>CM063503.1:116437930-116558486 GCA_032207245.1 Pardosa pseudoannulata
TTTCTATAATTCTGCTGTTAAAAACCATAATTATCAAGCTTCTCAATATCACCTCATTCTTTAAATAATGTGTACTTATATTTAAACTGTTTTTTGTTTGACCTTTCAAGGATTGTGTATTTAGTTTTATTGTTAAATGTTGTATTCCAGAAAATCTTTCTCTCATCTCCTGCAACTTCTGATGATGGTGGAGGCAGATATGACTTGTGTCTAGCATGTTATCATAGGCCTGTTTCTGTGGTATTTTTGCCTTGCCGCCATGCCTGTCTATGTAGTGTTTGCTTTGATTTATGTGAAAGGTGCCCAGTTTGTCGGGCTGCATCTATGCATTATTTTGAACTGCCAAATTCTGAAAAAGGGGTTTGAAAATTGTCTTTATTTTTGTAGACTTACTTGTGGAAATTTTCACATGTTTACTGTATCAGTAACCAATATGTAGCTTCTGGGAAGCAGACATGTATTGAGCTACTGTAGTGTTTTTAATTATTTATATTTGTATTTTTTGTTTAAATAAATTAATATGTTTAAAATTTGTCATGCATTATTGATTTTTTTCACTAACATTTTGTTTTATGATAAATCTGTATGTTCTGTTAAATACTTTTTATATCTGTCTTTTGGCTGAATGGGCTCTCTACTAATGAAGTTGAACCTCACTATATGTATGGATGTTCAGAGCCTGAATTGACTGTAAAAAGCAGGTCCCACTCTCATCAACCCTTGTGTAGACCATAACACTTGGATTTGCTATGATCTACATTAGCCGAACCAAATTGAAATTTGTCTTTTGTGAAAGTAGTTTGCTTATTGGTTTATTCAGTGTAACATGCTAAATCATACTTTTAAGGAAGAAATGTTTTATTTTTAACTGTTACCAATACTTTACATAGCTAAACTTTCTCAAGAGTTTGTACTTTTAAAAATTTAATTCAGATAAACTTAATATAAACAAATCTTTGTAATGAATGCATTTAGGTTAAGGAAATTTAAATTGATTATTATAGTTTTTAATAACCTATGTATGATAAAAATTTGTCTAAAGTATATAAACTTTTAGACTATAAATATTGAGGTGGTAGTTCATTAAAAGGAAATGAAATCAAAAAGTAATCTTTCTTAACCGTCTCATGCAGAATCATTGTTACCATAATTGTGTGTTCATTTTTGGTTGGATGAGGCTTAATAGATTTTAATCCTAGATTTAATTGAACAGGGTTTTGATTTTCCAGATTTTTTAATTTATTTTAGACCAAACTTCTTATTTCTGTTATTTCTGTGTATTATAAAATCAGTGTTTTCAAAGGTGGGCCAAATTATGAAAACTTTATTTACAGTATAACCTCTTGCCCTTAAGTATTATCAACCCTTTCTTGCATACAGTAGTTATCAATAAATAACATTTTTAGATTGGCAGCAGTAAATAGTGGTTTGAACAGAGTAATAATTAATTATATCAAACCCTTATTTAGAATTGATTTCACATATAGAAATTATCAGAAAAAATGTGAAAAATTAATAGTATGGATACTTCTCAATATTAAAAGATTATTATGAATCAATGTTAAACACACAAGCAGATTCATAATTTTATGCTCATTTTTTAGTATCTAGGTTTGTGATTTAAAATTACATTTATATTCCAAATTAACTTGAATCAGGTCACCTATTTTTCAATTTATTTTCAGCTTATTATCACGCCTCTGTCTAGGTCTTCTAATAGTGATCACTTCCCCTTAAGCCTTTCGCATACAAGCCAGTTTCATCCTAATAATAGAATTCCACGTTATGTTCTTGACACTGCTGATTGGAATTCTTGCTAGCCAAAATCACAAGTGACATGGTCAAGAATATTCCTATTGATGATTCTGTCCAATTAATTACCGACATTATCTTAAAAGCTGCCGACGGCTCTATTCGGAAGACTTCAGGGAGGTATCGCAAACAGACGAAACCATGGTGGAACGAGGAATGTAAAATATCTTGCAAAAAAAAAAGAAAGCTTTCTATGTCTTCAAATGTTACCCTACCACGGAAAAACTATATAACTTATAAAAAATACAAAGCTGTTTTCAGACGAATTCTGAGACGTAGCCAGCACGATTCATGGAGGAAACACGTTGGTAATTTAACCACCAGTATGTCCAGCAAAGTCCTGTGGGACAGAGTAAATTGCTGTTCTGGTGCTTATCTTAACAATCAAATACACATTCTAAAAGAATATAACACAATTTCCTCTACTAAAGATATCTCCTATACCATTGCCAGGGTCTTTGCACAATTTTTTTCTAATTCCAGCTACTCATCTAATTTCATTAATTGCAAAACCACAGCGGAAAAGAAAGCAGTTAATTTCCGAACTAATCTAAATCTGCCCTATAATAAAAATTTTACTCTTCTTCAATTAAATAGAGCACTCAAGAATACTCAATACCTCCTGTGGTCCAGACAATATTTCATACTCTATACTAAAAAAACATATCGACTTGTTCAGTTTTAAACTTGCTGTATTTATTTAACCGAATGTGGCAAGAACAGACTTTTCCTTCATCTTGGAGAATGGCCATTATTATCTCTATTTTAAAGCGTAGAAAAGACCCTACAAATCCTTTAAGCTGCCGTCCTATAGCCCTAACATATTGTATTTACAAAATCTTAGATGATGATCAATGTCCTGCTAATGTATTTAGAAAAGTATAATTATCGATCGAACTATCAGAGTGGTTTTTGCTGAGGTAGGAATACTGTTGATAACATTGTCGATTTAGAAAGCAGAATTCGTGAAGCTTTTGTAAAAGGGAAAATTTGGTATTTATTTTTTTGATATGGAGAAAGTGTATGACCGTACGTGGAGATACGGTGTTATAAAGAAATTGTACAACTTTGAATTGAGGGGAAACCTTCCTATTTTTATCTCAAATTTTTTATCCTTAGGTCATTTAATCTGCATTTCTAATACTTTATCTGTTAGTTTTATCTAAGAGGAGGGTGTGCCTCAAGGTAGCTTTTTGAGTGTTCCACTGTTCATTATTGCTATTAATGGTATTTTAAATAATCTCCCTTCTACAATTACGGGGAGCTTGTACGTCGACGATCTGATGATCTCTTGTGAGGGCACTGACATGAGATTTATTAACAGGCAGCTCCAAGTGGCAGTTAAAAGGATAATTAACTGGTCTTCTAAGAAACGGCTTTAGTTTCTCCAACTCGAAAACCTTTTGTGTTCCTTTTAGTAACAGGAGAGGCATTCTTCCAGACCCGGATATTACTATCGTGGACGACCCTATCAATATCAAAAAGGAATATAAATTTCTCGGTGTAATATTTGACTCGAAATTGACCTTTCTTCCCCATATTTTATATTTACGCAAAAAGTGCGAAAAGGCAAATATACTGCGTGTTCTATCCAGTACGTCTTGGGGATCGGACAGAACCTCCTTACTGAAAATTTATCGAGCTATTATCCGCTCCAAACTAGATTACGGTTCTGAAGCTCATGGGTCTGCTCGTAATTCCAATTTAAAGAAATTGAATCCTGTTCAACATTCTGTTAGAACCTTCACAGTGGAGAGCCTTTATGTTGACTGTTACGAGCTTCCTCTCCGTTTAAGGAGAAAAATTTTATCTCTACACTATATCACTTTAGAATTTTAGCATACAAGAATCATCCTCTTCGTAATTCTATTTTTAGCGCATATCTTAAACGTCTATTTAATCACCGTCTATCCTGCATTCCATTGTTTCATTATAGAGTCAAAGATCTTTTATCAAATTTTAACTTAGACACTGTAAATATTTTATCAGCTGATTTTAATCATCCTCCTTGAAACGTTTCTGCTATTAACTTCCTTAATCCCTTCGTTTTTCTTGACAAGGCTTCAACAGCTGACATAATTTTTAAACAAATTTTTAATTATAGACATTGTTGCTCTAACTATACTCCTGTTTTTACTGACGGCTCCAAATCGGATGACTTCGTTCGGTGAGCATTTATTATTAGTGACAATTCTCTCTGCATCCGGTAGTTTCAATTTTCACCGCGAAACTTCTAGCTATTTTTGAGGCTTTAGAAGAGTTGCTCAATAGCAAAAAAAAAAAAAAAAAAGTTTACTCCGATTCATTGAGTATTTTACATACTCTTGCACATTCTCATACTCATAGTCTTCCTCTCATTTTCAAAATTTTAAATTCCGTAAATGATCTAATGTCCTTGGGAATCAATGTTCAATTTAGTTGGGACCCTTCTCCGGTATGAATGGCAATGAACTTACAGATAAAGCTGCAAAATCCGTTAAAACTTATCTCGCCTTTCAGTTGCCATACTGTGATATCAAAAAAATTGTGACTCAGCTGGTTCATAAAGAATGGCAACAGTCTTGGAGCAAACAGAGTCGGAATAAACTGCAGACTATTAAAGCTCGAGTCACGATGTGGCCTTCGATTCCTTCTCGTCTGGAAGATGTTCTTGTAACTCGTCTCCGAATAGGACATACTCGTCTCACTCACCGTCACTTACTCGTGAAACTGCTCCCACTTGCCTTCACTGCAGAATTGCTGTCACCGTGAAGCCTATTTTTGTAGACTGTCTTATTTATAATGATCATAGACTTTTATACTATCATTCCAAAAATATTCTCCTACATACTTTACTTGGCGCTACTTCTCACCAAAACGTTTTTCGTTTTTTGAATCATGTTGGTTTTTACCAACTTATTTGATTCTTCACTTCTTTTCTGTCTGGGTTGTTTTTTTGAGCATCTTTTCTTTATACATTTTGTTGTTTAATTCTCCTCTCTGTTTTTATGTGCTTTTTTTCATAAGCTATTGTGCACAACTTTGTCTTTTATTATTGGTTTTATTTTCTCTACAGCTTTACATTGTATGAGGTCTTTTAACCCTGTGTTTAGCACGAGATGTCAGTTGTGGATTCAGTGCCATTAAGCATAAAACAACCAACCTACCAACCTGCCTAGGTCTTCGGACTAACTTCTCAATATAGAATAGGCTCCCGTGTGTGCATACTCATGTGTTACTGGGTTTGGTGTGCTACGGTCTACTTTTTGCAACACGAGGGCTAATGAGACCGGGACCTACAGCTTAAAGCCGATTCCGAACGGCTACGAACATCCATGCCACTGTGGGATTCGAACCCACGAACTCCGGTACCGAAGGCCAGCACTCTAACCAATCGGCCATCGTTCGGCCATGTGTTACTAGGGTTACCACATTTAGTAGTTTATCGCTATTTGGCTAGTAAGGAAATAATTGCCAATTGAAATAAATATGTAGAATTGACTCTCGCTCTTGCCTTGGGATGTGGCGAAAATTTAAAATATAGAATAGGCTCCCAAATACCAATTAGACATAGGATTTATTTAGACTTCGTTTTATTACCGCGTAATATTATTTTAATTGTCCAATACATACAATGTAAAAAGCATAGTTTAATGCAGTTAAACCATAATCTTTGATAAATATATATTATATACAGTATTACAAAAAATAAATTAAAAATAAGTTTCATGCAATAAACAGTAATTTTGTTTTCTTGAACGACTTTGTTCGCTTTTCTTTATAAATAAATAAATAAATAAATAAATGTAAGAGAAAACAGTTTCTGTGCTACGCGACTGTTTATTTCTTTAAAAATAATTTTCCATTTTCACTGATGTCTGAAGAATGCATTTATCATAATGAATGTGATGCTACAAATCATCAACGATCAAAATAAATACATTCAACACGTGGTTGATATCAAGGCGATCGTAGCTACTCTGGGTCAAAAAGCAACAATATACAGGTTACTATACTTTCAAAGAAATTATTGCTAAGTAAAAAAATGTGCCAAACACGAGAGCATGCGCTGTGACGACTCTCATAGGGAGTCTATTCTAGATCGAGCTTTTACAGGTCTTCGGTAGTATATTCCAATATATCCCGATAACGAAGCACTCGGGTAAAGACCGGAAATTACACTGCTCAAAATGAATTTTCACGTTTTCTAATTTTGATTTTAAACGATAGAAGACAAAAAAGTAAGCAGGACAGTAGCTATTTTTCTTTCATTTGGGGGCCTAATGAGTGATTTCTGATGGGTTTTATAGCGGATTCTTTAACGTCTCTCAAAAACGATATTTTTCCTCCGCCGAGTTTGTGACGTCATCTTTCATGTCGACACCGACAGCCTATGCTGTTTACATGTTACAAGGCGACTTTTAAATTTGTTTCTGTGTAAAGTATCGCATATAATAGAAATTTTTTTATTATGTCTGGCATTAAAAAATATTATAAATATTGTATTGCGCCACTCTGTAAAAATACAGCAACTAATTGCAATAAGAAGATATTTTTCAGCGTTTCCAAAGATCGACATACACGTAAAATCTGGACAAATGCGAAGAAAAGGGATGAGAATTTAAACCCCAAATTATATAAATCATCTCTATGAGTTTGTGAAGACCATTTTTTGGTAAATGCTTGCTTTTGTTTAAATATTACCAGTTTAGAAAAAGTAAAGTATATAAAAATACATATATACCTTTAAAAGAACTGTTGATTAACCAGTGCTATTTAACTTTTAAAATTGCTCATTTTCGAGTATTATCACAGAGTTCAAGTACAATAAATGTTTGATAAAGCATATAAATATCGTAAAACATATAAATATCTAAAGCATTTAATTATCTAATAAATAACTCGGGGGAGGGGAAGGTTTTGTATTTTCAAGGTATTATAAATATTTTCTTCAAAGATGCATACTTTCTTAATTGTATCAATTCACAGTGATATTTTTCGATTAAACTGGTGACTAATTTGAAAAAAGTATATAATATTTTTAAAATACTTATAATGATATTACTTTAAAAATTAAATTTAATTTCAGAACTTTATACATTTTTTAATTCAACATTAACATTAAGTAAAATAAAATTGTATTGCTATTTAAAAAAGCATAAATAATTAAGTAAAGCCTTTTAAAGATTTTAAATTTCTTTTCATCAAATTTAAAATACTTAAGAATTGGTTTGGTTTTGGAGCGCTACGGTCTACTTTTTGCAACACGAAGACTAAAGGCTTTCAACCCAGAGGCTTCTGTCAGTAAGCACAAAAATGACAACGAACGAAAAATAAACACTTAAAAGAGCAAAGAAATAGAAGGGTGGATTCGTGAGTTCATAGCACAATAACTCGAGAGTAGAGAGTTGAGGGATAGAAAAACAAAATATTTTTGCGCCCAGTGACATCCGTACGAAATAAACAAAAAATATTTATTAATAATGATCAAAATCGAAAAAATTGAAAATTTTGAAAAAGTAAAAAATGTTTTAAAAATAAATTGCATTAAAATTCCGAAAAAGGCCTAAAGAATAATAGATAAACATAAAAAACAATTTTTAATAATTTAAATTAAGTTCTTGAATTGTGGTACGGTCGGCGACAGAACTGTGAACGATGATACTCAGCAGAAGGCGTACTTAACCACCATGCAACACGCCCACACTGCTGAAGGCTAAATAAAGTATTTGTTGGGGTGAGAAAACGATGCATGGATTTAAATATTAGGCTCCACCCTCAACAGGAGAGCAGAAAACCAAAACAGTACGGAGCAATACACATGGAATAATAAAAATAATTTAACGTACGAAAAGTGATGTATGGCCAGTTTTAAACATTTTAAAACTTTTTTCTTACCTTTTTATATATTTTTAATAATTCTTTTTGGTAGATTTTTTTTCATTTATTTTAACAGTACACATTATTAAGGATCTTTGGCACGAAGGCTAAAGGTCCCGGTCTCACAATAAATACCTTCTCTAATTTTCATTTTAATATATTACATCTATCTCTATTTATAAAAAGCAATGCTACTACAAATGTGTGTATATGATATATGTATATTTATTTGACTTGTCTATATCTACAAATAGAAGAGCTGTGATTAGCATGAATAAAATATTAATACATGTTAAGTAAAATTGGATAAATATATAACTGATTTTACATATCTTTGGGTTTCAATTCCCCGTATTTCTGCTCCCATAAGATCCGTTTTTTTTTTTTTTTTTTTTTTTCCTTCAAGAACGAAAACATTGACATGCTGTTAATTTTCGGGAGGTTGTCTGACTGTCCTTTGGTAAATCCAGGTAGAAGAGACATTTATGACAAATTGAGATAACTAAGCTATCTCTAGATCGATAAAATAAACCTTCAGGTTTAAATAAAAATAAATTTTGATAGCTAGAAAATTTCAGGAACTTGCAAAAACAAAATCGGAAAATAATGCGCGCTTAAAAGCAATAAGAAAATATTGGTCGACATGAACGATGACATCACAACCAATCACGGAGCGTTTTGATGTCATGTGATTTTCGCTTAACTTTAAAATTAATTTTTTAAATGATGGACCCAGTTTTTTACATTTTTGAGAACATTTTTGGAATCTACGAGTCTGAAATTATCAGAAAAACACAAAGTTGTTCGAATTTCCCACATGTGCAAATTCCTCATTGGCTTAGATGAACTCGGTTGTTTTGGTTCCGCATTTGCTACTGGGTTATTAGAATAATATCGGAATATATTATTGATATTGACAGTTGATCGCAACAGTCAGTGATATGTGCACGTTTTGATATATTTCTATATCTTATTGCTTGCTCGTTCATATCATCTACTAATATCGGTGGCGATGGCGTCTTCGTGAATAATCGGATGAAAAATGAATGTTCGGATTTGTATTGATTGCAGTATTGATTTATTAAATTATATAAAAATAAATGTCACAAAAAGCAATGTTTGGCAATGTTTTTGGTTTCCCGGTGATGAAAATGTCAAAATAATCTGAAAATAATTCGATTTGCAATTAGGGGCTGTATACAGTTTCTTCGAAGGCTACGTTTAATTTATGGAGCCATTTGAAATACCGCCATCAACCTAAATTCCAGTTAGGAACTGTCTTTTTATTTTTAGAAATTAAGATCTAATTTTGTAAATTACTTTTTTCTCTTTAATAATTTTTTAAGTAATTCATTATTAATTTCAAATTTTGTTTTACCGAATTTCAATTGATCATTGAAATTTTCTTATAAATTTATTTAAAATAAAAAGGATATCTGCATTAAATTTAGAAAAGGAATTTCAGATGGAATATTTACTGTGTTCGGAGAGTCCGTAAAAAAGAGTTTAAAAAATGTATCAAAGTAAACCATTTTCTATTGAAATTCAAATTTAGAACTAGAGTCACAAAAAGAATTAAAATGTAAAGTAGCGAAGTGTTGCTAAATAATTTCGTTTGCGGCGTTTTCCGTTTAAGAGTACAAAAACTTTTAAAGATATTTCGAGCATAGTGATTGGAAAAGTTAAAACTGATTTGTTCATTAATGCGTATGACTGATTTTTAGAAAATACCCGAGTCATATGTTTAGTTTATAACTTATCAGTTCTACGCGCTGAAAATTGTATGTCTTATCACGGTTTAGAATGCGAGATATTTTACCAAAGCTACGGTTTTGGTTTGGATCGCTACGGTCTACTATTATTGCTGTACAAATATCCATGATTGTAGCAGAATTCGTACAGAAGATCAGCTCACCAATGAAAGAAGTTATAAATTTAGTTTAGATTTGGGAAAAATATAATTTGGCATAAACAAGCAATGTAAATTAGCAGTAATGATTTCTAATTTGAATAAACAATTCTGTTCAGTACCTTAATTACTTTTGAACAAATTTTTTTCTTGTAAGTGTTAAAATGAATAAATTTTGAAAAATGTTTGTATCCTTCAGATTTCCAAATTTTTAGGATCAAATTGTAATCCTAAAAATTTTAATTCTTAAAAAAAAAAAAAAAATAAAAATAAAAGTTATACATATAATATTATCTGTATACTTCTACTATAAAGTATTATCGCGATATATCAATAATCAATATTTGGGGGATATATCGCGATATGAAATTTCTGATATCTAGCCATATTTTACAGCAAATATTATTAACACTTTGTTTTCATGGAAAACGATTTTAAAGAGACAATTTTTTTTAATAATGGTTTCAGTCGGGTAATAGCTCAAATATTTGGAACATATTTCTAAAATTTAGAAAGTCATGTGAGATCTATTATTTGTTAAAAATGATAACATTTTTAACTATTTTAGTCTTCACCATCTCGTGCAGATTCACGGTTCTTATAAAAGCATGTTAATTTCAGAATATCTGGTTTTTGGTTTAAAATTCCAGATTTTCTTTAATTTTGTCTTGATTTACATTATTTTTTAATTTATATTAGACTCGAGTTCCCTTTTCAATACTTATCCTTGTAATGAGACTTCTATTTAATTCTCTGCGGAGTGCCTTTGAAGGTGATCTAATATTTTTAATTTCACCTCATTATTAACTCTTTTGATGCACTTTGTCCAGAGTAGAATCAATCCCATAAAGTTGAAACCAACCAACCATTTTTAAGCCTTCCTTGAATTTTTTCTTTCCTTAAACAAGTTGGACATATTGATTAGTAGTTTCAATAGAGTAATTATTAGATTACTCTAAACACTTTTTACAAGTAACATAGCTTTAAAAATGTTATTTGATTAAATAGAGTAAGTATTTTCGAGAATTTGTGGTAATTACTTGGACCCTTTAGTGACTAGTCACCAAAGTTCTTAAGGCAATTGAGTAATATTCCAAATGGCCAGGAATACATGAATAAGTAAAAATTTAAGTCTCTTTATGTGAAAAGTGCTAAGATAAACGTGGTCTTAAAACTAATCAGCGAATTTTCAACATATTCCTTATTTCTTTTTATAGTGTTTACTTAGAACTACTGGGTGTATTATCCCTGAACATGAAAGACAATAAATATATCATTGCTTTTGTGGTCACAGATTTTCTTTTTTTCAGCTCTTAACTCGAGCAAGGTTACAGAAGTTCTGGCTCAGTTTTCAGTCACCACAGATGTATATTTTATTATAGACAATATTTCAAGTTCTATTACCATTACAAATAAATATTATCAATCATTATGAATAAGACATAAGTTCAGTTACGATGGGGTAGCGCCTCGTGCTCTCATGACGCTGATCCTTTTATCCCCTTCAGTAAGTAGACAAATTGAGGATCAAGCATGCTTGGGAACTAACTAAACACTAGAGATTCCTCATAAGGTTGATCACTTAACCGGGCTATATGCTTTGCACCCCAGAGCCTTTGGTCTCGAAAACGGATATGGCCCCTAAGTAGCCCTGAGAAGAGTATGAATAAGGCATTACCAATTTTTAATACTTCGCTGGAGATATCAATGAGCATCTTCAGCATTGTATTCTCTTAATTAGTAAAACCTCACATTTTCACAAATAAATCCAGCAATTGCTGTTTTTTATGCATTTCTTTGTTCATTTTTCGTTTTTTTAAAATGACATACATTAACATTTGTAATAAATTTAAGTATTATAACAACTTTTTATTTAAGTAAAGTAGTAACAGTCCTGCTGGAGGTTGGGTGCTTTTCCTTACACGACGTCCTGACAGGAGTTCGATTATATAAAGTAATAGGGTTTTAAGCAACCACAAATGAAAATGGTTCCTATGCTTGATACCAGGCCGTGGTTGGCTTAGAAAGGAAGTTTCGAAGTTGAAATTATCGAGTTTATTGAGACAACTCGTTTTTGGCGCTTCTGTCTCCAAAACATTTGGTTATATAGTGGGTGGGGTTGCTAGTGAGCCAGCCAATGAGAGTTTTAAGACTAATTACATGATGACGTGTAAGAAGCGAAACTAAGTTATGTAAAAGAGTTGTATAAGAATAGCTGAGCTAAGAAGTAATTAATTTTGGTGTTAGCGAATTCGCCAAAGGTTATCGCAATCAGAGGAAAAATAAAGAGATTTCGTCAAAGGTTGCAATTGTAAGGATAGAATCTCCGGAAATTTATTTTAGAATACAATTATAATTAAATTGGTTAGTTTTGGATTAATACTACATACATACATCTGTTTTTTTTTTACAAGGTTACAACTGTTGCTTGCTCGTTGGTTAGTCAAGTGGAGATAGGAATTTTCTTATATCTAAAGAAGGATGGTTTTGTCCTAAATAATCTATAAACAAATTGAAACAGAGCCGGGAAAAAGGTTCAGACGTACGCAAGACGAAGTGAACGCCATTAATGCGGCAACCCCATGATGGGAAAGAATGTGCAGCCGTAAGAATGCGTGAAAAAAAGGGGATGGAGAGAGGACAGAAGCCAAGCATGAACCTGGGATAAGTGGAGGAGAATGTGATTAGGAATTTCTTTTTGAACCTGGTAAAAAGGCACAGGGGGAAGATGCGAACTTCATACGGAATCAAACGCTGAGCAACCCCACTGGGGAAACTCCCACCGGCGAGGAGAAAAAGATATCCTTTCACTTCACTCGAAAAGCAAGCGCAGGGTAAGGAAAAACCAGAGACTGGAAGCTATCAACGAACCTAATAAAAAAACACCTTTTAAACGCACAGTGGCATGAGGTAGGGTTTATGCAAAGAAAGCGTCAGTGTTTAGCCCTGTTATTCAAGAAAATCAAACGGATTAGTTATCATGTTATATTTCTTTCTTTTAACTGTGAGATCGGTAATTTAAGCTGTTATCGAGGTTTCTCTGTTTCACGTGCTTTATAGTGAAGGAATATTTATTATTTTTGCTAATGGTTAGTGGCTTATTTATAAGGATACTTATGCTGCCTATACTCTTTCTTTATATCCTTTTCACCATAATACATATGCCTCCCGTGGTGCCTTGTTGGAATCCATAGTGAGCCATCAGGTCTAAAAGTCATATTACGAGTAGTAGATACGCACTGACAACTGTTTCGTGTTTCATACGAGTGAAAATCTACGTGTGATAGAGCATTTTTACTCGACTGCAGAACGAAACAGTTATCAGTGCGCATCTTCGTCTCGTGTGATAAGGCTTTAAGATGATCTTCAGAGTTGTCAGTCTTCCACACTCACCATTGACAAATGACTAAAAGCGTTATCACACGAAGCGAAAACAGGCAATGACAATTATTCTAAGCGACTGTTTCGTGTTACTGTACGAAAATTAGTGTGAAAATATTCTATCACACAGAGATTTTCACTTGTCTGCAACACAAAACAATTGCACAAAACAGTTGTCTGTGCGTATCTTTGTCTCGTGTAATAAGGCTTTTATGTAACTTTACAGCACGGGAAAAAGCTGAAGCTTTTTGGAGAAAATTCTCCAGGACGAGTTTCGAACGGTAGTTATTCACTTGTCACTAAAATATTTTTGCTTTTCTACGTTTTACAACCTTCTTTCGATAAATCAATTCTTTTATCGCCAGTTTAAAATTTATTTTACTATCAATTTTTCTCGTTTTAAATCATTGGCTTTTATGCATTGTACATTTATTGCTTTTAGCTTTTACATATCTAATGGCATAGGCATAATCTGGGAGGGGCAATTGCCCCCCAGAATTTTTAGTGGAGGGGCAAACTTATAGTTTTGCCCCCCCCCAGATTTTTAGGAATTTATTCATATATGAAATTTTTGATTCAACATTTTAATGAATGTCCAATATTTTAATGAATGTTGCAGTTATTCTGTTTTTATTTGTATGTTTAAGACTTATTCTAATTACAGTTATCTTTCTTTCCTGGGACATTTTTAAAGCGTATAGGTATTCGAACTTGTAGTTTTGTCCCTCTGAATGTTTTGGGTTTTTTTTATTCATTAAAGCAAGTATGGGTAATCGAAGAACTGTATGCTTCTCGACTTTTTCAAGACCTTTTTTCAAGAATAAACACATGCCACTGAAAAAAAGGAATCCACAAGAAACCTACAGATTTGCTTTTACAAAGCCGTAGTCAAGGGAACTGCCCCAGCCTCCTACGAAATTCTAATAGACCGTTTCATGGAAAGAAAATGGACCATTTGTGCTCTCTGCTTCACTATAGGCAACAGTTTTCTTAGAAGAAGGCCGCTTTGGTCACAAATTTCTTGCGGTTCTCCACCCCGTGTGGTCAAAATTCAGGGGGGGGGGGTGGTGCTAATTTCCGTAATATTTGGCATTCGTTTTGACATTGATTGATGGGCAAATGAAGGGTCTACGTAGGTTCGAGAAATGTGTGTGTGTGTGTGTGTTGGAGACACAACATAAACAAACAGAAACTAAACACTACGGGTGATGAAAATGCCGAGGAAGTCCGGGAAGGGAGATAAATGGACACAATATGGGGTGTGCATGGGATTCAGTCATTAGGAGCAAAACTGATTGAAGAGCCATTTGCCAAAAAAAAATCTTGTCTTGAATCGATCTTTTTCTCCTTGAAGAAGGGATTGCACATCTGGTATGCATAAGTTTCGTTAACCTAAGGTTCTATTCTTGGAATCGTTTATAAGCTTGGGCTACTTCATTAAATTCATTAAAAAAATGTGATGTTAATCAGAAAAGGCATGATTTAAATCTTAAGTGTAGAGGATTCATACAAATACTCCACCCTACCTTGCAGCTGTACTTCATTATCGATCTAACGCAAGATTTATACAATAAAAGTTTAAGTAGAAGACTTAACAAGAGGACTAGGTCCAACTAACCCATCATTCGTTTAGGTGATAGAGTAGTTTCACTTTAAAAAAAAGATATTGGCAGCCCTTAACAGTTCCAGATTTTCAAATTAGATACGTGTGATATGATTAGATATGCTGGATTAAAGCGCTAAAATGGCAAACATCAAGCGAATTGGTAAATATTTTTTAATATATATATTTTTTAGCTTTTATGTTTAGCTTTAATGTTTGTGTATCTATATGTGAATATAAGTATTATATCTTTTGTAAGATCAAAAATAGGGTTTGAACGTTCATTAAAAGTTTTTAAAAACTACTTCAAATAGCGAGATCCTTAAAAATTGGGTTCTTGAAATCTTTAATGTTAAACTAGGTCCCATAAAAAACCCTTTAAAAATTTATTGATTTCTTAAATTTTCATGCCAAAAAGTGACGTATTTTGTTTGATTAAGATTCCATTCTTTGTATTAATTAATTTGTATTTTATTTAATCACATAATTAATCCCCAACTTGTGTAGTTTTTGTGCTAAAAATGATATTTATCAGTGAAAGAAAGAAATATCTGTATATTGAAATAGTCTGTAGTTTTTCGATAATATTTATTAAAAATTTCGATTAACAAAATTCTTATCGTTGAATTAATATTAAGGAGACATATTTAAATATGTATATAAAAAAAAATGAAAGTTGATGATAGAAATGATTTTGTTTAGTGAAAAATGCTTGAGCATATTAAAATAGTAGTTTCTGAACAATAATTATTATAATATTTGAGTAACAAAAGATTTTCAAAATATACATTTAGAATTAAATTTTGTTTCCTAGAATATAAAAAAATAAAATTTTAGTGCAAAATATCATTTGCAGTTTAATCTTTAAAATACCAAAATGCAGTTAATACTTTTATGATTTTAGCATTTTAATTTAATTTAACTAAAAGCATTTTCATGGTATATATAACATTTTTGTATACCTATTATATTTTATTGATAAATTAAATTTTGTCTATTAATTTTTTCTTACATATTTGTATATTATGCTATGCAGAATTCATTAAAATTGTATCATTATGGTGGATATCACAAAAATTTTTATTTAAGTATCAACTCTGAGTTATGAAATTTTGTATACGTATAAATTTAAGTATTAGTAAATTAATCACATAGTTTTTTGTTTAAAATCTTATGTGTTTAAAAATCGATTTTTTAATGAATATTTTTTAATATTTAAAATGTTCCTCGTCCTAACGACCTAAGTTGTTATAGATTTTTTAAAAATGTTTAGCAAGTATTCCTATTTTGTTTAAAAAATTTGTGTTATCCTCTTTAAATATTGAATTTATTAGAGTTATTAAAATTAAATTTAAATTTAGATATACGCCAATTATTTATTTAATATTCAGTTATGAAAATTCAACGTGCAATTAAAAAAATATTCCCCTCAAATCAACTATTGAGTTTATTTGCAAAATAATATCTCCTTAGTGTCCAAAAATATTTCTAAGTATTAAAAAAGGTAAGATTAGAAGAAAAACAAAATTAATGTACAAGGAAGATTTTAAAAATTATCAAAATATTTCAAAATATTGAATTTTTTTTAAACACCTGATTAAAGAAATTTTTAAAATGTAATTTTGATAGGTTTGGCATTATGTCAATTCAAGGTTTAAATGTAACTGAAAAAAATCTCTGATAAAGTTAGCTCCCCTCATGACGAAAACTACATTTCAAAGTACGTCATTCGTTTGATCACTGTTGATCAGGTTTGATCAACATATTTCATCGATTGATAAATCAAAAAAAAAAAAAATAATTTAAAAATCTGTAAGTAGGAAATAACTTTATGGATTTTTTAAAATGATTATAAACATGAACGATATATCATTCGAATAAACGTCATTAGATCAGTTTCGATCACCCATTTTCTGGGTTTAATCAACACCGAAAATGCCCCCAAATTACCCCCAAAGGTGTCCCCAAATCAAAAAATTCCCCCCCTCCCACATGTTGGAATTTTGGGACAATTATAGTGTCATTTCAAAGAGCATCATTAGATCCGATTTTAACAATCATTTTTGGTATTTGATCAATACCAGAAGTGGCTCAAATTGTAATCAAAGGTGCCTCAAAATAATAAATTTATCCCCTCTCCCAAATAGGAGCAATTATTTCGACAATGGGGGGGGGGCTCTTGTGTCAGAGTTTAGGGCGAACTTTACTATCATTCGAATAAGCTTCGTTAGATCAAATGCGATAAATACCAAAGTGTTCCTAAACGTGCAGACGAACGATGGCCGAATGGTAGAGCGCTGCTTTTCGGTACCAAAGTTCGTGGGTTCGAATCCCGGTCATGGCATGTATGGTCGTAGGCATTCGGAATTGACTTTAAACAGTGGGTCCCGGTCTTGTTTTGCCCACGTGAGGAAAACAGTAGACCGTTGCGCTCTAAAATTAAACCAAGCCCAATCCCAAATGTGCGTCGAAATTCTAAAGTTTAATCCATGTTATAATTTCGAATAATCCTAATTATTAGTTTTATAATATGTAAGAACTGCAGGATATACTGAAATCTTAATATTGAGGTTCCATTGATGAACACACTGATATTTAAACGCATTTGAAAAGTAAAACAAAACTTAAATTTTGATTTGTCTTAAATAATGTATTTGAAGAGGAGAAAGATCAAGAATGTAAAGAAGACAAATTATTTGAGATACATATGTAGAACTATGCATCCAAGAAAATTAATTATGTCTATATCATTTGAAAAAATCAATTTGTGTTTTAATTGGAAAAAGCCAGCTGAATTTAATTTTACTTAGTTGAATTTTATTTTTACGTAGTTGATTTATGAAGCATTTACCGCTTAATCTGACCTCCTTTCGATATTTGCAAGCTTGGTGAGAGAGAACAATTTTCGGAAGAATAAACGAAAGGAACCATCATGTTTTGTATTTTGCATCGATTTTACTGGTTTCTTAAGATTTTGCCATTATAACTAAATAAACAATGATAACAATAATAGGGTCTGGTGGGGTAAAATGGGTAGAAAAAGCGGGATTTCTCCTTCCGCACTCTTTTTCATTTATAAGAAACTATAAAGAAGCATTTTTTTTTTTTTTGCATGTATTCATGGAATGGGTTCATTACCATTGTTGTTAAACTAGTTTTATATATTTTCTTAAATAGCAAATTTATAATTTTTTACTTCATTTTTTATACTGATTTTACTCCAGAGGGGAGGGGGTAAAATGGGTATTGATTAAAAATGCTATCAAAAATTCAAAATTTAATTATAAAACTATTTTTGAGCTACAAACACATTTGTGTGATATAATTACAATTTATATTGCAAAACTGTAATGGCCATGGTTATTAAGTTGAGCTACGTTCTGCTAACCCTTGAAGTTGATAACTGAAAAAATATTGACGATAAAAGAAATAAAATATTGCTGTTTTGAAAGTTTTTAAGACCTTACTAAATAAGAATTTATTCCTGACTTGCAAACAAGGCAATCTATGCTGACAGATGCAAAATATAAAACTTCTTGTGGGAAATAAATGTTGCCAACAAATGTCGAAAAATATTAGAAAGCAAAAATATAATTGTTAAAAGTTATGATGTGTCCTTTAACTAAATTATACAAAATACCCATTTTACCCCAGCAGACCCTAGTTAAAAAAAGGGTTAAAACATTATGTTTTAGGATTATCGAATATTTATTATTGAAAACTTTTGCCCCCCCCCCCGAGTTGAAACAGCCAAGTTACGCCTCTGTCTAATGGTTCATATTTTTATCTTTTACTTTCCTTCTCTCTAGACTTCAGCTTGTATACAATTGCGATATATTTATATTTTTTTTTATCTGATTGTAATTATCTGTTTTAAACTCTGCTAATTTTAGCATATCCTGTGTTCTTTTCATAGCATTATTATCTGTTAATTGTCTGTCGTTTCTTACTAAAGAACTTGAAATCGCACACTTTGTGTCTTGTGTTTTCAATCTCGAGCTTGGCGCTTATGTCCTAAACACGATCTTCCGCTGCTAAACTCAGATCAACCAATTAACCAACTGCTCGTCGCTGTGGTTGCTATTCAGATATTTCTCCTGTTACCTTTATGTGATGTGTTGCTATAAATATTATTAAATTAAATTTTAACTAATTTGCAGAATACACAGCGTCATATTATGTGTATGGTGTGGAGATATATGAAAAGTTCAAAAACATAGTTCATTTCAATGACTAAACATTTATTCATTCAGCTCGGAAGATAACAATATGTTTAAACAAGATATTAAAATAAACTCAAGCATTTTACTATATATATTACATTATATTTCATTATGACCGACTTATTAAGACATAACATTCTGATCAGCACCACACAATCAGAGTAACAGAGCCACGGAGCTAACTGTTAAAGTTCATTTATACTGACCTTTTACTAAAATAAATTTGCATATGAGGAAATGTGGTTACAACCGAAATGAAAATTTGTATCGATATTTTTTATAGATAAAGCTTTCCAACAAATATATCTGCAAGAAAATGAATTCATCTAGGCCCAACATACTTGCATTAAAGCTAAGCTAATATAATAATGATCAAGTATATAAGCCTTCGACAATAATTGGTTAAAATAATTAATTAATCAGTATTAAAATAATGTTCAAGTAGGAGATCACAGTGTTCTTCACAATCCTAATGTATCTCAAGGTCTTTTGAAAGAGATGGAAGTCAAATAAGGGCCCTTTCTTCTCATATTACGGTGTTATACGAGAGTTTGTACTTTATCGATTCATTTTCATTCTATAAAGAAAGTTGGAGACGACGAGCGCTTAAGACGGAAAAGAGGTCTTGTTATACCGCAGTTTTTAAGTTGCAAGTAGTTCAAAATGCAGAAGAAAATGAAAACCGTGCTTCAACTCAGAAATTCAGCATACAAAGTTAATAGTTAAGTATTACTAGAATTGTTATATAAAAGAAGCGCAATAGGAATGAAATATAGATAGGGCAATACTTTTATTGAACAAGATTTCTCCTTTTTTTAATTTCTTACTTGAATACCTATCTTTATTATACTTATATCGAGTGATTATAAGAAGCAATAAATATAATGCTGTGCATAACGAGCACCTTGAGTTTTTGCTCAAAACTAAAAGAGAAAAAAATTGTGCTTTATACACGAATAAACAGGATATGTTAATAAATATTTAATATGAAAGACTCTTTCCGAATCTGAAAAGACAGAGCTTTGCATGGATTTCCGATGATATCAATTTTTAGATTCCTTTCAAATTAGAGGTAGGGTAAGTTTAAGTTTACAATGTAAAAACTTATAGATATCGAAACATCTCTTCAAAAATCGTTCCATCGTTCAGAATGGGGAAAACCTAAAGCCATAAATCATGTTAGGAGACAATGTTGATTTACGCAAGTCGTAACATAGTTCCGTTTCTGAACTCATAAATCAACAGTCTTTTCTATTCTGAGAACAGCAAATTTAGAGACAATGACACGTTATTTTTTAAAAATATTTTTATGCTATATGGATAGAATTTATGCTTTCAAATTTTGTCTACATCACGAAATTTATGGACTTACAATATTTTCACTTAATTTTCAATGTATAGAGTATTTTGTCTATACAGGTGAATTTATTTTACATTTTTCTTATACACACACACACACACACACACACACACACACACACACACACACACACACACACATATATATATATATATATATATATATATATATATATATATATATATATATATATATATATATTGCAAGAGCCTTTTAAAGTTAGTGCAAAAAATGCCAGTCGCTTAAAGAGTTTCCTCACAGTAAATGTGTCTGTGTGTAGGTTTCAAAATCGAAAATCAATATAAAATACACCAAACAAACTTTGCGCAAACCATCTCTTTCTCTGTATATCTCTTCTACATTTTCAATTTAAAAAAAGTACCAGGTGATGTTTACTCACCCGTTGTCAGTTAATGGAAACTGTCATAGCGCTTTCTCATAGAAGATCTGTCACAGTAAGTCTCGGTTTACACTAGGGGAATGTTTGCACTTAACTCACTGGCGTAACGAGGTGAAAAGGGAGGTGAGGACTTGTTCAGGGGTATGATCCTCTTTCTCATCAAAATTTTATTTTTAAAAAGTGGTATTTAACTTTTAATAGATACCAGTAATTTCTTGTTAATTTTTACTACTATTTTTAAAGAATTTCTCAGCCTTCTTAAAAATGTTTCTGAATACAGTAACATTTTTAAGAAGGCTGAGAAATTCTTTCATGGTTAATAAGAAAAACTGCATGCTTTCAATTTATATTTTGGGAGATATTACGAGCCAAATACTATTTATTGAAAATCGTTCTCCAATCTCTTGAGTTAGTGTTGAGATTCCTTAAGAATCCCCATTCAATCGGCAGTCTGTGAGCCATTTGTGACACAAAGAGAATAATTTTCTCAAATAGAAATTTAAATTATACCTTCTTCAAATAGCACATTTTTTTATTTATCTCATTGAAATGATGGGTGCTTATTCTTACCTCTAGAACGCGAGTAATGAAAACAAAATAATACACCTATTTTTCTGTTTAGAATAAAATTTTTTTTCTTCTGATCCAAACGCTGTAAACTAAATGAACAATTTAAATGTTAAAATATTATGTTTATAAATTCAAACAAGACTATTTGAGGAAGTAAAAAGATTATACTCTTGTTTTTCTACACATAATTGCAACAACACTTGCAACAACAAATGTTAGCATGGCAAAAAATTATTGACTAACGATTGCGTCTATAAAGCTGCAATTAAAATTTCGCATATGTCTTTATTACGTTATTTAAAAATTTAATTTTCATGTTCTTCTTGTAAATAAATTAACTATTATCAAAATTGTTTTTTAAGGACTACCCACTTTTAGTTCCATAATGTTTGTGGCCTGTGGACTAAGAAAAGTTTGATAGCGTTGCCTTTAAGCATAATCTGCTTCTATTAAAAATCTTTCCAAATAGAACAAGATACCATTGGAAGTCTACCAAACTACAACAGATACTCTAACAACCTTAAAAGTTCCCCATTGTCATAATGTATAGATGACTTCTTAAAGTTTACCGCACCATCGGGTAACGTTTCAGTCTGAAGATTTAGGTAGTCATGGCAACATCCCAAACCTAGGGAAATGATCTTCTAACCATAATGTGGCAGCTTTAGATTTATGAGGCACTACATTATTGTTTTGGAAGAGATCGATACAGCTAAAAACGTGACTCGTCCTTAGGCTATTGTTTATTGAAGCTCCTGAATGGAAATTGAATCTGTATAGATACAGAGTTTATATTAGCTTTCGTAGTGTCTAATAATAAATCTAATTTCAATGAGCGATTAATAGCACTGAGTAATATCAGTTTGGAGAAATTTACGTTTCTTCTTTCATAGCTGATATCAGATTAATTCCATAAGGCACTCAAGACAAATTTAAAGAAAACAGTCACGTGGTCTGTTTCTCAAACCATACATAAATAGTTTAAGGTAAAGGGAATATATTTCCATGTATATGCAGATACAATATAGTTTTAGAAAATATTTAAAGAATATCTGAATAACATGTTGTCATTATATTTCGTCTATGATGCAAATATTTTGATTGCTATTATCTATACAGATGTTCTTAGTACAAATCGTATCTTTTAAGATTACCTCGTATAAACTGCATGTTTAAATATTATCTTCGTATAAATTGTTTCTTTAAACCCTTGCAGAATAAATTAATTATATGCTCTTAAAAGAGAGGTTTCTCGTATGATGCAAAAGTCTTTATAAAGTAAAGAGCGAAATATTAATTTTTATGCCACTTGATTAATTTTACCTTAAGTAAATGCATACTTAATAAAATGAGGTATAAAAGGGTTTTTGATTAGCGTGTATAGTTTGTATTGATATACACAAAGCAATCAATTACATCTAGAAATTGGAGATGCAGTACTAATTCAGAGTAATAATAGGACAATATCTATTAGATATATTTATTAATATTTGTGTAAATACGTTTGCTTTCTACAACTAATTTCCTAAGACTTCTAAAGCGACAAATTATATCTAAATTGATTAGGTCATTGTTCGATAATATGTTATATCGAGTAGAAATGAAATCAAATGTGATGGGAAAATAAATGTTATCTCCTTCGGAAGTCAATGAAAGCATTGCCCTCTATTAGGCAAGCTCTGTTAAGCAAAAATTAGTTCTTTAGAAAAGAGGGCTTTTAGTATACGACAAAAGATGAATGTTTTCACGTCTGTTGAGTGAGTAAAGCCACTCAAACTGGACTATTTTAACGGAAAGGACAACTAAGAACATTCTAATACTTGGCAAATTCGAAATGCTTTTCTAATTATACAGTTTTTGAAATTACTTAAGAACGATTTTGAACAAAGATTTCAAATGTCTATTTTGCGAAGAGCTTTACAAGAAAATTTGGTTGAAAAAGAATTGTTTGTATATTTCATTAAAATTGTTAGTATGAACATTCCATGCTACTTTGCACTGAAGTGATGATTTAAATTGCAATTGTAGATCGTTTAGAAAACTAATAATGGCATTTTTTCATGATTATTGAAACTCCTGAAAGATGTCAAATAAGTGTATAAATCGTTAAGTTATTAAACATCAAATTCTACCAATTGTGTTTCTTCTAGTGTGATCAAGTTTTACTGAGTGAGTATGAGCTTATCTCCTTTCTTCCAGTAGTTATTTATTGTTTAATAATTCATAGGTCTAGGGTTTGACAGACAAATATTTAGAAATTCATAAATGGACTGATATGGCATCATAGTCATTTAAACTGTTTTATTTATTTGATATTGGAGGGAGATTGTATTTCTGAATTTTCCCTATTGCAAAAATAAGTGAAATGGTGCAAAATAAATTTGAAGACATAGATTTTATAGCAAAATCTTTTTACGCTGTTTTGTATATATTCTATGATGAATCCGAATCTAAATTGCATACACATAAAAGAAAACTTTTAGAATATATTACAACGATTGTTCTTATCTATATAATAACGAGTGATCTGTACATCATATATGCTTTCCTTGGTCTCGTGCCTATGGGATTAACACTCTCAACTTTAGTCACTGATGTTTGTAGCTTTACTATTAGAGTTGTATTATTATACAAAAAGAAGTCAATGATGTTGACGATGAAATTCATCCTAGAAAATTACAGTGTTCTTCAAAATAATACCTCTGACATTAGGCACAGAAAGTTACTTTTTGCATTCATCTTTTGTTTTATATTGCCTATAGAACAATATATATATTTGGCGTTCATTTGTTTCACAGAAAAGTCCTATTATATACAGGATGTCCTTTTTGGATGGATTCCAGAAAATACCCATGTTACTTGCATTATATTACTGTGTGTGGATTTAATTACTATGAATCAACAATTTGCATTGCCAGGATTTGCAGTTGTTTTATGCTGTTATGTGTTTGGGGTGATTTATCGCTTTGTTGATAGATTTTCTCGCAAGCTGAAGCAGCAGAAAGATATCCAAGATATTATGGCGTTTTACATCACATATTCTCGAATTATATATGCGTGTATTGACCAGATTGAAAACTCGTTTTCTGTTCTTATTGTTTTCCTTTATGGATACATGACGTGTTCTATTTTTAGCGTGACAACAATGTTAATAAGGATAGATTACCAAAGATCCAATCTCTTTTCCTTAATACCTCAGATTATTTTGATTAGTATAGTTTTGCCAGCTTTCTTTGTCATGAGCCTCAGGGCGACATCTATAAATGACGCAGCGATTAAGGTCAAACAAACAGTTTATGAATTAGTCGCCAGAGATGACAGTTTAGAACTCAAGGAAAAAAATCTTCTTCTAGCGATGTCGAGAGATTTTCCAGCCAGAGTTGTTGTGACAGGATGGCGACTGTTCAGTTTGAAGCGTAGTTTCATTCAAGGTACTGCTGGTGCAATGATAACATACAGTATTCTTTTATCGCAGTTAGGAAAATAAATGTTATTGTCGTTAACTGACATAAAATTTAAATTCATTTCCTTAAGAATGAAGATATTTATGAGAATTTTTGTTGAGTGATTCCAATAAATGGTTTTTTAAGACTGAATGTGAAGACTTGAACAAACAAAGGATTTTATTTAAAAGGGAAATATACATTTTTTATCGCAGGAAGGAAAATAAATATAGCCTTATCAATTTACAGAAAACTGAAATTCATTTTTTTAAAGAATGGGATTATTTATTTGTAAGAATGTTAATAAATCATGAATTTTTATTTAAGCTACGGATAGATGATTTTTAAAAATTCAGAAAATGTGAAAAAATGTAAAAGAATTGGGTTTTTCTTTTAAGTGATGCATATATACTTTTTTCGTGGTTAGAAAAATAAAGATGCCTTCAATAATTAAAGAAGGAAGTTATTTTTTTAAACTTATTAATACGGAACAGTTTTTATTGAGTGATACGAAAACGTGATATTTAACGACTTACAAAATATGAAAAACTGTAAAAAGAATAGAGAAATTCCTTTAAGTGGGGCATATTTATATTTACCACAGCGAAGAAAATACCTTCATTAACTGATAGCAAATTGAAATTAATTTTCATATGAAAGTTAATGCGTTTCGTATATTATTAACTGATACGAATAGAAAAATTTTAAAATGTGAAAAGCTGGAAAACACGAAATATATGGGGTGCATATATACTTTTTATACTTTTATCGAAGGTGAGGAAAAATAAAAAATTCCCCATAAATTGATAAAAAAAATACTTAAAGAGCGTAATTATTCATTTATAAGAATGTAAATATGGTACAGTTTAAATTCAGTGATACGAATAGAGGATTTTTAACGGCTTACAAAATGTGAAAGAACTGTAAAAGAAAAGAGAATTTTCTTTAAAAGAAAACCAGTTACCAAACAGATCAAAAGTGTGGACCAAAAATACACTTTTTATCCATTCACTCTGTCGACAGCTGGTGGGTCTCTAAAAGGAAACTAAAGAACTTATTGATATGACGTTCTGATAAATATGTCATTTTATCCATATTAAACTTCATGCAGATATATTTGGACCACTTTATGATACCTTTTATGACAAGATTAATTTTTTTTTACGACCGCATGAATTTGAGGTATTTCTTCCCAAGGAAAACACTAATTAATATCAATTATGAGATTTATTCACCAGTGTATTTTACACTTGCCTCTTAATATTTAGCCATTTCACAAAATGATTGCTTAACTTTCTGTCCCTGCGATTCAGAGAGCTAGAATAATTGTTTTGTTTGTTAATGAGAATTTATACTTGTTTTTCTCATGGCACAGGAAAATGTTATTTTCCAAGAATTCACCGACATTTACTTCTTTCCTCCTTGGCTAGCAATCATACGTTTTACACATTTATTATGCATTAATAGCTAGAAAATTGTGATTTGGTTTGCTTAAAATTTGCGGCTTTCGCTGCTGTACTAAACTGCATTCACCGGACGTTCAGATCGGAAGCCAAAATATGACGAATTCTTATAAGTCCAGTCGATTCTTACTGGGAAATTGCTATCCACGTCATGTAAAAAAAGGGTACCATTGCCTTTAAAACGTGAAAAGCTTATTAACTACTGTCTTTGAATCTCTCGAAGAAGCAATACAAATCAAGGTAATTTTTGAGCTAAAATATTGAATATAAAAACTATTTTATTCATATATTAACTAAGAAAATATTAATTAAGAGTTACTTTTTGATAATTTAAGAGGTAGAAAACCTTAGTCTTGAGTCCGAATAACTTGTTACGGATATATTTTACAAAGCACTGCGAAGGACAACATTTCATCGCCGAATTTTAAATATCAAGTTTCTTTAAATATTTAAAATGAGTACTTTTAGAAATGTTTAAAAATCGGTGGAATGTTTTAAAATATTTCGAAAGTATTTATTTGAACGAAATAGTCTAATCTTTAACATGACAAGTATATAATGATTGTAAGACTATTTATTTCACATCTACAAGAAAGGTGTGGGGAGACACTTGGCTTATTACTGAAAGGCGGCTGCATCAATCGGCAAAAGCAGCGAAATTAAAACACTTAAAGGGAGGCATTTAGAATACTTGCATCATACTGGGATAATCTACCGCACGGTCCCAAGGAAACAGGTTAGAACACCACAAAACCATTAAATAAACAGAAACAAAAACGAATTTTAGTCCAATCTCTTCCCGATGAATCAACATACTTATGTAATCAAGTTTCGAATTTCTATTTGGTTTTTACGCAATGCTTTTAGCCATAACAATACCTATACCAAGCCTATCAAACTCAATCCCTAGTGTTCCCAATAAAGGAAAAAATATCAATTTTTAATTTTTTTATAAAGTACTTTACTTAATGAAAATAAAGAAAAAATAAAGATTTGCCCAAGGCAGGTATAAAAGTAGTTTCTTCTCTCTTCTAATTTTTTTTCTTTCGGAGAGAAATGTTCAAAATTTGAAACGCGAGACATTTTTATACGAAATCTTTGTGTATTTAGAAAGTAAAATTAATATTAAAAATTATTTTTTTAAATCATTTTTATTAACCCCTCCCCCCCAAAAAAAAATCATACGCTGTTTTAAATTTATTTTTTACTTTTCAGAGTATTTTTAATCTTTTCTTTTCTGTTGAATAAAAGTGGTTTTTAAAAAATATTTTTATATTAGTTTTATTTTCGACTTTTCTAGTCTCAAAATTTGTAATTAATTTTCATCCGTATTTTTTTTAACTATGTGTTAAATCAGTTATCAAACATTTGAAATTTTGCAAAGCATTTTTTTACTTTTTTACTTACATTGTGAGATAACAATGGTTAAAGGATTTTTAAAGTTGTAGCTTTCTCCAAATCGGTAGAGGTAATAGTTTATATAAAAATCATAATTATCTTTTATTTACTTAATTAAAAATCGTAAATGTAAAGCACATATTCAGATAAAAAGATATGTTATCACATAGAATACATTCCATTATCGTTTTAATGAAAGGCGGTAGAAAAAACGTTGTATAAGCGAAGAACATAGCTGGAGCACAGCCTCGCACAGTCAGGTCAGTAGTCATGTGACTTGCACAGGCGAAGTATAAATGAATAGTTTTTTGCATTTACCAAATATTAAAAATGGAAAAACTACCAAAAAATATATGAAATGTAAGAAAAAATACTTAAAAATAGCTAAATTCCGGCTATATATCAAGTTTTCGTACTCATTTCCACTTTCGCTTTTCACTGAAATTCTATTGGTTGAATCTTTGAAATTTCATTGGTTCTCCCGAGGCCAATTTAATCGGCCGGAAATAGAAAACTACTCATTCCATCTTTCCTCGTCGCAGAGTACTGATGCCCCTGGCTACAAAAACATTTTGTGTTTTCTATCCCTAAGCTAATTTTTTTTTGTTATGAACTCACGAATCCACAATTCTATCTATTCTTTCCTCTTTCAGTTGTTTTATTTTCCCCTCTTTGTCATTTTCATGCTTACTGTTAAAAATTTCTTTATTGGAGGGCTCGACCTATAAAATTAATTTGATCCATTGCCTTGAAAGCCTTTACCAAGTTGATTTTTTCCCACAATCTAATTTTTTATAATTGAATATTGTTTTGTCACCTGATATGGTTTGGGTTTGGAGAGCCACGGTCTACTTTTTGTAACACTAGGGCTAATGAGACCGGAACCTACTGCTTAAAGCCGATTCCGAACGGCTACGAACATCCATGCCATTGTGGGATTCGAACCCACGAACTCCGGTTCCGAAGGCCAGCACCGTAACCAATTGGCCATCGTTTGGCGTCACCTGGCATAAACCCATGTGCAAAATTTCAGATATCTAGCTTATCAGGAAGATAGGTAAAACTTGATTACAAAATACCAACTGACAGTTGTTCATCATGATCGTATTAACACATTGTGTGCGGGTACATTTCGCAGCGAAACTCTACCGGGAGCGGGCGTTTTGCGCGTAAGTTCTATCACAATAATCATTTTGATTTTTTTTAGTGAACCTTCCTATTCTGTGGTTCCGCATCGACTGATGTAAAAACTAGTTTTTATTTGTCTTAATTTTTCCAGAATCTATGTAGTAGACAAGAACATTCGACTTCGTTTTCCAGTATATATCGTTATTTTTGTACTCACAAACAAACCATGTTGTTACTAACCCGTACTAGTACGTGACCCGCGCTCAAGTATCAATCGTCAGAAAACGTACTAGTATGTGTCCCGCTTACAATGTGTTAAGTAATATTCAAAGAACGTCAAATTAGTTTTCAATGGCTGGAGGTGTGTGAAAATAAATGCATGTACATCCAGAATAAAGGAAATATATGGATGATAAATTTCCTACTAAATGCCTGTATATTTAAAAAAAAAAACTTATTTGGATGCTAAAGTTTATACTAAATGTCTGTACTCTTAAAGACATTCACATTTGCAATGGTTACAATATTATATACTATGACACAGAGAATGAGCTATCTGTAAAACATTAAACCTGTCGGACTTCTTTATAGAGATTATTTATTTATGAAAAATTATTAACACTCCGTTTTTATTATAAGAAAATCAAAGACAAAAGTAATGTTTTTTAATGATATTTTAGATTATGGAAAAAATGTTATTCCTCATGGTCTTATTCAGTAAATTTCAAGGAGCCTCCTGTAAGGGTTCACAGGCTGGGGAAGGGAGAGGTGCAAATAATTGCCTGAACATTTAGAAGAAAAAAGAAAAAATTTGGTCATATGTAGAAACCAATGATAATCTCAACGATAAGTCATCTGAACGATAAGTTGAGATGAAGCTGATAGTTCCGTAATACTTTTCTGGCAACTTGGCCTCAAAAGGAAGAAAGACATTATCTTCTTAGATTCTGGTCATCTAATAATCAGGACTTGGCTCACAGCCCAAAATCAGCCAAAACTAGTCGCCTCGCGACTCACGCCAAAACTTTCCTCTCTCTAGAGGGATGGAAAGGTCACTCTCCAAGTGACGCTCGTACCAAAACGCAAAAAGCCTCGAGCACATTTTCACTCCCGTTTTTAATGTTCCCGTAATGGCATTCTATCAGTATGACACCACTCATTGTTATACTTGTCACACTTGCTTGAAAAGAAAAGGTGAAAACAGCTGATCTCCTTGCCGGGTAAAGAGCCGACCATTGTATTTCGAGGTATAAGTCTAGAACTCCACACTACCTACCAACCACTTTTCAATCTTGCGCTACCAACTATTATCAACAGCTCAATCAAATTCGAAGCTATATATCAGGCCTAGATGTATAAAAAGTGTCACTGAAGATAAAAGTTAATTTTAAACAAAGATTTATTTTAAACTATTTTTTTTCGTTACTTAAATTAGGAGCCGTTCATGGGGTCTTTAAACGGCCTTTTTCTTCACAACCATTGGCCGTAGTCATAAATTTCTAAATATAAAAATGTTTCAAATAAGATAAATATTCTTTTTAAGGTAGTTTTTTAATTTAAAATTCAATTTTGCGAAAATTACTAAACCTAAATTTTTGGACTTTCCCCCTTTATTATTTTATTTATGTCTGGAACTGGTCCTAAAAATCACAACTGAAAAAGTTCCAGTTTTGATCGTCTTATACCTAATTTGAATTATAATTAGTATTTAGATGAGATTCTGGGTACTTTAAGGGTTCATCTCATTAAAGTCGTTTGGCGGCTACCCGCGATTAACTCATGTTAACAACCATTTCTCCTTTTAAACAGAGAATAATTGCAGTTAGCCGTGAAACGACTTTGGTTAGACAGGCTCTAAAGCCTGTGGATGCTCTGGTTATTTCATAAGCTTTCTTAGAAAAAATATTTTAGTAGAAATGCCTTTCGAAACTGTAGATAAAATAAATCGTACAGAATTAAAAATTCTGAGATGTTTGGATTTTCCAAAATTTCCTGTTGAAAAAATTTCAACTGAAAATAGTTATATAAAAATGCTAGAGAGTGATAAGTAAAATTTGTATTATATACTTGTTAATAATAAAATACGGTGGTATTCTGTTTCTCAAGATCAGAGAACATCACTAGGGTATTACTAGTTACTATAAAGAAAAGCTTTTAAAGGAATTATGGTTACATAATTTTGTAATGACTAATACATTTAATCAGAAAAAAAAACATTTTCAAATTTGGTAATGCTACTGTAAATATCTTGGGTAAATAACAGCACTGAAAGATTGCAAGTAATAAAATATTATCGTTAGGTAAGAATAAATACTAAGAGTTTCAAAAAGTTTTGTATTTTTGTGTCAAAAATACTTCCTTTTTGCAGTAATATATTCTCTATATTTCATTTTACCTTTCAAAATTTAAAGGTTAAATTTCCGTATGCAAGTGTAAATGCAATTTACAACTGGCTAGGGAGATGGCTCTGTCTTCGTAACTGCGTTTAGTGGACTCTTTTCTAGTTGCATGTCTTAAAATCAGGTTTCAGTTCAAACTGTGTACAGGGGATTTTGTTTCTGTTAGCGGTAAGGTCTCAATGCTTACTTCAGTTGCTATAAAATAATGTTTCATATATTTTTTATAAGTCTCGTTATAGAATTATAGAGTATTTGCTGAGAGAAAAATGCATTTAATGCGAAGTTTTTGGCTTGGCTTCTTCTTTCTGCCTAACGAGCACAAATGATAACAGATCTACTTAAAGTTGTTTTGGTTTAGAGTGCTACGGTCTACTTTTTTTGCAACACGAGGGCTAATGAGACCGTTCTTAAAGTTGACTCCGAACATGAATATATATTAGTGGTGAGATTTGAACTCATTGACTACGGATAGGAAAGCTAGCACCAAACATATTCAACAATCATCCTTCTTTAACTTGAAGGACTAGAAGAAAAGTTTTTTATGCTTGATTTTCTTCATAAAACACTTTTATTCTTTTGTATTAAAATTATTTAAATTCCAGTCACTGTTTTAGAATATATTTCCCATTGTAATGCCAGACGACCTAAAAATGCGTTGCGTTGATCCGAATGCGTTGAGGGCTGTCTTTCGGTACCGGAGTCCTCGGCTTAGAATCTTGCTGCCGGTATGGATGTTCATAGCTGGTCGGAATAGAATTTAAACAGTAGATCCCGGTTTAATTATCCCTTATGTAACAAATAAATGACTATAGAGTTTCAAATCAAATCTAAAAGTGGTGTTACTAAATACACAATTTGGACAAATTCCTGCTCTATAAAATTGTTATACAAATTTTGATTCTATGTTTTATAAAACAGAACATTTTCAGGATATTACTTGACACTGCATAGTATTTAAAATATTAGCACTTTACTTTCAATTAATATTATTTAACTAACTAAATTTGACGATAAACTATTTGATTCTATTGTATTAAGATTATTTAAATTCCAGTCGCTGTTTTAGAATATATTTCCCATTGCAAAACAAAATAAGTTTCCACAGATAAATTGTCATTCTTTTATCTACTGATAGTCAAATTAACTCAACTCGGTGCTGACAATGAATAAAGCTCTTTAAGGGGAGTAAACGAAAGTTTCATTATCAATAGTTGAATTTGAGAGCACTCGGTGGATAATTAATTTTTCAACTCGAAATCAGTTAATTTTTCTTACAACGCATTTATCAGATGACATTTGGTGATAAATCTTTTTTGAAATTTAATCGTTAGTCCCTGAAAAGCATTTGAATGAAATTCAGATCAGAATGTTCTAAATATAGGCATGGATTTTTGCGCGTAGTATGGAGTTGGCTCTAATCATTGGGGAAAAGAGTGAATAGCATGAAAGATTTTTGTGTTAGGGAAAATATAAAAATTGTTGTTAAAAGATATAAGAACTGGGAGATGAACAGAGCCCTCTCGCTAACTTATTATATGAAAATGATTTTTTTTTTGTGAATTGTTATGTTTACCCTTTGTAACAGCTCCGAAATGAAAAATATTTCCTCAAATGTTAAAATGCCATCCTTTTGAGTAGAATTGACGCATCTTATACGTGTTTAAAGGTAAAAGTTGTAATGTGTGCTTCGTATCTCAAGGTATTTCATTATTCCTGTTACTAGTCCAAAATATTAAATAAATTATAATTAAAAAATTAAATGCAAAATATTATACATATTTTGTACAATATATGTATATATATATACATACATATATATATATACATATATATATATATATATATATATATATATATATATATATATATATATATATATATAATATATTGTTACAAATCATGTCCGAGCTATCTCGGAAAATTAACTACAGCTAATTGCCTTTGCAGCAAAATATGTGATTTAAATCATTATTCTTCCATATCGTGTAACTTTTTCACGAATTGTATTAAAAAAGAACACATTGAGAGTTGCTTGGCGTATTACAAACGCATAAAAAAGATCTAGTTTAAAATTTTAAAAACTATTTATAATAAATTAAGCATTTTATATTCATTAATTTATACACGATGATGAATTTTATAGAATATCTAAAATAAACCAAGTATAAAATTATTATTTAACATGTTAGAGATATTAAGAGAATGTGTAAAATTATGTTACTGTATATTAAAAATGAATTCTAAATATTTTATAATAAAGAATCGAAAATTAGAATGAATGAACGTATAATATATAATGGAGAGTAAAATATTATCTAATGCATGTAGTACTTCTTGTAAAAAACGTAAAATTTTAAAGTATTTTATCAAAAATGTGTATTATACGAATATCTTCTGTATTATAATAGTATTATAATCTGTATTATAATTCTGTATTATAGTTTGGTGCTGTATATCAAATGTACATATTTCCTAAACCTGCATGCTCTAACTATTGTAACTTACAATTACATAATCTGAATAAAATTAGAGCTTTTAACCCATTGGCACTGCCGAGTTACCCGAGCTTGTGTTCCACTGGTTCAAAGAATATCTCTGGCTACCCCCAAATTAAAAATTATATTCCCCTGCGCCACAGCCAGCGTGTCAATCTCCACAGATTGGCACGCCGCTAAGCCACAGCTACGTTGCCAATCTCCGTTTTCGACACCGAGTGCTCAGGGGGGCGAAGTATATGTCCCGGTTAGGTGGTTAATCTTACTTGGAACCTCCAGTGTTTAGTTCCCAAGTATGTTTGGTTCTCAGTTTGTTTACCCACTGAAGGCATGAATGGTTGAGTTAACCTTGCCAAGCCGAGCCATCGAACCAGTGTTTTGGAAGTGCGAAGAGTTACCCCGACTTCAATGGGCTTCTAAAAACTACCAGCAAATGTATATTTTTAATAAATATAAAATAGGTATTTCTTGTAAATAATGTAAACTATTTTGCACAAAAATTGTTTATACATAAAGAATGGTGTGAGAAATCTAATTGAATTGGAATTCTGAGGATAATTTGAATGTTAATTGCAGCGTAGCACAAAAGCAACAATCAACAAATACTCTATTAAAGCTAATTGTATAAAATAAGATAAGATAATATAAGATTGTATAAAATGAATTTTTGGGTACGTTTCAGATCTGTAACACGTCTAAGGGGTTAAATGGTGTTCTAGATTATATAAAAAAGATAATTTGTTCATTATGATTCTATTCAGTAAATCATAATTTTTAATTTATAGTTGTCTATAATATTACTTCATTGGAAGAAGACTGCAGTATGAGCTTCATAATATATAGAATAATTAGACATCCTGCATCTAGCTCTCAGCCAATATACTTGGAGGACTAGGTATCTCGCCCATTGCAAGGAATGTGTTAAATTAAAAGCCTCATATGAGGTTCAAGTAACCGAGAGGGTAACAGCATTAGAAGACTCATTGGCAGAAACTTCTCTCGAATAAAACTAAAACTGGCCTATTGTAAGTGGTATAGATATATGTGTGTGCATGTTTGGAAACAGGAAAACTCAAAACCACAGCAAATTGGATTTGGATAAACAACATTCTTTGTAAAATATCCATTTGTTCTTCTGCCTCGGGGGCTGATTACACATAATCATCAACCATAACCATAAGTACCATGTATTTGCATGATTATTTTCATTCCTATTTTTAACCCATTATTCAGAAAAGAGTAAACGTTAGTTATAATTACGACTACCTTGTCAAAAATGTTATAGCATGGATTCGAAATAGTGGAAGGCCATTTCTTGGCTATTTGTTGGGCAATAGTTCATCTCCCATGTGTGTAAAGGACATATGTGTTTACCAGATCGTTTAGCAGAGGGAGACAAATATCTTCTTTTCTTATCATATTACATGATTTAAATTTAAGATTTTGTTCCATCATGCTTACATGCATGATAGCATTATTAATCACCCTGGCAATATTATGTGATTTAAATAGTATGTTTCTGAGTAGTGTTAATTATTAATTTTATGAGTAAATCGTTATAATTCTATAAAAATAACATAAAGTAATGAATTCTATAGATGACTTCTTTACAAGATATTTAAGAACTTTTAACGATCTTACTAAATTTAACTTTCTTTTAAAAGCAAATATTTGATTTTCATCAGCTATTCAACTATAAAATAAGAGATTTTTGGATAATTGCAAATGTGACGATTATTCCCTCGCCCACGAAAGTAAGATTTGGAAGAAATTTGTGAGACCTCTCAAATGAAGTTAACGGTTAATAAAATAACAATTACCATCACTTTAAAAATTTAATGCATTTTTCAAATATGAACACCAAAGTTTTATCACGGGGATTTGAACTTAACAATGAATAAATATTAAAATTTCCAAAGAAGCTAAAAAACATAAACTAAACAAAATTATCTTAATATGCTTGAAAATAAATCTGTATTTAAGTTTCGAATTAATTTAGTTTATCAAAACTCGACTTAAGCCAAGAAAAGCAGTCAGTACGCATTTTAATGACTCGAAATTCGAAGAGTAATATGAAACATTTTGATAAAAGTTTAAAAGGAGCATATTTCTAGTGTTTAATATGCTAAAGAGTTTCTCACAAATTGGATAAATAATACTGAGCATTTTAATATTTATCAGCTATTTTAAGTAAAAAGTTTCAAATTAATATAAAATAAATTTCTTTTCTTTCTTAAATGTTTGAAATTTGACTCTGTTTTAACAAATTAAGTAAAAGGCGTTTCCAAATATTTTGCAGAATAACGTAGATATCAATTGTTGTAAAACAAGGGCGGAAAATGTAGCGTTTTATCCTTTTTAGCTGCATTAATGGTATTATTAAATCAGGAAAGGAACATGTATTAGTTCTAGAAATATATATTGGAATTTTGTTTACATCATAAGAATATGAAACAATGCACATGCGTATTAAAAAGTTTGATAAATCAGATTTTGATAATGAGAACTGCCTGAAAGCTATAAATTTATTCCTTCTTTGCATTTTATTCCAAGCAAAGTTTTTTACGAATAAAATGCCCAGACATACTTAAATTAGAAATATTGCGTGTTTATTTGAGAAGGAGAGAAATTTTAAATTATACGAAGTATCGAAATAGCTCCAGTTTTATTGAATTATATATTGTATTCTTGTCATATGAAGTATACATGAATGGAAAGACTGCAAAATACTACAAGTACAGGTTAGATGTATAAAGGTCTGCCTATACTAATGAGAAATTCAGTAATATGTTTTTTTTAATAAAGTTTAATACTTAATGAAGTCTATATGTATGAAATCTATGAGTAAAAGGTACTAGGAAAAAATAATTAAATTCACATGTTATAAAATATCTTAAATCCTATAATTTAATTCAGACATTTCACAGATTTGATTATTTAAAAGTTATTTTAATATAGAATATTCTGAGAATTTTAACTTCCTTTATTTGCTTTGACGCTTGTAACAAATTAAAAAAGTAGACACTATATACTAGATCTCAAGATTATTTCAAAAGATTTTTACTCATAGTTTCAATATCTGTGCTTAAGTCATTTATACAGGCCACTTACTTTCTGCTAATATTTCATTAAAATAATACAGAAGAAATTTACACGTTTTTAGAATGGTTTTGAATTCGTTTAATTAAAATTTATGTGGAAAGACTAATTTTTTTTAAACACTTGGTCTGATAACCATTTTGTCGAACGATGGCAGAATGGTAGAGCGCTGCTCTTCGAAACTGGAGTTCGTGGGTTCGAATCCCGCTGCTGGCAGGGATGTTTGTAGCCGTTCGGAATCGTCTTTAAACTGTAGGCCCCGGTCTCACTAGCTCTTGTGTGCAAAACAGTAGACCGTAGAGCTCCAAACCAAACCTGATAACTGTTTCTCTTAACTATTTTTGTACACAGTGATTTCTATGATTGAAGAACTTTTTGTAAAATTTCTAAGGGTTGATTTCCATTTCTCTTCCGTTACTTTTCAGATTTCATCACTCGCAGTAGGTTTATGCTAAGAATGAGCTCTTCTTTTAAGTGATCAGAGACACATTAGTCCATAGGTGAATTTCCAGGGGACTTTTCAGGAATATGTTGAAAAGGTTTCTATGTAATATCTATAGGTCCTATTTTTTTTCAACTTATGCAGTGCATTTTTTAAATAGCATATTTTCTGTAAATATCAGACGCACAACTTTCTCTTGTTTGTACGTTGAATTGATTAAAAAAAAATTTCCTCCCACTTTTATTTTTAATTTCCTCTATAGAGATGTCATATGTACGTGGTTTTAAAACTACCTTTTTATTGTTAGTTTTTGGAATGGCAATGAAAAAAAAAGATTTTAAGGATCGTGTATTGCACACTCTTTTCCACACATGATGAGTGATGTCCTGTTTGCACCCCGGAAGGGAAGGTATACTTACAAGCGTATGTATATGCGCCTGTTGTAAGTTAAGTCATAGAGGGTTTGGTTTGGAGATCTAAAATCTACTGTTTTACTGCAAGAGGGCTAATGGGATTGGAACCTACTACTTAAAGCTGATTCCGAACGGTCAGGAACATCCATGCCTGCAGTGAAATCCAAATTTACGAAATTCGGTACTGTAGAACATCATCCTATCTATTGACTTACGTTTAACTTTAAAGCAGGATGTTCCTAGCTTAATTTTGAAGAATAAAGCAATTTTTTATTGCCAGAATTAAAGTAGCTTTTATTTGTGAACAGTTCAGTTTAAATAATATCGGGCACGACATTTGCAGTCTCTGATATGCTGGTAGCACAAGTAATTAATTTTGAAAAGAATACTATTATAGTTGAAGAACCTTGCGACAGTCATAAAGTCTTTTCTATAGCTTTATATTACCGAAACCAGGTTTGTGTATCTTTTTCTTTTTGTTTTCGATAATAAATAGATCTATTTTTATTGCATTCATTTAAGAAAACCAATACTTCATCAACGGTTGCAATGTATTTCCATTTATTTCACACTAAATAGTTTTCATAGTAGGTTCTACAAAATGTATTGCGTTGAGTCACATGCCAGGGCTAACGCTAGTGATACTTATCAGTTTTACTTTTTTTTTTCAGTTGTAAGTTTGGGTTTATTACTTTATTTATTTTTAGGAAATATGTATTTAATACTTTGCAATTGATTTGTACGCTGCCGGATTTTCTCTTGTTAACAGCGATTTTACTTTGAAAAATAGTTGAAACAGTATGTACTTTTTTTTATAATTGCTCCGAGTCTTTTTTTCCATGTAGAGAAGTAATGATTGCCGGGTTTTTCCTTTCCGATTAATAACGTTGCTTCTTTTTCGAGTAGAAATTTTAATGCCATGCATTTCATGATGTTTTTGAAATATGGAATAGGAATATTTCTTTTCGGGTAGTACAAAAACATATTCTTAAATCCCTCGCTTCTTCATATGCGATATTTGGAAAATAGAATAAATTTAAAAGCAGCAGACGTTGTTCCTCATTTCAAATAATAAGCTGTTGTTAGCAATTTTTCTTCCAAAACATTTTCTTTTTCAATTCTATATTGAAATTCTACTAAAAATGTGTAAATATCCTCTGTATAATATCCAGTGATGTTCCAGTTCTGTTTAAGTAAAAATGATACCCATCAATATAAAAGCAATCAGTAAAGTTTAAAGTTCAAAAATGCTTTTCTATTTATGATAAAAGACGAAAAGTTGTTTGCTTTAGCCTGTTTTTACTTTTCGCGTTATAAGAAATCTGATTTTGGAAAGAATCACATGTAGTTAGTACCAAACTATTAATTAAATATTATCTAGACGTTGTAGAACAGATAAAACCTTTAGAGTATTATAAGTTAAATTTAATTTCTAAAATATTCGGCTTTTATCCCACAAATTTCAGGCTTTAGGTTTTGTTAAAAAAGATGTGATATCCATAATTGCACTGCCAATCACAAAGTTCTCTGCTCTTGTTCCCCACTCAATCTCTAATAACTCTCTATTGATAAGCGAGCTCTGTATAAAATTTCCAAGATAGATGTAGTATATGATGGAAAATACTGGTTCATCAACCTTCTCGAAGTTTCTTTGGAATATAAAAGGTTTCTTACCAAAGTCTCCTCACTAAATTTATTTCAAAGTAGGGATAACTCACTAAGTATGGCAGTCCTCGTAATCTTTAGGGTTTTTAAAGGAAAATCTGAGAATTCAGAAAACCTGGAACTGCATATTAGTTACTCTGTCGTCTGTGTATTTGACTACCAGAAATAACAAAAGGGACTAATATAATTATATTTGAAAGATCATAACTTTTTTAGAAAGAAATGCCTTTACAATATATAAAATCTATCCACACTAAACCTTCCTCGACAAGTCAAGTGACCCTTTTTAAACTTTCTGACATGATTTTATCTCCTCTTCATTTTTACTTATGTTGTGTATTATTGTTTACACCCAGTTGTATTTTTCAGTATGTATTTCTCTCTCGTATTTTTCTTTTGTGATAGAATGATTGCAACTGGATTTACCAATCGCGACACGTCAATTCACCCGTGTAATAGTAATGTGAGACAATTTTTGCGTGTGTTACCTAAATCACCTAATTAGGTGATAAATCCTCTCGTTTGGCATCACTTCTGTATAAATAGATTGGGCGACGAAATAATTTTCGCTGCTATTGTATAATAATTTTTCCATATTTCACCATACTTGTTCATATTTATTGAGCGTTAGATTGTTTAGTAAGAATGAGAATAATGTATTTCAATAATGGCAAAAAGAAGGAAATATGACAGTGCAATAGACATAGATATATGTGTTAAAATATAAAATTAAAACTCTGTATTCTACAAAAATCTTTAAATTGCCATTTACTATAGTACCACAATACAGAAGCATTAAAGTGCAAAATAAATAAAATAATTTTAGTTATTTTAATGCACTCTGAAAATACATGAGACAGAATAAAATATTTGTTATTAAGAGATTAATGTATTTAACCACATATACAAATAGAACAGGTGAGAAAATTACAAGAAGTTATTTTAGTAATTAATTAGGAATAAGTGAAATGAGTTGTTTACTCGGGACAACCTTCGTTATCCTGGTTTGATAACTCTTTTTATGGGAATAAAGATAAAAATAGCAGGAAAGAGAATAATTAGAACTCACTTCTAGGTAGAAAGGAACCGATTCTCAGAATGATATCATAGTCTTGAAAATAAGATTGATGTATGTTAGTACTGCGGAACAAAGTAGCCATAAGAAAGGCTGGTTAGTTGGGACAGCTAATTAGATCGAGACCTACTGGTTAAAGCCGATTCCCAGTGGATATAAACATCCATAAGAAGGAATTAATCTTAGATAGAACTTCAGAAATAAACAATAGATAGAAAGATAAATTTTCTTTTCAGTCAGAATCATCCTATTTCAATAAATCATTAAAAGAACATTTTTCTTTATTACACAGTCTACAAAAATTAAAATGGTACACTAAATATGTTATTTTCAAAATTTTTTATAATAGTTATCCCAGATTATAAGTATTGTTAGCAGAGGGATGGACGAATGGGAAAGACACTGTTTTTGGTTCGTGGGTTCGAATTCTCACTTCGCATGGATGGTTATAGCCATTCACATTCTGTTCTGTTGGGTCCCTAGCCATGTTGGTATCTACGGAAACGAGGTGACCGATGAAGCAGCTAAAAATGCTAACGTTCATGCTGATTGTCCTATTCCCTACCCGGACACTAAGAAAGAAATTAGGCGTCATTTCATCTCTCTATGGCAAAGTAATTGGAACGGTATGGTTAATAACAAAATGCACGCAATAAAACCTACCTTAGGCATTTGGCCTACCATTGGTAACAGCAAAAAGGATGTAATTCTTACTCTCCTTCGCATTGGCCATACAAGGCTGACGCATGTCCACCTTCTCCTCAATGATACTGCAGCAATCTGTTCTTACTGTCATTTGACTTTCACTGTTTTACATCTTTTAACTTCGTGCTCCTGTTTTTACCATTTGTATCACAAAATTTTTAATTCAAAATTTAAATTTAAATTTAATTTACCTTGTTGGAGATGATCCCCATCGGAATCTTTTTAAATTTTTACATGTTACTGGTTTATTTCATGAATTTTAATCTTCCTTTTTCTACTTCTCTGTGGTTGCTGTTTATGTCATCTGCTTTTGTGCGATTTTTTAAATATTTTAATCGTTCATTCATAAACTTTTGCCTGTTTTAACGTTTTTTTTTTATCCATGTACTGATTTACTCTTTTGTTTGGCGCAGTATGTCCTTTGTTGATTTTGCGCCATAGAACTCTAAAACCAACCAACCAGTTATAGTCGTTCGGAATCGCCTTTTAACAGTAAGTCGCGGTCTTATTAGTACTCGTGCAGCAAAACAGTAGATTATAACGCTACAAAACAAACCAAATCAAGATATTATAGCGATCGAAAAACACATTTTTTTAGTTATTCTACGCTTAAAAGTGTAGACAGAAGACGTCCAAATGTTAGGACATTTCTTTTCGGTTCCAGAGTCCAGGGGTTTCGCTTATGGCATGTTCGTTTGGAACGAATATTAACCCCTGTGGAATATATCTGAGAAAAATGTTCTAAAAAGGGATTTTTTCTCTTTAATTTTATTTGTTATTATTATTAAAATGTTAGAAATAGATTATTTTTGAAAAAACATTTTAAACGAAACAACTACTATTTTCAATATTTTCACATATATATGAAATGTTAACGAATTTTAGTAATTTTTGCTCAAATTACAGCAAAATAAATCAAATGACACAATTTTCTGGATAAATACAATAAAATAATAGAACAATATTATCTATACCAACTGACATGAATTCCATGTACCTCAGATTCCTTTGAACTTCACAAATCCTTTACAGTATCGAGAAATAGCGATGAATGGCGCGAAATTGCAAAACTTTTCACTCGAAAGTATCACTATCTATTAGGGAAATGACAAATTAAATATTACGTATTGGTTTCGTTTGGTTTGGTTTTGGAGTTATATGGTCTAATTTTGCAACACGAGGGCTAATGAGACCGGGACCTACTGCTTAAAGCCGATTCCGAACGGCTACAAACATCCATGCCGTAGTGGGATTCGAACCCATGAACTCTGTTTCCGAAGGCTAGCACCCCAACCATTCGGCCATCGTTCGGCATTACGTATTGGACGAACTGATTTCCGGCTTCAAGGAATTGAAATGCCGTTTTTTCTGTTGCCCGAATTCAAGTCGGGCATTCCAAAATTGGCTCATTTGCGTTGCCCGAACTGAGTTCGGGTGACAGGGGTAAGTTTTAAAGGGTTAACACTTTAGTGGACAGTGGTTTCGCAGCGAAACCTCCCGTTAAACATTTTTTTTCTCTAATTTTTGGAGAAATATGATTTTTTCTCGATTTTTCTATGTTTTTGACACTTAAAACTTACAATAAATGACAGTACCACATTTAATTTATTTTTTCTTTTGAAATACACTCATGTCCATAAATTAAGGATAATGAAGTTCAGGCAATGAAAGAGACAAAAGCAAAACAAATTTGACTTATTTGTAAAGTCTATTTATTAAACAAAAGGTAAAGAGCAAAAAAGATGCTATATGTTTGATATAATTAATAAAAATTGCGATTTTTACTCCCTGGAGCAAATTTTGAAAAAGATCCTATTTACAGAAAACAGTATAACAGGGTTAGTATGATGGTTAATACGGAGTATGTCTCCCGGACGATGCAATACAAGCGTTACAACGCCTACGCATGCTGAGTATCAGATTATCAATCTGATCTTGGGGAAAATTACACCCCTCATCAAGCAATGCCCTCCGAAGTTCCGATAGACAGTTGGGAGGGGGTTGACGGGCTGCAATTCGTCGGCCAAGCATGTCCCACACATGTTCTATTGGATTCAAGTCCGGTGAGTATGCTCGCCAATCCATACGGGTGATATCCTCCGATTGAAGGCATTCGTCTACAATGTTTGCACGATGAGGTAGGCTGTTGTCATCCATATACAGAAATTCAGGACCCATGGCGCCCCGAAACAAACGTACATGTTGTTCCAGAATGACATCCCGATAGATGTGGCCTGTCATCGTTACACTCTGAACATGCAGGTCAGTTCTGGAACCAAGAATAATTCCTCCCCAAACGAGCCATCCTGCACCACCGTAACGGTGTCGTTCAATGGTGTTCTCTTGGTGGTAACGGGTACCTGGCGCTCTCCATATGAAAGTCCGGCGAGAATCAGAATGTAAACTGAACCTGGAGTCGTCGGAAAACATCACACAAGACCACTGTTGCGGTGTCCACAATGCATGCTCTCTAGCCCAGCATAATCGCAGGCGACAGTGAGTTGCTGTAAGGGGAACACATCTGACAGGATTACGAACATATAGACCAGTGTTCCCTAAGCGTCTGTACACGGTCTGCCTTGAAACTGTCGTACCGGTAGCTGAAGAGAGCTGACGAGACAGGTCTGATGCTGTGCTCCGTCTGTTTCTTTTGGCAGTAACTGCCAAATACCGGTCATCATTCGGCGTAGTAACTGGGGGGCGACCTGTGCTGTAACATCTACTCATATTACCATCATGTTTGAATCGTTGCCAAAGCCTGGAGATGACACTCTGGGCGATTCCAAGTTCCTCGGATACTTCCAGCTGGGTACGTCCACATTCCAGTCGTCCGATAATTCTACCACGTAAAAAATCATCCAAATGCTTCCTTTGTGCCATAACTATGCGGTTATTGCACTGAAAGGCTTTTAAAGCGCTTGTGAACAATTTTACTTCTTTGCTACCAATCCTTATATACCCCTTTCGTACACTCTCGTCATTGTGACGTACTATCCGCGCTATCTGGTGGTTTCCTGCAATTTGCATATTCTTCTTCAAGATGTGTATGATAATTCTACAGGTGAAATTTTTATTTTAGAGCTCAATTTCTGTGTGATTCTGCATTATCCTTAATTTATGGACATGAGTGTATATGTATTTATACTTGCTGTACCCGGAAAGTTAGTAATGCGATTGTTTTTCATTTATGACCCCAAACAAAAGTATCTATTCAAACAACACTTATAAATTGTTAAACTATTTATTTATTTTACTTTTTTTAAGAACAGTTATTTATAGTTCTTAATATATAATTAAAATTTTAAAAAGTATTATGTTCACACTGTACAAGGGGATGGGTTTGTCAGTTAACCCCCCTCAATTCCTCCTCTGGTATCCACTAAGACAAACCCCTCTAAGGATTGCAAAGAAAAACTTTAATACATTTTGCATTTATAAGGTTCATAGATAATATTTATAAACTAATTTCATTAAATTCAAAAGAATTCCTGTAGGTGACCTTTAAAGGGTTAAACAGAAGATTTTAGTTTCATGTAGCAAAAAAGTGACAGTAGCGTTCCAGCTAGCCAACTAAACAAAATGTAGAATTATAATAAATTACAGTTAATTAACTAAAACTTCTACATCTTTCAAATTTTGAGAAATAACAGAGCGTGTTTTTTTTAACTCTCCGATTTCTATGACTAATATGTCTGCGTCCTCTCCAACACGCTTTCGTGTTATTCGTTATTCTTTATTGGGAGTGATTTTTCTTCTCAGGCGAGATCCCGCGCTGTTCATTTCCTTTCGTTATCCCTTCTTTCCTGTGTTCTCTGCTCTGACAATATAGTCAACTGGCGGGACAGTTTACATGATTACGACACTCCAGAGACATTTTCAAAAAGAAAAACGACTCCAGAGAGAAAGTTTAGGAAAAGAAACTATCTCAAAACATGTGTTTTGTGTGGAATCAAAAGGATGCTGAGTATTTTGTTTTGTTAATAAACCCTAGTTTAAATAATTAATTTTGCTTTTTTTTTTTAAAAAATTGAGAATAGAATTTTTTTGAAAAGTTCTTGTTTACAACATAGTTGAAAATAGATTTAAAATATTAACATTTACTGTACATACATTTTACTAGTATGAAAAGCTTTAAAATATTATATGAAGGTTTACTTAAATTTGGAAATTATCAATGCATTTTCAATTTCTTTTTTTAATTAAATTTTGAACAAATTATTAATTATATTAGTGTAAATGACTTTAAAAATGGTTTTGTTTAGTTACAAGCGCTACGGTCTACGGTTTTGTTCCTCGATGGTTAATGTGACCGGGATCTACTGATTAAAGTCGATTTCAGATGGCCACGAGCATCAATGACAACAGCGGGATACAAGCTCACGGACTTCTCTGCCAAAGAGCATATCCTTAACAATTGGCCCTTAAAAGAGGAACTTTTATTATAAAGCAATAGGTTCCCCAGAGCAAATATTATTAGCCAGAAGACTGCCGAGTTGGTAGGCCTTCCAACGGATACGGAATCTACATTTTTTAAAATTATTACTGGGATGGGTGTCGTTGTTTTTCGTAAAAACTGACCATATGGGTCCAAACCATCGCTGTGAACAACGTATTTTTCAGTTATTCTACGGGATTCCAAGTGTAAAACTATAAATTAAAGCTAAAAATAAATTAAGAGATAGCTATGATTTAATTATATTTATATTTATTTTGACGTATTGAGAAAATAGAGTAAAATGTTATGGGGAATTTATTATTTATTTAAATAGTTTTGTTTACTCTAATCTTCTACATGATGCACTTTTTATGTTATTTGTTATTCTTTAGTCAGCCTAACTGGGATTTTCTTTTTTTACAAGATACTGCGCTGTATATTTATTTCGCTATGTATCTCTCACTATTGTCCTCTCCCTTGCGATAATATCTTCAACCGCGGGGCAATTTACATAATTACGCTATTTCACAGACGCATTCTAAAAACAAAACTGAGTTAATTTAAATCTTGAGGGCTTAAAAGTAGCTTAAAAGATGTGCTTTTTATATATCAAAAATGATGCTGAGTAATTTCTGTTGTTAATATACACTAACTGAAGATGATTAACATTTTTTTTAGTAATTGTGAAATGAAGATTTAGGAAAAGGTCTAGTTTACAAATTAGTTCATGAAAAATTTAAAAAAAAATACCATCTATGGCAGACTGCTTTTAATTTGTATATATGAATTAAGTCCTTTTTTCGTAGCTTACACAAATTATTATCTTTAATTTATTTTCCTTTTATTTCTTGAAATTGCTTTTCACTAACTTAGCAATTAATACCGAAAAAATAATGACAAAAAGAGAACTTTTATTAAAACGCAATAGTTTGAATATAATATTTTGTTTCATATGAAAATTTATTGAAATTCAATCTATTTACATCATGCCACTTATCAAAGAACTATACAGAAGTAGACAATATCAAATCACTGAAAAAAAAACATTAAAAGTATTAAAAGAGGGTAATGACAGTACATTAAAAACTGCATTACAAGAATTAAAATAAGGCAGTTCCAATACATTATGACACTTAAAAATGTGCAAGTTACTACAATAGAACTAGAGATAACTAAATTTCTGGGAGGGAAGTATCTACATGCTCAGAACATGATGTCTCTTATCCTCCTGTACAGCGAACAAAAATCCACTCTATGCTGTAAAGTAGGGTCAAGTTTTAGGCCAGACGAGTAAATGATGTTTATTCATAGTCTGTGTTTCTCAAATAGCGTATGGGCTATTAGTCAGTATGCCTGTTCTGTTGAGGTGTTCGGCTAAGTAGTCGTATCCTGTTCTCAGTCTCAAAATAGCTACTGCTTCTTTACGTGGCTTACAACTGAATTATTCCAATCATCCTTAATTTTCTCCCACAGTTTATCCTTCGATTTAATTGATCTTTCTGCGCTGTATTCCGTCATAATGTGTTCTTTTGTGCTTCTCTTAAGGAGAATCCAAGGGAAAGAAATTCTGTCCAACAGTGCCGTTAATAGGTCGGCTTTTCCATTACCATCATGTCCCTATGAAATAGACATAATTTTACCTTTCATATTTATCTCCCTAATTTTTTTCTTTATTGTTTTTATCAGGAGTCTCAGAAAGTGTTGGAGAGCTATTGCCTCGGGGAAAATCTATTAAAATTTCACGGTTTTACCTTGAACATATCATAATCATACATTGTTAGACACAAATACTGACCAGTAAACTATTTTCTTTCAGTTCCGGAGATCATGGATTCGAAATACACTTTTTACACGGATATATGAATCTGTTCGGTATTGGCTTAAGGAATATGTCCTAGTCTCTTGATTTTACAGCTCAGATTCAGATGGATTTTAGAGATTGTTTGCTTGAAGCGCATTTTTTCAACTATAAAAGTGATTCTAAAGTGATAAATAAAATTATATTAGATTTGAAATAACTAATTAAATTATTTTATCCGTTAATTATGTATCTCTTTTGATGTTTTGAGTCTATCAAAATACATTTTTCTGGGAACACTATTATTTAAAAAAAATTTTTTTTGCTCATTCTAATCTTCCATATTCTTCCATATGACGTTCTTTCTTTGCCATTTCTTATTCTTTGTTCGGATTGTAACTGGATTTTTGTTTTCTGGCAAAATATTACACTATTTATTTGATTTTTTAAATCTTCCTTTTTTTTGTGTTTTCTGTTGTGACTATATATTAAACGCATTAAGTGCACATAATGTAATCATATATTATTAACCCGAAGGCAGCTGAATAGATAGAGCTTCCTCATGTGGTCCATGAGTTCAAGGGTTCGAATTTCATATGGGACATCGATGTCTGTAGCTGTTCACACTTAGTTAATTAATAAGTCATAGTCCCTTTTGCTTTGGCAAAGCTAAAAAATGACTGTAGTGCCCAAAACCACCGCTTTTAAGCATTGAATTGTACGAAGGTTTTTTTTTCAGGTATATTGCGTGATTCTAAAGTAATAGACTACAATAATTTAAAATAATGAATTAAATTATTTTATCTTTCAGTCATGTGCCTCTTTTGACGTTTTGAGTATATCAAAGTACATTTTTATAGGAACACTGTTATTTATTCGAATATATTTTGTTCACTCTATTTTTCCACATGCTTCCATCTGACACTCTTTCTGTGCCATTTCTTATTCCTTGTTTGGATTATTACTGGACTTTTATTTTCTGGCAAAATACTATCCTGTTTATTTGATTTTGTTATCTCTCTCTTTCCTGTGTTTTCTGCTGTCTCACTATATTCCACGCAATAGTTGCTATTCCGTAGCTATTCAGAATTAGCTCCAAGGAGTATGTCCTAATCCCTTTTACTCTGGTGAATAAAACAAAAGAAGATCATAGCGCTTCATGATATTGCTTTTAGACATTGAATTGCTCAAAGCTCATTTTTTTAGCTATACTACTTGATTCCAAAGTGATAAATTGTGAGTATTTAAAATAAGTAATTTAACCGTCTTATCATTTAAATAAGTGTCTCTTTTGATGTTTTGAGTACATCAAAGAGCGTTTATATAAGAACATTGCTATTTATTTGAACATAACTCTTATCTTTCATATGACGTTCTTTTTGTGCCGTTTATTATTCCTTGTTAGGATTGCAAGTAGATTTTTGTTTTCTGCCCAGATACTGAGCTGTTTATTTCCTTTAGTTATCTTTCTCTTTCTCGTGTTCTTTGCTGCGACAATATATTCAACCGGCGGGACAATTTACATGATTACGCCCCTTCACAGACATTTTCTGAAAACTCAACTGAGCCAGAAAAATTCTTGAGGGAGTAAAATGAGCTTCAAAGATGGGTTTTATATCTAATAAAAATGATGCTGAGCATTTTGGTTGTTTCAATAAATTTAAACTTAAGGGGACATAGTATGTTTCAAGATGAAATGCCTTCATTATAACAGCCTATTTTTGATTCAATAAAAAATAAAAATGCTCTGTTCTGTTTAGAATAAAATTTTTCCTAGATCATTAACTAGAGTCTATCTTTATAAAAATGATTTCGTTATGCTATATATATCATCACATTAAAAAAAACATAAAATAGTATACTAAGTGAAAAAAGTGGAAATTTAATTACCCACTAATTCACTTTTAAACTTTCTAATTAGAAACTAAATTTTTATAGCATACAAAAGATAATTATATTTTTTATTGCATGAACTTCTATTATACCAATGCGAGCAGAATAATTTATTTTATAGCATGTTACAGACTTAACAGTGTTTAGCATTTTAAAAATTACTTCTAAAATTATATAATTATGTTATATATAGCATTATATTAAAAAATAAAATATATAGCATAAGTGAAAAAAATAGAAATACAACTATCCGCAAAATAACTTGTCAAATTTGCTAAACTAACTTTTTATACAGTGTAGAAGATAAATATATATTTTAATTTGTGAACTTCGCTTATACCAATGAAAGTAATATATTTTATTTTATAGCATGATAAAAGATAATATTTTTAATTTTTAATATATTAACAGCTTTTAATAATATTATTAAAATTTTAGTTATGTTATGCATATGATTAAGAGGTTTTAACTCCCTACTTTATACTCGAACAAATATATACCGACTCTTTGAGCATATTGGATAATCTCAGTTCGGGTATCATATTTAACAGCTTTATTTATATGACTCTTAATCTATATCAGCAGCTTATCCGTCGCGGTTTCCATATTCTCTTCTGTTGGGTGCCCAGTCATGTAAGTGTTGCGGGGAATGAAAAGGCTGATGTTAAAATAGTATACTAAGTGAAAAAAGTGGAAATTTAATTACCCACTAATTCACTTTTAAACTTTCTAATTAGAAACTAAATTTTTATAGCATACAAAAGATAATTATATTTTTTATTGCATGAACTTCTATTATACCAATGCGAGCAGAATAATTTATTTTATAGCATGTTACAGACTTAACAGTGTTTAGCATTTTAAAAATTACTTCTAAAATTATATAATTATGTTATATATAGCATTATATTAAAAAATAAAATATATAGCATAAGTGAAAAAAATAGAAATACAACTATCCGCAAAATAACTTGTCAAATTTGCTAAACTAACTTTTTATACAGTGTAGAAGATAAATATATATTTTAATTTGTGAACTTCGCTTATACCAATGAAAGTAATATATTTTATTTTATAGCATGATAAAAGATAATATTTTTAATTTTTAATATATTAACAGCTTTTAATAATATTATTAAAATTTTAGTTATGTTATGCATATGATTAAGAGGTTTTAACTCCCTACTTTATACTCGAACAAATATATACCGACTCTTTGAGCATATTGGATAATCTCAGTTCGGGTATCATATTTAACAGCTTTATTTATATGACTCTTAATCTATATCAGCAGCTTATCCGTCGCGGTTTCCATATTCTCTTCTGTTGGGTGCCCAGTCATGTAAGTGTTGCGGGGAATGAAAAGGCTGATGTTGTTGCTAGGAGTGCTAATGATCACTATAATGGCTCACTCTCTTACACCGATATAAAAAATGCGACTAACCCTATAATCCGAAATAACTAGATTGACGACTGGAAAAAAGAAACTCTGAATAAACTCCATGGTATCAAACCAAATATCACACCTTGGGCAGTAATTCCTGGTCGGAAACGTGATGTTATTTTGACAAGACTACGTATTGGTCTCACTAGACTCACCCACTCTCATTTGCTTTTGGGGGAACCTCCTCCTCGTTGTCCACGCTGCAACTGACAGCTCACAATCCATCATTTTTTAACTTCTTGTACTCGTTTTACTCGTTTTTATTTAATGTATTTTAGTAATACCAATTTAAGTTTAAATCACCTTTTGGGTGAATCCCCTCATCCTGCTTTATTTGACTTTCTCAAACTTATTGGTTTTTATTCCTCTTTATAAAGATTTCCCTACATTCCCGTTATTTCTCATCTCATATTCATGTTCTATTTTTAGTGTTTTGAAATTGTATCTCTGTTATGTTTTGTACCCTTTTAAAAATATTTTTAGTCTTTTGACGTGTGTTCTACTGTGTTTCAATCTTTTACCTTTCGTCTGGCGCATCTTGTCCTTATTGGACCTTGCGGCATTAAACCCCATCCAACCAACCAACCAACCTATACTCAGACGACCGGTAACATCCATTATTGAACCAAATTGAATTCAGTGCAACGGAAATAGGTTAGATATATTAATAACAAACAAACAAACAAAATGGTTCAACCTATTTGGAAGTAATGGCATAATAATTCTCCCTCTGAGTGATATATAGATAATGACACTATTAAAACTGGTGATATGGTAGTAGTCAAAGAAGTAACCTTTCTTGTTGTGAATGGCATTTTGGGAGGATTCTAGAAATGTCCTTTAGTAGAGATAACGGTGTAAGAGTTGTCAATGTAAAAATTAAAAATGGCGTAGCCATCTCAAAAATTGCTATGATACTATTAGAAAAATGATTTTTAAGGCATAAATGTGTGATTTTGAATAATTTGATTTAATTTTGTATAAATTTGACTAATATTTAAAGTTTAAAATATTTTTAAATTATACGTTAATGGCAGTGAAGTAAAAGATACACCCCTTTCCAAACTGCGGGTCGAACGATGGCCGAATGGTAGAGTGCTGATTTTTGGTGCTGGAGTTCGTTGGTTCGAATCTCCTATGGATGTTTATATTTATTCGGATTTAGTGTTAAGCACTACATCCCGGTGTGATTAGTCATCGTGTTGCAAATCAGTAGGCCGTAGCACCACAAAATCAAACCCAAATTTTATACTACGGGACAGTGACGTAGTCAGAAATTTTTTCAGTCAGGTTTCAAAGTTTAAATCCAAAGAACAGTGAACTTTCAATCTCATAAAAACATACATACATACATAAGTCTTATTCATCCATTCATAGTTTTGCATATATAACGGGTGATCAAAAAGTACGTATAAACTTTAAAAACTCATAATAACCGGAAACATAACCAAAATAAGAAACAGTTAGCAGGGTTAGTATAGCTAGAGCATGGGATTTTTTTTAAACTGAAAAAACAACAACTGAAAAACAGGCGACAGATGGCGCTGGTACGAGCAACTTCGGTGGAAATATGCAAATGAGACTGTTATAAAAACTTGCGCACCTATAAATACACAACCAATTCACCGCTGTAAACCATGTATGCGAACAAGGATGCTGAGTGCGAAGGATAAAGCTTTGTTGGTGAAGTTGTTTTACGTCAACCAGGAATCAGCGACCGCTGCCTTGCGTAAGTTCCGAATTCAGAAGAATGTCAGGAGTGGAAAAGGGCCTTTAACAGTGACAGGCCTCATAAAGCTTGTTCAGCGGTTTGAGGAAACTGGAACGTTGGAGGATCGTGTAAGAACCGGACGACCATGTTTAAATGAGGCACGTTCACCACGTGTTGCAGCCGAAATTGAAGCATTAGCGTCCGAATCAGCTGCAGGAACGAGCAGTGCTCGTGACGCTGCCAGACGGTTGGGCTTACCACCATCCTCGGTACTCAATATTCTTCATGGAATCCTTGATCTGTATCCATACAGACTGCAGTCGTGCCATCAACTTTTACCAGCGGATACCGTACAGAGGGAAGCATTTGCGAGGTGGGCTTTCTCCAAAATCGAACAGAATGCCACCTGGGTCTTTAACATCTTGTGGACAGATGAAGCTCATTTTTCGCTTCATGGTGACGTTAATATCCATACATGTCGCATCTGGGAAACGTTTAATCCACTTGAATACACGAAGAAACCATTGCATTCCCCAAAAGTGACAGTGTGGTGCGGATAACAGGTTCATATGACCCTTCTTCTTTGAAACGGGGTGCCCAGTAAATGGGTGTAAAAAATATACGGTGAATGCGCAGCGTTATTTAACACTTCTGCGCGATAATGTTGTACCAGCTTTTCGCGAAAGAGATGGTCTATCTACCGTCACGTTTATGCAAGATGGAGCTACTAGTCACACTGCTAATTCGGTCAAGAATTTCCTGATCCAGACATTCGGGGAAGACAAAATCATTAGCAGGCTTTTCAGGTTCCCATGGTCTCCGATGTTTCCAGAAATGCCCCGGCAGACTGTTGGTTGTGGGGATATTTGAAATCTCGGGTTTATCGATCCAACACATCCAATCTCTCTGAACTAAAAGATGCGATCAGCTGAGAGGTGTCTTGCATACAACCGGACCTATTGCACTCTGCCGTTGCTGGATTTGTGACTCGCCTGCAGTGTGTTATTCCCTGTGGTGGTGGGCATGTGGAACACATACTGTTGTAATAAACGATTTGGAGGCATTCTGTTTGTTCTTTTTCTTTGACTTGTGTACATCAGCGCCCTCTACTGACTTTTTTTGAGTTTTTTTTTCTGCTTAAAAAAACCCCATGCCCTACCAATACTAACCCTGCAAACCGTTTTTTATTTTGGTTATTTTTCAGGTTATTATCAATTTTTAAAGTTTATACGAAATTTTTGATCACCCGATACATAAATACGTCATAAAGTGGATCAGCAACGTGGTACATAATTTCATTATGTCTTGAAAAATATATTTTCAATCATAGTGTGCCTTATAATTTACGCTCTAAGTTTTTACCACGATTACATTTGACAGGCAAATATTTAATTTACGCTCCAGTATTTATCAAATGAATTTAAACTAAAGCAATTTTATAAATAACTAGGAAAGTAAAAAAAAATATTTAGAAAGGAATTATGACATCTTTTTTTTTCTTTTACAGAATTATGTGACTTAAATGACAACAAAATTCAAAAACAGAAGGGCATAATCAGTAACTTATAAACTACCGTTTTGTAGTTGTAAATTAATTCTTCTAGCTTTTAGAACAAGTAGGCTTTAAAGGCCTGCTTGTTTAAACCTTCCTCTACATTTATTTGCATGAAAAGTAAGCCTAAATTTGTGAAATTTTTGTGACCAGTTTCATTGCAAAGAGGAGTGAAATATTTAAAATTAGTTGATAAAAGAAAGTTAGACCCAAAAGAGGACAATTTTTTTAAAAAAATCTATAATATTATGTAATGAGGAAGAATGTTTCATATTTTCGAGGGAACAGAAAAACTAATAATGAATAAGAATAGTTAGAGTCAAAACGAATAGTAAAACACATTGATAAAAGTAAGTTAGATTTAAGACGGCAATTTATAAAATATTTTCTGTACTATAATAGAAGAAGGAAGAAGGTTTTATGTCCGGGATAACCGAAAACCTACCCAACCAATTCCGACCAAATTGTGGCACATGTTTCTTGGTATAAAGGAAACTACCAATTTATATATTGTGTCTTTTTGTTTACTTATACTTTTTGTTACATATTGGGAAGCAACATAAACTATCACAGAAAAACAGTAAAACTATATTGCCTCCGATCCACGATACGAGCCGTTGTTATCCTACATATTTAGAAAGTTTTATTCGTGTTAAAATGTGTTATTTGTTTTACGAAAATAAGCTGAATTTTATTGCTGGTGTGTAATATAACCTAAAGACTAATATAAAATTTAAAATAAAAATAAGTTTGTATTAGGTGGTATCCTTATTATCCAGACAGAAACGTAAAGCGGCTGATATATGATGCACTTTCCGGGATATTCTGGAATCTTTATTCGGAGTGTATCTAGATATTTCTTTTCAGGCAAGATCCTGTTCTGTTCATTTCCTTTCATTATCTCTGCCTTTCCGATTTCTCTGCTATGGAAATATATTTAACTGGCGGGATAGTGTACATGATTACGTCACTTCACAGGTATTTTCAGGAAATAAAACATTAGAGAAAATATTGTGGGAGAAAAATAATATGAAAATATGTTTTATATGCAATAAAAGCAATTTTGATCATTCCTTGTTATGAATGAATCTATATTTAAAAATATTAATTTTATATGGATAATATTAAAAGAACACTAACAATATTATAGTATTAACAATATTTTAAAAAATAGTGAAAAGAAAATTAAAAAAAATACTTGTTTATAAATTAGTTTTAGACAGATTTAAAATGAATATCTATTCCTGATACTTTTAAATTACGTAAATATTTTTTATCGTGGATTATAAAAATGATGTAGTTTTTAACATATTTTAGCCTTTTCTAACAACATATTTATTTGCACTAGAGAAAATATTAAGGTGATTTTTCGATAAAAAAGCAAAATCAAATAATACAAAACATAACATTTTTTTTGTAAATAATAGAGAACTTTCGAAGATCTTAACTCAGCAACTTAACAGGGAGAAAATAAAGAAGGTCGATAAAAGATGGAAATCTGGTCACGATTTGGAGGAATCTATTTTAAGATGGAAAATACACATAAAATGTTTTCGCATCATAAAAGTATATAGTTCCACGAGACTGTTCTTCCATTTGATGTGAATTGCTTGTGAGGAAAGAAAATTTGATTTTATTTATCCCCTAAAAATACCCGAGGGACGAGATTCTATGGATTTTAAAAAAATTGACTTTCAATAGATTCAATACAGCTTATCAAAAGAATTTTACAGAATTTAGGTCTCTTGTAAAAAGTTTAGGAGTTCTTATAATTAGTTTCGACTTTCTTTGTGTTAATGGTCTGGCATCTTTTAACTTTTGAAGAATAGCCTTTTTATATTTTGTATTAGTTTAAAATTGATTTATTTACAAAAATAATATTCTTACTAGTTGTTAAGCTAGCTCTATTCTTTGACAGTATGAAATTAAAATTTTTTCGAGTTAAAAGAAAATTTGTAAAAAATCAATGATTATAATTTTTTTTACATTTATCTGACTGCCCACAATATTGCCCATAAATTCTTCTGAATCTACACAATATTTTTAGTTGAAATTTAAACAATATAATGCGTATTTCAAATTATACACTATTGTCCAATTTTAGACAAAAAAAAAACTTGTTCACATAATTTTTTTTTTAATTTTTTGTAATTTCTAAGTCACTTTTTTAAACCCTTTTTTACTATGAGAAGCAAATAATATTAATTTCATCGAACATGATTTAAAACACCGTATATTTCTTTAGTTTCAACTAAAAAATTGATTACGTCCATGAGAATAAATGTATGATATTGTATACATTCACACTAATGAAAAAAACCAATCAATTCGAATTTCAGTATTAAATTTAAATCTGGAGAATGTTATATTAAATCTAGCAAAATTATATTGCTCCATTAAAGAGTGAATGAATATCATTTATTCGCATTTATTTGCTAATAATTCCAGTTTTAAAGTTGTAGAAAAATGAAAATTAAGTTGACTTTTGGAGCATTTAATCCCTAACAATTTATTTAAGAGACTATTGATTTCATCAGTTTTATGAATTCGGGATTTTTCCGTTGCTCTTCCGACCCTTCATTCACTTTTATAAAAAGCAAAATAAATTATCCAAAGATGAGAAACAAAGTTGTACACTTGTTACTTTTGGAGATTAGCTGCCTAACTGTGATCTAACGGTGACATGAGGTTTTCAGTAAATAGTAACAACTTATAATTAAGAAAATGTGTAGAAGTTTGTGTAGAAATGTCATGTAAAAGTTTTAAATATATAATTAAGCGGTCATACGACTCTTAAAAGTCGAAAAATTGTATAATAATTATTATTTTCGACATCTCATACCTTGAAAACTACCAATCTTACAAACGTAGTTTTTTTAACATAAGTAGAATAAAATATTATCTTTACACACATATCCCATTCATAGTTTTTTTAACATAATTAGAATAAAATATTATCTTTACACACATATCCCATTCATTTTTTAAACAAAAAAATATTTTTGTTAGTCAGTTTTTAATAAGAGGTAGTTTGTTGTCTATAAAATTATATCATTGCTAACGCGCATGATTACTAAAAATATAATTAAGTTTAAGATAAACTTATTATTTTTAGACATCCTACAATATCTCAAAATAGCTTTAAACCGAAATTTGTATATATTTAATATACATACATATTTTTAATAAATATTTGAAAAAAGTGAATTTTTTCCCCTTAAATATTAAAAATTTATCATTGAAAAAAACATATATTTTGTGAAATGTAGTTTAATGTAGATGTTAATGTTAAATGTAGTAATTTAGATTAAATTGGATGAAATTTATATTGTATGCATCCTGTAAAAATTTCATGAAAAATTTTAAAAACGTTTTGCGATAACATGCGAGTTACATGAAAAAAAAAACACAATTTGAGAAAAATCAATTTGAAGTTTTGTAAGTTTAAATTTGTTTATAGTAAACAGTTGACACGTTTTTATCCAAAACTCCTCTCAATATTGGAATTTTTTTACGCATTTTTATATTGATTTAAAATGTTTAGAACTGAATTTCTTTTCACATATATTGATTCTGAAAAATCCTATTTTTTGTCGATTTAGCAGTCGTATGACCCCTTAAAAGTTTTTGTTTCACTATTAAATATTAGTTATTATTTATGGCAGTTAAGTATTTCTAACGTGTAACTTTGAAGGAGGATGTTGCTAATTTAATTTTAAAGAATAAAGAATTTTTTTACTCAACAGTTCAATTTGTAAATTCGAGTAGCTTTTATTTGTCAACAGTTTAATTTAAATTATATCAAAGATTGAATTTACAGTCTGATTTTCTGGCAGCACAAGAAATTAATTTTGAAAAGAATAGTATAATAATTGAAGAACCCTGCAACAGTCATATTGCGCCATACTCATTCGGCCACTGTTTGGATGTACTAGTCATATATGCGTAGCTAAACGAGTTAAAATTCCTTGGTAATGAAGTTACATTAAAACAAACGACTGTTTTATTAAGTTAACTCTAATATTTCTCATAAAATCTCGCGGCTTCTTTTGCTTTAAGACTCAAGTAGAGCAATTCCAAAAATTTATTGTATGGGGGAAACGAAAAAGATAAGATCTTTTAGTCATCTCGTTTCCTTCGTGATTTAATAAAATGAACCGATATATCTAAGAAGGATTTTGCAAAATCTTTTAAATATCAGAAAATAGCTCAGATTACCTTTAGGTATCAGGATACAGAATAAGCATATCATTATCATGATGATGTGCTTTTTTATACTATAAAAAAGATTTTATTGATTGAGAGTTACTTAAGATGCTGTGATGCATTGACATCGTTCTAATAAATTCTAAATGTATGCTAACCATAATTACTTTGGTAACAAATTCTCCCAGTTTTTATCATATTCTGCTTTTTTAAAGATTCCCTGTTACACCGATTCAAAATTAACGGAGAAAAAGTTCATAGGAAAGACTATGTTTGCTTATTCAAACTTTCACAGAGAAATTGTTATTAATTTAAGTTTTGAAGGGAATTTTTCAGACTAATATTATCCCGGTTATATTTTTGTCTTGACAATATATTATTCCAGCAAATCTAGCAAAGGAACTTTTTCTTTGCTATATTTGCTGGAATAAAGCATATTCCGTATTTTATTAGAAAAGTCAAGTTATAATAAAATCCTGAACTCTATTTCTACTAGGAAAACATGACATCTTTCAGAGACATATAATTAAACTGAGATTCAAATTCATATGATGAAAACTAAAATTTCCATTTCTTCTTCAAAGGTATGTGATGGTAGGAAATATCTGTTGGTGATATAGTTTAGGTGTACGAATGATTTTTAGTTAAGGTTGAGTCAAAGGGAATGTAGAAATAAAAATGTTAATTAAAATTGAAAATATTAACGCACATATAAATAATTTAGTATTGTTTATTATGGGTTATCTTAGACATATAAATTTTCTTTATTTATGTTTGTTATTGAGGGAAATTTTCCATGAGGGGGGGGGGCATATCTCAAAATTCAATCTCCCATTTTAACTCATATCTCAAAACACCATTTTTTATTTGTTCAGTATATATAAATACCAATCATTATGGGTAGTCTTAAGTCCTTGCAGGAAAATCGGATGGTGAGTATAGCGTTGTATGAACTCCATTTTAAAGGATAGAAAGGTAAATTTAAATAGAGACTTACGCCTTTCGGGATATTTATGTATGGAAAGAAAAGGATGCATTGTTTAATCTTAAATATACTGTTTTAAAGAAGTGATGAAGTTGAATTAGAATATATAACCTTAACAGAAAATCATTTGAGAATAATTATAACCATATATTAATTGCACCACTTCTGTCGCATATTGGATCCTACGAGATCATAACGCAAAAATGGCGCCTAAATGGCAAACAGAGTTTGTTGCATTTTATGCAAACTGAGCTAATTTGGTAGAGAAATATTATTATAAAACATTACAAGATTTAATATAAATGCGTATGATTACAGGATATAGTCCGTAAAAATAAATATTGTGACGATGTAACAAAATATCTGTTTGACTGTAAATTCTCGACTCACAGATCACCAGCGAGCAAATTCATACGTCTGCACTCATATTGGAGAAAGGTAGACAAAAATTTTAACCCCCGGTATCTGGGTACTCCTTTTTTCTTACTCTTTCTAATTAAAAGGAAGAAATCCGATGAGGGTTCGAGTTGTTTAATCCGCTTTAAAACTCCCTTTCTTACACCTCTATTCTTCATGGGATGTTTCATTATAACCTCACATCCCCTCTTCACCAGGTTAATGTGTTCGTTGAAAGCTTTGAATCTATACATTCATTTTTATCTCGGAACTGTCTTTTTTCTGGTTACAGAAGCTATATTGACCCAAGCAAAACAATACCGTAAATGGAACATCAATAATATATTTTGTGCAAAACTTTAAAAATCACTATTAAAAAAAACGTTGATTTGGTTTGATTTGGCTACGGTCTATATTTTGTTTCACGGTGGTCTAAATTTTGCCATACGAGGTATAACGTTGAAGTGTGGGAACATTAGGTTTGATTAACTTAACATTCCAGTTAAATTTTGTGTGTCTTCCTCTCTATCTACAAGATTTTCTATAGACAGAAACATATTTTGGAGAATGCATGAGAGCAATTAAATCGTACCATAAGAATTCTATTACACACGCAGACATCTCGTCCTTCTACTCTTGGATAAAATAATAATTCCTCTCTGGAGTATTTTTAAGTTTAAGTGTTTTCCTTAAAAAAAAGCTTAATTTATAAATAATAACAATTATTGAAATTAACCTAGCTATAAAAAATTATCACTAATAATTTTGAAGACATGTGAAATCTTTTGACCTCATACGAAATGCAGCCTTCTTCATGGACTGAGTATTGTGATGGTCAAATAAAAGGGCGCTGTATTTTGGTAATGTAATTCATGGCTTCAAATACCTTTACTGGCATGAGTTTTTATGGCCATTCGGAATCAGTTTCAAACAGCAGGTCCCAGTTTCATTAGTTCTCGTGTAGCAAAAAGATCGCTCCAAACTAAACTAACCAATATTTAAGGACTATACCTTTCTGCCTTCCTACCTTTCTATCAATGTCCTGTATTATCAATGTGATTAAAAAAATGTGCTCTTTTGCAGAGTGTTTTTTCCGCAGGATACATGCTTGAATACTGATGACGAAATATGCTTGACAGAGTCATGGATTTCAGAAGAGCTCTTTAAAGGATGTAGCATAGTGAGAGTAAATGCATACATACAGAGTTAGCAAGAGATGAGTTCTCCACTTCTGAGGACTCAAGAATGCTTTAAATTGGTCCAAATGAGATACAATGGGAACTACAGATAATTCAAATGATGCGTTTGACGTTTATTACATAAAATTTAGTACACAGATTCGTCTATAGGTCACTCTGTGATACACATAAACACATTTAATATCCTTTATAAATGCTAAATAATATTAAAAAGTAGTATTAAAATTGCCCAATATGTCCCCCTTCATGTTCAACAGTAGTCTGTAATCACAGAACCATATTTTCCACAGCTGACCGCAATGAGTCTGCTGGAATATCAAGAACATGGTGCAAAACTTTTTTTTTTTAAAGTTTTACCAGTAGCGCTTTTTTCTTCAACGTAGGCACGATGTACAGACAAGAAACTAATGTTCGACTTAACTTAATGAAAATAAATACAATATGTGTTATAGCGCCACCTATAGACTGATTTTTGCATTAAATTTTTTTATATAACAAATGTCAAATGCATCATTTGAATTATTTGTAGTTCCAATGCCATCTCATTTGGACCAATAGAACGTATTCTAGAGTCATAAAAAATGGGGAACTTATTTCTTACTGTCCCTGTAGTTATACGGTTTTGTGTGCTACTGTTTTGTCAAACAAGATCTAGTTGATTGCCACACATCAAAAGTTTTAAATTTAAGAATCTGGAATTCTCGTTTTATAAACACAGAATACAAACAAAAGATTTTGGATAACGTTACTATGCTCGAATAAAATATATCTATTTCAAAATTTGCCTATCTAAACAAAATATTTCTATTGCAAAATTTGAATACAGAGACAAAATATTCCTATTACAAAATTTTACTGCATTGAAAAAATATTTCAAATTTTCTTTCAAATTCTCAAAGTACATTTACGTAAAACCATTATGATCTTACTAAAATCGTTCTAAAATCTCAACAATGACAAAGAAAACAAGTCTATATACTTTAAAATTTTTAATCAATGATCTTAAACTACATTTCAGAATACAAAGGGGAACATAATAAACCTTGTCAGTCTTTTAGTTGTTAAACAACCTTCTTACGTTCAGCAGAGATGACCGTACCATTAAGTAATTTAACCTTTTTTTTAAACTGTGTAAAAGTTTTTTTCTGTATAACTTATGCATTATGACTTCTTGGAATGTATTATTTACTTGTTTAGTTCTGCAATTCAAAGAAAAGTAGAAATTTTCGCAATGCTTTTGTCAAATTAGTTTTCTCCTAAAAGCTTTTAAAATTCAAGATGATTTATGTATAAGAATAAAATATTTTATTACACGTTTCAACAGAAGAAACAAAAGATTTCTGTAAAACAATGTAATACTGTCTATTTTAATATTAATCATCCTATAAGATACTTATTGTGCAATGTTTTAAACATAATAGAATGACGTTTATTTAGTTAAAGTTTTGTAAATCAATACTTTATCTCATAACAGAATCTCAGAATATAATACTTTAGCTGACAGTGAATATTCAGCAGAATGAAATTTGAATTAAGAATTCGATATTTCTATCTCATTAAATCGTGAAATATAGCTAAGAAGGAGAAGCAAAAAGATTTTCAACTTATTATCAAGAATAGGATTTTTATCCCAATATACTGTATAGTTCTTGCTTATGACTTTATATATTTTTCTATTTTTTCTTAAGCATTACAGGGGCATTTATAATCGTCCTATTCCTTTAGAAGTCATTATAAATTTATCTTGTAGCATAATATACGTTGGTTAAATAACACTTGACATCTGGATTTGAAGAGAAATAATTCATGGTTTGTACGATTTTTATGTTATTTCTAATGATTTTTCCTTTTTAGCAAAGGCAAATTGCAATTTTATAATTATGCCCGTGCATAAAAAATTATAATCAAGTTTCCTAAATTAAATAAAAACTTCTAAAGTACATAATATTTTCATTTAGATCGACAGTTTATTTTTTATGATTCTGATATGACACTTTTTTCTTCAGGTACAGGAAGTGAAATTATGACAACTAGCTATATCTATTATTAAACTTTACTTTAAAACACTGTGTTTACATAATATAGCAAATAACTCTTTCATCACGATGCTTTTCTTTTTTATAAATGACAACCTATAACACAAAAATAATAGACCGTTCACTAGTGGACGTGCTGTATTTTAAATGGGCTAATTTTCAACGCTTTTTGATTTTCATTTTTACTCTTCATAATTTCATATTATTTTTAGGAGCCCATAATAAATTAGTTAAGATATTAAAAATATATATTCAGTAGATGTGGGTCAGGCGTTAATGAGTTAACCTTATGGTGAATGTGACTCGACATCGATTTTTATCTGAGAAGTTCCTTTTTTTAAACCCAAACCAATAGATGCTCAATAGAAAAATACATGGTGGAAGAAGATAAACCAATTGTTCTCGTAGAACGTGAGAAATAAACCAGGATTTCACAATCGAAACTGTTTTAAATGATATCATATACATGAATTTCACACAATATTGTCTTTCTTTCTTAAAATGTCTAATTTTGTGGTCGAAGTAAATTTCAAATGAAGCGCTGAAAAGCTTTGGGAGTTGCTGGTAACAAAATTTAAATAGAATTTGGTGTGCAAAGGGTTGGTATTAATAAATTTCGAAACGAAATCAAAAGAAAAATTGCAGAAACTTTATTTAGGAACAATTGGATATTTCCAATGTTATTTTTTCTGCTACTGTATTATGCGAATGCGTAATCCAACAACTACAGTAAAAAAGTATAGTAAAGATAAAAGTGAACCTATTATGTATTTGAGTGATGCGCATGAACTATTTTCAATGAAAAAACGTTTGAAATATTTATTTATTTTATAATATTTATATTATTAATATTTATTAATAACTTTTAAAATAATTAATATCTCCTTTGAAATCTGTAATCGTCTTTATATAAATTTGTTTTTAAACAAGTATTAAATTTTCAAGGAGATTGGTTCTAAACAGAATAAATTATTTTTAAAAGTCCACTATCGCCTTAAGAGTTTTACACTTTAAATGGCATATTTAAGATTTTCTAAATTAAAAATATTTTTAAATAAAAGCTAGTAAATATAATAAAATCTTGTTCAACTAAGAGAAATCAATAATTCACTTTGAGTGTTTCCGCTAATTTGGATCTGTAATGACGGAGCTAAATTTTTGTTACACATTTTCTTTGAAAAGTGAGGAAAATTGTGGGTTATGTTAGTGACTGAAGAAGTCAACTAATTTACAGTCCTCATGTTTTTGTTGCATTGTTTGGGTTGTCTGGCTGACTCCGATTTCGAAAGATGAAACCCACAGACCTGCTTAATTTTTGTTGGCAATTGACTACGATAGCGGCGAGACAGACATTCCAATTAAACTAAAAATAATGAGAGGCGGAGTAAGCAGTTTGAATTTAATATTTGTTTTACTCTTATGAATTCATAATAAATTAGATTTAATATATTAATCAATAATCAAATATATTTAGTAGAAATGATTTCTGCTTTAATGGGTTAATATATTTTAAAACGAAGTTAAAAGAAATATTATAGAAATATTTATATAGAAATTTTATAGAAATATCATAGAAACATTATAGTTTTATAGTAAGAGAGGTTGTTTACCCGACCAAGCCGAATCCATACAGTTAATAAATTTGATAGTACGGTCGAAAATATACCACACGTATGAAAATTGGCCTAATTATGTATAAGAGACATGCTTGTGGAGCATTTTCAATTAAGAAGCTGTCAAACAGTAGTTTATAACTTTAAGAATAAATAACATTTTACCTAGAAGCTTCAAATAATATTTGCATAAACATTATTCTAATAACGTATTAAATTTTTAAGGAGATTGGCTCTAAAAAATAAATTAGCTTTGAAAGTCTACTATGTCCTTAAGAGTTTTACACTTTATATGATTTATACATAAAAGTTTCTAAATTGAAAACATTTTTATTACAAAACTAGTAAACATATTAAAATATTGTTGAAATAAAAATAGTCAATCGTTCACTGCGAGTATTAATTTTGTGGATCTGTAACGACGTAAGAAAGTTTTGTTGCACACTCTTTTAAAATGGGGAAATTTCTCGGTTATGTTGGGGTTCAAGAATTAAACAAATTCAAAGTCCTTCTCTGTTTTGTTGCATTATTTGGATTGTCTCATTGATTCTGATCTTGAAAGGTGGAATTCACAGATCAATTAATTTTTGTCGATAATCTTCGGATTACGATGACGTCTAGAGGATGTTTCAATCAAACCAAAAAAACGAGAGGAACGAGAAGCAGTTTGTTTGAATTCCATATTGATTTACTCGTAAGTGTCCATAATAAATTAGATTTATGATACTCATCATTGTACGTTCAGTAGACATCTTTCAAAAATGTGGAAAATTCTCGGTTATATTGTGGTTGAAGGATTCGACTAATTAAAAGTCCTCCTCTTCTTTGCTGCATTGTTTTGACTGTCTCGCTGATTCGGACCTTGAAAGGTGGAAACCACAGAGCTGTTTAATTTTTGTCGACAATCTTCGAACTACGATGGCGGCCAGACAGGACATTCCAATCAAACCAAAAATAACTAGAGGGGGGATAAGAAGTTTGTTGGAATCGTCCACTTCGTAATCATAATTCGAAGTATTGTTCCGGAACATTTCAGAAAAATTACCAATGATTTCTTGAATTTCAATATCCATTTTAGCTTTCAGAACAATCGTCAAGATCCTGCAATGAGAGAAGAAAAATTTTAGAACCTCAAATTTGCACATTTAAGGAACTTTAAGAAAATCAAATAATGCAACTAGTTTTTGCTAAAATGGAGAAAATACATTATTACAAGGTATTATTCATTAACACTCACACTTGTAAAATTAAAGACCCAACTGAAAAATGCCAAGAGAAGTTTTGAATTTTACAATGTTTAAAATATTTAAAATACTAATATTTAAAATGTAATTGGCTAATCATTCTGTAACTTTCACTTTGTAAAGAACATTGTAGACTTAGCATCTAGGAAACCCTTCCCGAATTAAAAACAAAATAAAATGAAAGTTTCGTCATCCTTTAAATGGTAAAGCTGGAAATAGTTTACAATTTTTACACAACATTTAACTCAGTATTAACAATGTTTAAAGGATTATTTGAAAATAAAATTCTTCATTATAGAAGTTCTAAATATTTCTACAAAACATTAAAATCTTTTTCATAAGTTTTTTATTCATAAATCTTAGACTTGACTTTAACAACTTACAAAATTTGAAGACAAGTTGTATATTTGGAAGACGATCATTTATTTGTAGGGGGAGGAAATGACGCATTTGGATTAGCAAGTTTACAAACTCGCTTTGAAAATAATTAGGAAGCCCATGGTCATGTTGTGTATACACATTTCGCACAGCAGGTACTTCCAGAGACTTGAGAATAGCTATGCGGGATAAATGGTGACTACTTAACAATGTGGTGGTTGATCCCCTTATAGAAAGCATGATCACAAGTTGCAATCTTTGTAAGCAGTTGAAACATGCTTACATATCCTATTAATGTCAATTTTGTTTGTTTAGGCTTCTTTTCATAAATAGCATTTTTATGCTACATCTTTTAACATCTTTTTCTTAATGACTCCAATACGACTTAATCTTATAACTTGTGAAAATTAAATATTGTTTTAATCTTTGTATGTGCTTCTTTATTTATTCCAAGCATAAGTATATTTATTATACTACTGTATTTCAAGTCAATCAAATCAGTACTTATCGATTTTTCAGCAATAGTCTTTGCGGAATTAACTTTTGGCAGTGAATGTAGATACATTTCTCTTATTACAAGATTTTGGGCTTCATATTATTTCTATGTTTGGAAGTACGTACATCTACACGCTTGCATTCTCCGATACGAAATTTGTCAAATTAAATTACAGTATCATCATTACAGATTCTAGTTTTGAAAATATAATTCGTATCGCAACAGCAAATATTTATATGGACACGAAAAATGCATTGCTTCAAAATTATCTATCTCACTAATCTATTTTTTTCTCAATTATCTTAAATATCTCATTTATCTATCTTTCAATTATTCATGTTAGCTTTCGTGTTGCAAAAAGTAGACCGTAGTGCTCCAAACCAAACCAAACCAAACTCAATTATTCATGACAATCCCATATATATATCTTACATATGTTTCCTATTATAGTTGTAGAAAAGTTATTCTTACGTTTTTCTTTGTGTATATAAAATAATTATGAAACATTGAGTTTTTAATTGCTAAACTTCTCTAATTTCAAAAATATTTTTAAAAGAGATCTACAGATTAAGCAGAAAACCTAGACAGCTCTGTTATAAAGCAACTTGTATAAATGGTACAAGGGGAAAATGAAAGAATTAAGATATATGTTGTCTATGTAGGACGACACATTTCAGCCCCCTTCTGAAATTAGAGGCATGATGAAGTTTTTTTTTTAAAATTCCAAATTGCAATTTTCTAATTTTTAGAACACCCCTATTCTTTATTTTAACAAGTCTAACTTTATATATATATCAAAAACAAATATATAATACTATATATAAAAAACAAATGAGGGTGTTAAACACCGAAGTAGCTTCCCAAATGGTTTTCAAAAATTTCAGGCTAGGAATTTGTAACATTTAAAACTGCCCTTTACTGCACTTTAATATGAAACGAAAAATTTTAATACAGTAATGAAAAATTAATAAGAGTAATAAATACATATAAGCTAAACATTACTGATAACGCACGAAATAGATTTTCTACGTAAAAGTTTTAAAAAAAGCTCAGTTTTTGCATTGCAGATTAACAAATCTTGAAAATGTCATCAGATGAGGCATTCCTTTAACAAAAATAAAATTCTAATTTAAGTAGTCACTGTACAAATAAATAATCAAAATTTTAAGTTTTATAATTTTACTGATATGATTACTTATATCTAGAAATTATATTTATTCTTCTTTCTATTAAGAAATTTGATTAAGTTAAAAAGAAGTTCATAAAATATTACAACAAACACAAAATGACTTTACATCCCAAAGAGCTAATTATGATGAAAATAAGATCTAAACATAATTAATTTTGTATTTTTATTTTTTACGCCTTAATTCCCTAAACATTGATTTATTCTGCATATTTATGCGTAGCTTTTAAGAAAAATAGCCATTTCTGTGAGATTTTATTTTTTAAATTTAGATGTCTTTTTAAACAAGGTAATATTATTATTAAAATTATGGTAAAATTAAATCTTTGCATAATACGAGTATTAAGTCAATTTTAAAATGTAGTTTTCTGTCTAGTGTAAATTTACTTTTTTATGACAATCAAAAAGTTAGTAGGGATTTAATAACTTCCAAAAAATTTTAGTGTAATTCAAACTTAATTTTTCATTAATATTTTAAAAACTTTTTAAGAAATACTACCTTCTCCAGAATATATGGCCATCTTTAAAAAATATAATATTAATTAAAGCTTCATATTTAAGGAGCCCATTTTAATGAAAAAAGTAGAAAACAATAAAAATTTTCTCAATATTATAACGTCAACATATTAAAACTTAAATATACATTTTTATAATTATTTGTCATTGTAGTGAAGTCGGCCATAATTACTTTTTTTTACAAGTTTTAGGTGGTCTCATTATTCTGTATTCTACTTGAGTAAAACTGTATTAAACTTGTAAGGGAATGTAGAAAATGTTTTACGTGCTCTAAATATTTAATTACTTTAAAAGAATAAAATCTGATGACTAAACTTCATTCTAGTTTAACAATGTCGTGCAAGTTAATCTAGATATTACCCAAACACTCTTTTTATTCTTTCCACCTTAGTGCGAACATTATTCAATAGGAAGTTTAAAACCTTATTTTAAACCTTTTATTTTGACCTTATTTTAATTAAAAGTACCTTAAGGGTACAGACAAAGAAAATGGAGTCACTGGAGTGAAATTTTGAAGAGCATGCATAATTTCAAAACAGAGATAGAAATAAAGTATTCAAAGATCCGTCAGTCTGTTAGATTTTATTAAATGTATTCGCCTGAGTTTCTAACTTGAATTTCGTCAAAATACCGTCAAAGTTAATTTTGATCTAGAATTAATCCATTAACGCCTGGATAATTTCTACTGAATATGTATTGATGAATATCTATATATAAGTTTTTATGAACTACTGAGGGTAAAAAATATAAAATTTAAACAACTTTGAATGTTACAGTCTATTCTCGTTTGGGATACTCTGTCATTTTAAAGAAAAAAAAAGAAAAAAATTGAAGAAGAAAAGAAAAAAATTCTGATAAGAAACTTATTTGTTATTACATGTAAACATAGTACTGCAATGAGTGAAATTTTATCTGTACTAATATCATAAAGAGGTAAAATTTGTATGTAGGTGTCCTCTCTAGAACTGCTGAACTGATTCTAAAAAAATACCTAATAGAAATCTCCAATATCTCTAAGGTATTTATTCTTTTCCAATCCTAGCAGCTACCCCTTAATTTTCCAGGTACTCTGTCTTTTAGACAGCCTTTCTCTAGGTTTAACAATTCGTTTTTGATGGGTGCCTTCGCACGTGGGTATAAAGGGAAACTAGCTGACTGATAATGCTGCAAAATATGCAGTTGAGGAACTTGATTTCTAGATTCCTTACTGCAACATTAAAAATTTTGTAAAGAAAATAATTTATTACAAATGGCAGATTCTGTTGGATTAAGAAACTCGCAAAAAACCGCAGAAAATCAAGCCCTTTCTAGATTCCTGGCTTTCTAAAACATGCTAAATAAAAGATGTGGTTATTATTCGTTTGTGGATCGGTCACACTCGTTTAACTAATCGTCAATTTTTTACTGGGAGAACCTGCCCCAATTTACCCTACGTGCAAGGTCTTTATGTGTATGAAAAAAATCCTTATTAAGTGTCCTAATTTTAATGAACACCATGTTTTTTTATTTTAAATCTTCGTCTATACACATAAAAGATTTGAACTCATGTTCAAAAGTAAGAAAAATTTCAGATTTGGTTAATTATCTCCAGAACAACTGGACTAGTTTTTAATGAAGTTTGAAAAGTAAATACATTGATATAATATAAAACATACAATAACAGTTATAATACACACACCTTGGCGAATCCATCCTGAATATTATAAGAAATTAATCGACCAGAAGAGTTCTTTGTGGCTTCACATTTTGCCCATTAAAATGAACTCAGGGCTAACCTGCACCTCAGAAAAGGTGAACATAAGTATGCAAGACCTTTTCCATATACCACCTCACAGCAGTCAAACTGCCTCTTTCAATGACACAGAGGGGTCCACGGTTATCGAACATGATGCTTGCCCAGACCACTATACCTTCAGCTACATAACGTTTTCGTGAACATTGGAAGGAAGATAGCGAATCCCTGGTTTTCTCCATATGAACGGACGTATATCATTAGCACTTAGGCTGAATCGGGACTCATCAGTGAACAGAACGGTCACCCAATGATCTTTAATCTCTATGCTTTCAGCATCATGATAAACGGTATCTCCTGTTCGTAAAAGTGAGCGGTACGCAAATAGCAGGTATTCTTGCAAACTATCGTCTCTCGTGAAATCTTCTGAAAAAAGTCATCCTTGAAATCTCGGGTTCTCATGGCCACATACAAGTCACGAGAGAGCTGAGAAGCTGTAGCACCCTTGTTTCGCCTCGCTACAATGGACAAATGACGATTTTCTCAGCCCATCGTGGATCTTGGACGACCTTGCATAGAATTTCTCTTGATGGATCCGGTATCCTACAACTGTTTCCACAAGTTTCACATGATGCTGGGCATTAAATTGAACTCCCTATGGAAGTGGAATTGAAACTAGCCTGATTCTACACTCCCTACAATTCACCACCTCATTTCATCATTTAAACATTGTTTGTTACTCATTTTTACTGTTAGAATTTGTATTTAACTGATTGCTGAAAAAAAAAGGAAATTTGGTGAGCTGGGCTAGCGAACGAAATGCGCGTTTTGTCACGCTCACTTATAAAGCCTGCTCCTTTACTGGATCTTCCCATACACACGTGTTGGCTTAAGTATTCGAAGCACAAGATTTGTACTTTTGTCTCAAAGCGTTGGTTTTACATTTCGTTCAGCTCTTTGACAAAATATAATTTTTTTTGTGTGGTTTCGAATTATCGTTGTGAATTTGAGTTTTCACTCTTATTTTTCTTGTACTTTATTCTACTGCTATTTTAGAATATTTTACAAATATAATTTTTATCACAGTATAGTTTTTATCGATTTGACTTATTGTACTTATTATTTGACTTATTATTGATTTGACTCGTGTCCTAATTTTGTCTTTGTGGTGTCTTACGTTATCTAAAGTTTGGCATATTTTATCGCACTTGATTAGTTCTATTAAATTTCAAACAACCAACCACTATTCCTGTAAATATTAACCATTAATGCCTTTAATTTCTGCTGAATATATATTGATCAATATCCAAAATCTAAGTTATTACGGATTGAACAGTGTATGACAAACATGAAATTTACACATATTAATGTTATAGGCTATCTTCATTTGTGATCAGCTGTTATTTTAAATTTCATAGGCTGACATTTATAACAAAAATATTCATGATTAGAGATATAAATGGTAGCTCTATAATATCTTTATAAATGCAGCATTGTAAAGCAGGTTTATGATAGATAAAGCTATTTGTCCTCATTCCAATCGTTTTACCTGCCGGAAAAGTAAATTTACGCACGAAGCCCGAAATATCCTAAAATGCTGGTCATAATAACAGAATTATAAATAACAGCAGATATTGAAAAATTAGAAAGATTTTTACTATAGGACTACAATCTACCTTCTCTGTGTAAAGAAAAATTTGTTCCAATAAAACATAAAAATTCTGCAAACTGTTTTATAAACGTCCCTAAAAAAAGAAGATAGGCACTATTGCGCAAGTTGTATTTTATTTAGAAAAATAAGTTTACAGTACTAAAGCTCAGTATATTAAAAGAAGTTTGAAAATAAAACGCTTATTGACTGCATTAACAAAATGGTTCGATATACTTGAAAATAATGTACTACAAAAATATTAGTCATCAGTAGATTTAACTAAAACCAGCGACACAATACACCTAGATTTTCTATTTAAGCTATAATTAAAAATACACAGAACGATAAAATTGTTTACAACATGTTTTGATTTTTTTCCATTATGATAGATAAATTTCAATAAAAAAATCCTACTTGAAAGCGTAGTACAAAAATTTGATGGACATTAACAGGTAAAGTACGACATTTCTTAATTCAAATTCCATTGAAATATTGATTGGATCTAAATGTAGAAGTTTTTATATTACTATATATATGAATTTTGATACCAAACTTTAGCTAAAATATTTATTTAATGATATCTATTTTGAACTTTGACATAAAACACGACACTCCAAATAAATAAACGTATAAATAAATTATTATCAAGTATATAATTTAAAAAAATATTTGCTAGCTTGTATTCTACACACCTCGTATGTTTCTGCTTATTTTCTGCTAATTGGATTCCAAAATTATTGATGTATAATGATATTAATACTGATTAACAGTAGAAATTGCGGTAGAAAGAGATGCTTTTCTGTGTTTTGAAACGTAAGCCAATGTACCAACAAATCTCGTTTAGATAAAATGAAGTTACTATTCATTCGGTAGCTATTTTTGGCTAAAATTAAAGAGACTTTCTAAACAATATAGCCAACACAGGATCACTTATAATGAAATATGTTATACTAAAGTATTGATATGAAATTATATAAAATAGGTTTTACACGAAAATAACACATTCTGATGAATGCTTCAATTATATTATATGATAATGTAGTATATTTATAGAATTATCAAACCAATTTGTTTGACTCACAAGCTAGGAAATTTGGGGTTGTAGTTCATTTTATTTATGACTAACAGGGATGAGTTTGTGTCACATACACTATGGACATCCATGCTGATGTTTTTAAGATTATAAGCTGAATGGGATTATAAGCTTAATGTGATTATAAAGCTGAATGTTTAATTTTATATTTAACTTTTTAAGAAAGAAGATCTTATAGCTTTTCCAAATTTAACTCAAATAAATAATTAAGGAGTATAAAAATTGAATTGAGAAATGATTTTGAGCAGTCAAATTTTTTTGTCTAACTGGGTCTTGTATTATTAATAATTTAACTAAATCAAGTCTTTAAATTTTACCTTTTAATACTTACTTTTCCAGTGAATATAGACTTAAAATTTTATTTTAAGTCTATATTCATTGGAAAATATTCATTGAAATTAAGTCTATATTCATTGGAAAATATTCATTGAAATTAAGTCTATATTCATGGGAAAATATTCATTGGAGTCAAATTATGTGGATCTTATAAGTGTTGTTCCTGCTACTCTAATATTTGTAGTTGATACCTACTTAGGGTAAAAGGAATTATCTCTCTGTTGGTCAAGATAATATACTTAAAACAAAAAAAAAATTAATCTCGAATATTGAAATTAGGGATTTTTGTTATTTCCAATTAACTTTTGAAGGTATAATAAAAATAGATATTAGCTTGGGTTATTTTAAAGAAATTAATTTAAACATTAAAAGTGAATAAAGATTACAATATTTTAATGCACAACATAAAATTCATAAGAAGGTTTACATAACAGGTAAGAATGAGTCAAAGCGAACTTACTTTGAAAATCACCAGAGGATAATTGGCAAGAAGATGTTTACTCCAAATGTTGTTGCTTTATTACTGCGTCTTCTTATTGACATCACCCAATTTTATCATCAGTTTTAAAATATATTTTGCGATAAAAGAAAATTGTTTAACAGATTTAAAAGCTAAATCTTGTTTTAAAGAAGAGAAATAATCAAACTGTGAGTAATGGAAGAGATACTGATGTCCATAAAGATAAGACCCGAGTGATTTCCGATTCGAAGAGTAAATAAGGTGCAAAAGATTTTGAAATATTGAGAAATGTTAAAACAGTTAATATGTAGACAACTTTTTGCGTTCTGTTCCTGTAATAGAGATAAGTTATCTTTGGTAATATAGTATTCAACCTTGTAAGATTTACGTTTTCAGCCTGAAAAGTAGTCTTTGCTAAAGAGTAGACTTTAGTTTCGTATAACATTTTGAAGCGGAATTTTAGTGATACACATTGATTTTTACTTAGCGGTTTAATATCTTTATTAATATCTTCATTGGTATGATAGTGCTTCACTTTCTGCTAATATACTCCATTCGTGTTTCTAGTTTTTCCAAATTAAATTGTTAATTTGAAAATTACAAACAATACTAAAAGTATATATATATATATATATATATATATATATATATATATATATATATATATATATATATATATATATATATATATATATATATATATATATATATATATATATATATATATATATATATATATATATATATATATATATATATATATATATATATATATATAATTTTTTCTAACTATAATCATATAAAAATATACTTTAACTCACGTTTTTCAGTGAATTTTAGTGACTTGTGCATTTAGGGAATTACTCTGATAAGGAGAGAAAAAAATTGATCACCCTGTATCATAAACAGCTAGAAATAATTTATAATTTTTGCATAACATTTACCTATTACCAATTTTTGCAAGGTTATATGGAAGTACAGCTCATATATTAAAGATAATATAAAGGTTTCTTTAAAACACTTACATTTTTTATACATAAGTTTTTTAATCGTAATTCCCAAGGTCTATACCATCGACTTAGGAAACTGGAAGAGAAGAGGTACTTTTCAAGAGGAATATAATGCAGATTAAGTTAAAAAAAACTGATCAAACGATGAAATATGTATTTCTAAAGAAAATACTTTCTTACTAAGCCTACTCGAAATATATATATATATATATATATATATATATATATATATTTATTATAGAATTTCGTAATACTAAAGGGCAATTTATTACAAAATGTTCAACTGAATGGCAGGGAAATTTAAAAAGATATCTGCATTTTATTGAGTCGTATTTTAGTCTTTTCCCAAAACTGGCAACAAAAAAAAAAAAAAAAAAAAGAGAATTCTTTCACAAAAGGCCAAAATCAAATGTTTGAAAAACATTGAAAATTTAATTTATAACACTCAAGAGCTACGATCGGTGATCAAAAGACTTTTAATTCTTCACTGTATGAGAAAATGAGTACTAAAAATTTATAAACTAATTTTTCGATAGTTTTTAAGAATTTTATTTTGACAATTTGTGAAAGACCCTACATTTATTTTTTGCAGATACTGCGAGAGATTTACTAAAATAGGCTTAGTATAACATCGATATATTTAAAATAATTTCATAATATAAGCTTGAGTTTTTAAATAAATTCGTGTGTTGTATTGGCTGCAATATTACATACTAAAAGTATAAATATATTTTGCGCATATGCAGAAGATATTATTTTATTGTCATATTCATATCTCAACGTTAATTGAATTTTTTAAAACCTTATTCATATCAGTATATTCTTGCAAAACTACAGATTTTCTGTAAATTTTAAGTTGTTAATATAAACTTTAGAAATTATGGTAAAATTGTATAGTAATTTTCAATGTTTTGAAGAAACTTTTATCCTCATTAGTTCTACTGTCAGCAACACATGATAACATATCCTCCATATTATTAAATTATCTATATTTCTCAAAATTATTCATAGATTTTGTCATTTCGTGACTGTTTATGGTAGGAATAAAATTTTTCCACATATATATGTTTAGAGTGTTTTTAATGGCGTCCAATTTATTACTTAAAGTTGGTTTTCGGACTATGCAAGACATATTATCTTCAATATATAAGTTGTGTTTCCAAAAAATCATACAGACATTACCAATCATCAGATAAATGCTATGAAAAAGTTAGATGGTTGATGGTATCATGAATTTATTACATATTCTGCTCGCAACCAAAAAATGCGACACTATCACTCAAGCAGGGTCAAATGGACCTTAATTTTTAAATTCATACCTCGTTAATGTGTGAAATCATATATCAAACAAATTGAAACCGACTTCATATTTCAAGGGTTTTACATGTCAAACAAGTTTAATTTATAGTATAAGGCTAATTCAAAATATTAACTGTGTTTTTTAAAACATTTTTTTACTATTACTTTTTATTCATGCATTTATTATATGAAGTTTTTCATATATATACATTAGAAGTATAGGGCACAATGTTATAAATTTCAATTTTATAGGCAAGCCCAATAAAGATATTTTACACATTTTTTTAATTTGGATCGTTTTTAGTGTAAAGATTTCTAAATGTCTTTGATTAATTCGAAAGAACTCAGGCTGTAAAAAAGTCTGAGAAGTGTCAGTCTGCTTTTTCAGAAACTCCGCTACATTTTGTAAATCCATCTGTAGATTGAATTTGCTTTATTTTGTTCTTTTATATATAGTTTGTAGTTTTTAATACCTTGGTATTAATGGAGAGGAATTTTAAGTACAATATTTATTTTACATTATTGTTTCTAAAGAATCGCGACTTCAGATACTTTATAAACAAACTCAACGTGGGAATCGAATTTTCCTACCTTTTATATAAAAACTCGGCTTTTTGAGACATGCGCATATCCGACAAGACGTGTCTAACCGATGGATGGACATAACTCGAGGCAAAAATTCAACTAAGTGACGGCTCTTAAAACCCAAATCCCGCTAAGCAAAGATATGTACTAAAAACCGTTTCGTGCTGCAGTCAGTTGAAAATCTACTAATAAAAGAATATTTTTACACAACTTCAACGCGAAGTAGTACGTATACTCATCACGTAGGTTCCTACGGGTCTAACTTGAAAAGGTTTCAAGTTAGGGCAATCCTAAGTCAAGGTATCAGTTTATACTCGATTAAATTTATAAAATATTTTTTTTGTAGTAAATTAATTTTTTTCGTGTGGTAGAGATAAAACGAAATTCCTAGCATAGAAAACAACTGAGCACTTCTCTATGTAGATAAGATAAACGTAATAATATTCTACACGCATGAACAATTTTATGTTATTTACTTATTTTATGCACACGAAAGTTTATAAGGGGTACGCGTTTTCAGTATTCTTTCTAGTCAAAAACAAGGGTTTTCTTGCGATGAACTGGTTTTAAATCCCTTTCATCAGTTGGAGTTACCCCATTGTCTAAAATGTTAATTCCAAAGCATATTTACCCATTTTATAAATCACATCTTAAGTCAGCCAGAATCCTAAACTACTTTGCTTTTCTGCAATAATTTATTTAAGCTGTTTGTCATTCACAACTCTCGAATTCAATATGTTTTCCAGTATAATTAGAAGCTCTAGAATTATGATGGTATGTCTAATATTTAATTATATCTCAGAGATACTCCTAATTTTGTATTTCTTCATTAGTATTTAAACCTTAATTCCTTTGGAAAACATCATAAGCTGACTATTCGCTTATCGAAATGATTTTTCGCAATAAGCCACTCGAATAAAGAGGTTCTGGAATTTTAAACTCTTCTTTCAAGACGAAAGTAAACATATCATGTATGTTTACAAATATTATAATTTTCACGACATTTTGAATGAATGCTGTTTTAAGCTCTTAATTTACTGCTGTTACGCTCTTAAATTATTGAAGGAACTACTCCGATTTTCTTTTACATTAAATGGTTTGGTTAATGCACTGTCAAATAAAGATTTCAATAAAACTGTAATCAAACTATTATATTTCACTATCAAATGATATGTTGAAAAATAAGCAGGGCTAAAACTCAATCTCTGTACTTAATCTTTTGTATCTCAACAGCCTAAAATTAAAAAAAAAAATAGTTCCTAAAATGTTAGAACATACCACTTGAAAATAGTTTAATAATTTAAAACATAAAAATAAAAGTTTATTCAGAAAATTGTACTTTCTGCGATAAAAATTATGCATTTTATAAAATAACATTATTTTTTTTGCACAAAAATTATCGTTATATAAAGAATTTAAAAACATCTTTGTGAGAAATCTGTTTTGGAGTCTCCACATTTTTTTTATAATTTAATAAATCTAAAGTTTATTTTTGCCATAATATGTTAATATGATCTATCAATAAATGAGACTTTAATGCTTTGATTAAATTTATTATGACCATTTCAAATGAATTCTACGAAAACTTTATGCCAATTGCAATCTTTCAAGGTAGCAACAATCAGCAAAACAGTTTTTTTTAAAGTTCAGAGGGAAAATATCATACATTTTTGTGCTTATTGCAGATCTATGACATGATATAAAGACTTAAAATGCGCAAAAATCGGATTGAATTAAATATTAATAAACCTAATTTTATATTTTGAATTTTAATATTTTGACAATATTAACATACATAAAAAATGACCTAAAGAGGTTATTGTTACAATACCGTAGTATGCTGCAGGGTTTGTTTTACAAGTTTACATTAAAAGTTATCATGCGTGTAATTGTATTTGTAGTTACAATGTATTTCATCTAAATGTGTGAATGAGGGATGATGAGTGAATAGGTAGAGCGTAGCATTTCAGTAAAGTAGTCCATGGCTTCGGGTTCCGATACAGGTAGGGATGTTCAGTAAAAGTTTTTTCTGTCCTAATTAGCTCTTATGTTGTAAAAATCTGACCGTAGTGTTTGAAACTAAACTAAATGTTTTGAAAACTATCGGTGTGCACGTTTTATGTGATTTTCCGCATGTATTTTATCGGATGCGATAAACTAAAGATTAAACCAGTTCATTCTTAGGAATCACTTCTAAACAAATTAATTTAAAACTTTTTCAGTTTCTTCCCTTTTGAACCTGCAGCAATCGTTTTCTTCAGTATGTATTTGTACACTTACTCAGTAAAATATACAAGGCATTTATAGTGTCGATAGTTAAAAGGACAATTAACATTGTACTTGTAAATGTTAACTTTGGAAATAGTTGTTTGCATATAGTTGTAAATCTTAACTTTGGGATATAAATTTTGGAAATCTGATATTTTACTTAGTTTTTTTAAGTAATTAATAATGAGACGTAAGATATCTGAGCTCCGTAAAGAGTAAATTTTTACCCAGATATTGGAAAAGCTTTTAAATTACCATTTATAACTATTACATACATATGAAGAAAGTAGGAAAAAGTTGAATGCATTCAAAAATAATCTCATCTGGACGACCTTTAGCCCTCGTGTGTAAAAGAGTAGACCGTAAAGCTCCAAATCAAACCAAACCAAACCAAACAAGCTGGACGACCCAGCAAATAAACAACGAGAACAAAGTTAAGGTTGTTAAAAAAGCTGTAAACAATCGTATGGATTCAACTAAAACATTTGCTGAAAGCCTTGAAATATATTCTAAAAAACCTGGAATATGCTTTAGGCTACTGAGAAAAACCAATGAATTTTTTGAAAAACATTGTTTTTTTTATGACAGCAAGCTTCCAATTTTCCTTCCATCAAATACTAAAAAAATTTGCACAAAAATAAAATTATTAGATCCAAACATATGCTTCAAAATGTGAAGAATGGTGAGAGAAATGCTATAGTCTGGAGGAGTATGGCATTTCATACAGTGAAAAATTATAATTTATTTAAATTGAAATAACAGCTTTGGCTTACATTGATGTGTCGTGGTACAATTTATTAAACAGTACTAAGTTTCTACTTTTAACAGGATAACAACCCATAGCATACTATTATAGTCACAAGAATATGATTACCTTAAAATCGATGAAGGTGACTGGAAGCTCTTCAGAATCTTTTGACCTGAACCCAATTAGAAATTATGGGTACTATTACATAGACAGTTTTGAATAAAATATCCCAAGTAAAACTCTCTATAGAAGCTTTCATTGTAAACTGAAACAACATAAACCCAACTATCCCAAAAATATTAGTAAAATCTATGGCACAAGATTTTAAATGGTAATTAGAGCTAAAGGATTACCCACAAAGCTTTAATTTTTATGATTTAAGGCAATTTTTCTTAATTAAAACTTACCAATGAAGTGGACAAATACATATTTTGATTATATTTTTTATATTTGTCTGTGAAAATATAATAAAAATAACTACTTTTATTTTGCTTTTGTGCTTTTGTGTTATCATAATACATTAAATTATATTTATTTAATATTTTATTTGATTATGTTATAATGCAAGAAAGTAAAGTGTACATGTAGTTATTTTGTCTACTGTATATATATACATGTAATATATCAAAATTATTATACTTAAAATATCTCTTAACATTCTCGTCTTTCCAGATTTTTTCCTTCAAATCTATTTTACTAGCGGTCTAATATCTTATTTAAAAGGAGTGTTCATGACTTGAATTCTGTGATTTCATTTTCCAAAGCTAACTCTGAAATAGATGCTAATTTTCTATACATTTGTCCCTTTTTCCAGCTGTCTCAATACAATAGCTCACTCCTACAATGATCTAAGTTCCTGTCTGATTTCTAATAACACGGACTAAGCTCCTCTCTCTTGGGAAGATTTCATCCCGTGTCTCGCTGTGGGGCCAACTTTTTCACTAGCCTTTTTTAAAAATAGCTTTTGTAATACCTCTTTTAAAAGTTTTTTGTAATCATTCCTTTTTTCTGATCTCTCCAAAGAAAGACGCGTATCATTCCCTTTTCTGCATTTGACTGAGAAACATATTCTTAACTCTCAACTAAAAGTTCAAATTCCACGTAGAACTACCGCTTATTTCATTTTATGGAATGGAACGACTGCAACACTTTCAATAAGCTAGTTACTGTTAGTTACCTAGGCTTCTCCTTGCACAGCAAGTAAAAATAATAGCGGTTAATTCAATGTGACCAACGGTTCATTTTTGCTGGTTTACATACACATATATATATATATATATATATATATATATATATATATATATATATATATATATATATATATATATATATACACATACATAAACAATGTTATCAAATGTTAATTTTTATATTCATAGCTGTGAATAATATTTGTGTAGGTTTTGAAAACTTTTGTAAATTGTAATATCATTGTTTATTTATTGGTTAAAAGCAAGCCGGCTGTTGTCATACAAGTTCTCTGTATTCAAAAATGCCTATCTACAAGAATAGCTTTTCCAACCTTCTAAATCTTTAAAAAATATTTCTCAAACTATTATATTAAGATGTTCACGACAACGTAAAGGTACAAAAAAGTTGATGGGAGTTACTTTTGTGATCCGCTAGCTTAGTATAACAGTTAACAAGAAATATTTTAAATATCTAAATATTTTAAATATCTAAATATAATATATTCTTGTGGTAGACAGACAGCAAGTATCCTTGCTTGCAAACATATTTTTATACATTTAACTTAGATTTTTTTTGTTATAATACAAACAGTATTTAGATAATAAATCAATTTCTTAATATTGCCGTTAAATTTTTTTTTCGAAACATTTGTGTGCCAATGAGATTATAAAAATAAAATAAAATATATTTTCCTATATGCAACAGTGCTTTAAAAAAGTTGTATTTCCTAATTTTTCCTCTGGGGAAAAATATTTTATCTGAAAGGTATTATAAATTAATACATTTTACAAATTTATACGTTTGACACCTTATTGCTGCTGAACCACGAAGCAAAATTATATGCGTTTAGTAAATAAAATTTTCTTCTTACATACAAATCCCATTTTCAGTCTTATTAGCCGTTGAAATTCAGGCTATGGGGAGAAGAAAATTAATTTATTGCCATATTAAACGACCGAGAATAAAGAGCTCATATGGCTTCACCAATTTATCTTTTCCCCGGGATCAGTAGATATAACTCATGCAGTATTGCTTCTGTTCTTTTAGTGTCGAACATACATCAAGGTAATTTGCAAGGCCAAAAGATATATGAGTATCATACATTTAAAATTAGCATCCATTAGAGGATCGTACTGAGCCTTTCTATATCACTCATCTTTACCTGTAGACGATTTTTCTGATTGTAAAATAATATTTATTTCACACTTCCCGGGAGGCCGAAATTAATATAACGCCGGAAAATTATTCGCATATTCATTTCACCACATAAATAACAAATGCGAGTAAAGTGTTATAAAATTATAAGATCACTTGTAATTTCCTCATTATCAAAATATTAATGATAACTTCAATAAATGTATCTGAAATAAACCGTTTTTTCTAAGTGGTTCATTATTTCTCATGCCTTACGATTTTCCGAAATTACCACAGTTTTTTTAGTAATGCAGAGATTTTTGATATGAGAGATTTAAGTTTAGAGGTTAATTGTAACCTAACATAGCTGTAAAAGTTAATAAAAGAAGAAAAAAGGTAGATAATATGAGTGAATGTGTTTTTTTGTGTATTAGTGACAAACTCGAAGTGAACTGTATGAAATAAATATGATAAAAGTTAGTTCTACATCCAGAAAAGAAAATCTGAAATTGAAATAAAAAAAATATTGTTAATAGTTCTAAAACCGATACTAGGATTATTTTTAGTAAAAGAATATTATGGAATGGGAAAGGATAACTAAGCAATATAAGAAAATACTAGGTGAAAAAGCTGCTGAAAATAGGCAAACTTTTCAGAACAAAAATATCAGTCGACTCATAAAATAAGTTCCTGTATTTCAAATATTATTTTAACAATTTCTATAATACAAATTGTTTACACTCCACATTAAATAATGGCTCGGATATTATTTTCTATACACAAAGAAATATATACTCAGAAGTTTGAAGCTCTTTCTTAGTTTTGAATTTTGATATACTTCTTTGCAACATCTTTATATTTTAGATTGCATTATTTTATTCATCAATAATTTTCAAGTCACCTTGGCATTTTCAAGCTAATATATTTTTGACCATTTTATGTTGGTGCATTATATTGAAATATTATTTTAACAATTTCCACAATACAAATTGTTTACACTTCACATTAAATAATGACTAGGATATTATTTTCTAGACGCAAAGAAATATATACTCAAAAGTTTGAAGCTCTTTCTTGGTTTTGAATTTTGATATGCTTCTCTGCAACATTTTTAATATTATTTCACTTGGTCTTGAGTTCTGAGGGAGAGCCTTTCTCGCCACAATAACTGCATGTGAGTTGCATTTTTTAAAATTTGAGCTGTCTCTTCTACATTATTGGTGAAGAATATTTTTATCGGTCACATAGTTACACACACATGTATATATATATATATATATATATATATATATATATATATATATATATATATATATATATATATATATATATATGCTTGCAGCTAACTCCATGCTATGTACTTATTTTATCCATACATACTTTTTTATTTTCTACCTGACCAATTTCGAAGCAAGATTTGAGGTTTTTATGTTCGAGTATTATTTACCTGGAAGGAAATGGTAGCCAAAATAACACATACAGTTTTGGAAATCCGAAAATGCAACGTATATTTTAGAGCAATCTAAACTAGTGATCTTATTCGAGATGTTTGCGAGTATCGAAAAATAACTAGATTATTTTGTACAAGAATATCATGTAATAAGATACAGTATAAAATCATTTTTACTAGCTCACGGTTTCCTTATCTTTATCCTGCTTCAACCCCTTTTAAAGCATGAAATTCTTCATCGACGTCCTAATAAATTTCTCTGTAATCGAATGTAAAATACAATTATACTGCTAATCGAATTTTAATGATAATAATTGTACTGAAAACACGTAAAGATAATGGTTTGATTAAGAATGGGAATAAAAAATTACAAAAAGTTGGTTGATTAATTTTATGTTTCAATATTTAAAAAAATTGTTTTCTGTTTAAATTTCGTAAATAGAAAGTTAAATCACAGCAATATGTAGATGGGCGACATAGGTTACTTTATATATAGTGAAACTTTTATAAATGGGGGAACACTGACAGAATAGAGGTTGGAGTTATCACATTAATCTTATACTTATCTTCATTTCTCATAGAAGGTACGCTAGTGGAACTGTGTTTAACCACTTGCGCTACGATTTAACTGCCGGTGGACGCGATGATGATAATCATCGCGGCCATGTAATTATATCATATAATTATTATTATATATAATTATATCATATAATTATTATTATATAATTATTATTATTATATTATATTTAATTATTATATCATATAATTATTATTATATATAATTATTATTATATTATTATCATATAATTATATGACTATCGACGTGGTATACACGTCGCTTTCGGTTCTGTAACAAAAGCATCTCGACGTGCCTGGCACGTCTTTGTAGCGCAAGTGGTTAATCAAACATTTAAAAATGCTGTAATAAATTCTGAAATATTGAGTTAAAATTATAATTTTCAGAAGTTTGTTTTTCGAATGATTTTGATGTATGGATCGTCACAGAATAATATTGTTAGTCAAAATTGAAGAAAATACGGAATGTCCACTTTGGTCACCTTTATAGGGCTAAACTCTTTGAAAAGAGGGAACACTGAGAGTATAGAGGTGAAGTCTTCCCATTAACCAAATATCCGGATATTGGTTACCGGCGACAGACTTGTAAGTTTGTATGTTAAAGGTTAATGTAAATTAACCCTCTCGATGAATTGAACCTCTCATGAAGCTAAGTAATAAACTACTTTAAAGTAATTTTTCAAAAATTTAATTTTATTTTCAGCCACGTCTTTACTCTAAGGTTTCATACGAGGCTACAAATTTGATTGAGTTCTGTATAACAGTTGGTAGCAAGTGATCGAAAAAAGTTAGGGTTTCAGTTTAAATTATTTTTTTAATGGCATTTATAACAATATACAATATAAATATAAGGATCAGTTTAATCATCTACACGTACAGTAGGGTTTCTATTATTTTTTTAGTGTATACTCATTTATAGTCTCCCTCAACCATTCAAGTCTCTTATGAAGCTCCTTAAGTTTTATTTAATAGGATCACGCTGAAGACTTTTTTCTACATAATCTAGAATACTATTTTAAGTATAACAACTCACAAATATTATTTCTTTGATTTTCACATACTGAGTAAGTTAAAGGGTTAAAATCGATGCCAAATATATACAAGCAAAAGTGTTTAAATGCATGCATGCAGACACGGAGTCTATTGTTATAAGTTCTCGACCGACCCTTTTCACCGCAACCGTTGGTTGTAGATATATACTTCCAATTTAACCCTCTAAGCGGTTCGCACGTACAATTCCGCCAAACCGATGATGTCTTCAAAGCGGTTGTCAAGTACAATTTTCGACCTCCAAAAACGTTCCAGAAAGGGATTTAATGAACATATCTGCCAGTGTTTGATGTAAAAGGGTCAGGTCGATTGTTTAGAAACTGAATCCCTCTTTGACTGACATTTATTGAGGGATGCATCCCTACTCCTGAGGAACAAAGACGCTGAAAGCTTTTCATGGATTATGTAAATCTCTATTTCGCAGTATTTCTTTTGAGTTAACAGATGTATCTCTTATTGCACCACTTAAATATCTTGGATAACTTTCGTAGAAAAATATAAATAATTTTTTTAAAGAATATTTTTATTTGTACTTTTAGAATCCATTATTTCTTATGGGATGATCTTCGAGACTTAACGAGCTTTATGTGTATTAAAAATTAACAATCTATAATATATATATATATATATATATATATATATATATATATATATATATCTATTTATAACCTGAAGTAAAGGGACAGTAATGAGGGTGGGTTTCCCGTATTCCATTCTAGTCGGCAAAGGGTGAAGTAAAAAATCATAGAACTCTTTGGCCATTGACACAATAAACCTTTAGAGTATATTTTTTAATCGGTGTGTTCCACTCAGAGGGTTAAAAAAATTTTCAAAAATGAGATAAGAATTTATTTCTGATAGTTTTAAAATGAAAAATTTAATTTTGCGAAAATTACGAATTTTAAATTTTTACACATGATCCGATTCTTTATTAAGCCCATAAAACTGAAACTCGATTGAATCCTAACAAAAAAATCATTTCTCTGAGATAAAAATTGACTAAGATATTTAAATTCAAAACTTGAAAAAAAATTAAAGAATTTTTCTCTGTTTTTGGAGAATCTATTACTAGATAGTTATAGTAAATCAGACTGAAAAAAAAACAGGATGGAATTAAGAGCTTTTTTTATTGGAAAATACTACGTCAATCCACTTTGTTATGGATGCACACCCCGCTTATATATAATTACGTGATCCCCCCTCCCGATTTCACTGGTGCTTTTCAAACTAATTTCAGCTGTTTCAGAACTGTTGTAATTAATTTTTTAACTGATCCCTAAATGAGGGAGAGGAAAAAACTTAATTTTGAATTTAAATATCTCAACCAATCTTGTCACAATGAAGTAGAAAGTTTTATATTACGGTTCTCTGGAGGAACTTAAATTTTTGCTATACATAATAATAGAGAGCAGGAGAGCGTACAAAAATAAACGTTTTGTAATTTTTGAAAAAATTAATTTTTAAATTTAAAAACGGCGAAAAAGAAATGCTTGTTGATAGTGTAAGATTGAAAAGTGAATGTGTCAGATTTTAGTTGAAGAAGTGAATACAAAGACAAAACTTTTTCTCTTTGCTTGATTGCTGTCTCTTTACTAATAATATTTTTTTAAATACTAATCAACAAAATAATGCAAAATTTTAATAGAAGTATAAAGTTTATCATTTGAATGCAGTCTGTTTTATTGAATTTTTTGAAATATACATACATATTCAACCTTCTCTACCCAAGAATGACTTTTGGAAGATGTAAATATTCACCACCAATGGTGTATTATCAGTTTCTTGGTTATTCACAATCATAAATTTTGTTTTTTTTTCATTTATGATTTTAATAACATTTTAAATATAACCAGTCGCAAAAGAATTTGTTTCTTTGATTTTGAGGGTTAAAGGTGCAGTAGATTTTATAATTTTTGCGTATCATTTTGAATGCTTGGTGTGTTAGTCACTGTAAGATATTAATATTCCTAAACTTTTTTCAAACTTCTATATAAATGTCTTAAAATATTTTTAGTTATTAAAACCAAAAAATGTAAAAATTACTCAATTACAAAATTTTTGATAAGTATTTCTTTTTTGCGTGATACTATAAATGTCTACATAAACAATTTTTAATTGTTTTCTATCGAATTCAAATGTATCAGTAAAAATGGTTTAGTCAATTTTTTGTAACATAAGAGGGAATAATAACAGCGTCTCATTTCAAATGGCTACGAAAATGAATGAAATCAACGGCATACGAACCAGTGGACTCCGGAACCGAAAGCCAGTATCTGTCCGATTCAGCCACAATTCGCTTTACAATGCCATAAAAACAAATTAATGTGGATGCGAGTTGGCCAACTACAGCTACAAGATATCCATATTTATCTTCAATCACAGATGTTTGTCGTAAAACTTGTATTTACCCTGAAAATGAATACATATATTTTTTGACTATTTTTAAAATGTTTCAGAAAAAAGTTGAAAGATTTAATGGAGAAAAGGAATCAACGTTAAAACTGACAACGGTATGGAATTTATTTATACAAAGTTTGAAATATTTCAAAAGTGAATGATTCGTCATAAAAGACAAATATCTATACGCTTCAACAAAATCGTGTTCAGCAACATTTTAATTGCCATACAGTTTCATGATAGTGGACTGTCAAAGAGATTCTCGCATGAATAATTACTGCGCTTAATATATGTCTAGAATAGAGTATGCAGGAGAAATCAACTGAAAACTCCATATGAATTATATGGTGGAAGACATCACCAGTGAAGCATTTAACCTTTTAAGTACGTAGATTGATGAACTGAAAGAACTGAAAATAGTTGATCTGTATATGCATATTTATTAAATTGTTTTGGTACTTTATTACATCAATTATTTCTTTATATATAAATGGGATATTTACTGTCTACCAAAAACATATCAAATTATCGAGTAAATTTAAAAGTTCTAGATTTTTAAAAAGTAAATCTAGAGTTTTTAAATTCTAAGAAGAAAATTCATTAGTTTAGTTGGTTGATCTCAATTTGAAAAAATGTTTGAGATTTCAGTAATAACTTTGCTGGTGTTTAATTCTAAATTTGATAGGGTTTTGCATAAACTAAATTAATGAATTTTATTGATTATGTAAAATAATAAGTATATTATTCACTCTAAAGAAGAAACATTCTATATGAAAAAATTATTCTGTCTAAAGAAATATATAATCATTACAAAAAATATTTTATTCATTCTTAAAAACATATTATTTACTCTAAAATTACAATTTTTAAAATGAGATCAACAAACTAAACTGAAGAAAATTTTCTCTAAGAATTTTAAAATCCTAATTTTATTTAAACTGGAGTTTTTAAATTTACTAGATAATTCGATAATTTTTTTGGTAGTCTACAATGAAGATGGATACGTAGATTTAGGCTGATACTCTATTTTATTGTGTATCACTGAGCTGCAACGCCGAAGTACATACAAAAATTTATGTCACTTCAACATCCAACTTGAAAAGATTGTTTTGTTGATAACTGCTACTCTGAAACGGTTCAATTAACACGTCCGGTGCAGAGTGGAATTATGGTACGTAAATTTAATAATAAAAATGAAATTAAACTTTTAATATACGTTGTATGACAAGGTTTATTATGATCTTGAAATATTGGTTGTGGAAAAGTTTAAGAAACCTCAAAACTAGTGGAATAAGCACCCTTTTTATAATTCCCATGTACTTTTTTCTAGTTAATTCATCTCTTGAGCATTAAAATTGCAAATTCTTTGAAAAGTTATCCATCACCATATCATAACTGTAGAATATTGTTTGTGTTTCCCTATTGAAAGAGTGCAATCTCCATTAAAACATTCACATTTTCATCTAGTTTGTTTCCATTAGGTCCAAGTATATTAAACTTTCACTCAAAATACAAGAGCATTCTAGCCCAATCATTAACTAACTGACAATGTTTCAAATTTTCTGGCCCATTCAAATTTTTTTCATTAATAATCTTATTTTGTTAATAATGTTTGTTAATAAGTTTGTTAATATTTCGTTAATAAGAGCAACATCTACTGCTTAAAGACGATTTTAAGCGGCTACGAATAACCATGCTCTCAGCGGGATTCAAAGCCTTGATGTCTGATACTAAAAAGCAACGCCTTACAAATTCATCTTCGTTCGACGAGCACAAGCTTATAGAAAAGAATATATTATTAAAAATTTATTAATTTAGAGAAAGAAACCCGTAACAAAGTGCATTTTGATATAATAAAAACAAAATACATATTTACACTAATATGATACATTTATATATAGGATTGTATCAGGTCTGTAGAGTGCATTTACTAATTAATTGGTCAACAGTAAATTAGAAACAAGTTTAATAATTATTAGTGACTTCCTCGGGTCTGCAGAGTAAAGTTTTACAAATATCAATACATTTACGTATTCTATTAAATTTATAATATTTGTAACCAGAGTCAGAACAGCATCGCAAAATACTGTTATTATCTTATTAATGTATTGCTACTGTATGGAAGCTGATATATTATGGTGATTTAAACAAGGAATATTAATTTCAAACAGCATAATACAGCATAACGCAGTTAAACAGCATAACATAAAGTGAATCGCAGAGAAACTATGTTAACTAGAACATCATCGCACTGAAAATGAAAACACAAATAGTGAAAAGTTAGTCGAAACCAATGCTACAATTTCCTCAGAAGCAACCCTGAAGTATAAAACTGAAATAATATGGAAGAATGACGCAGTTTTAAGGATTAATGGGTCCTGTACAGAAATTATTTTTTTACTATATCGTAGGTGAAAAATTTAAGCGACGAACAAGTCAAGACACCGGAAAATACTGGCAGGCAAGAGAGATCGAGTTCAAAGTAGAAGGGTTCAAATTTAGAGGAAAAAATAAGGAAAAAATAATTCAAGCTACTAGAAACAATCGTATGTTGGAATAATAAACTTCAGTGAAAATCACAGGGTGAATCGGAACTCAAAAAATAACTAAGGTCATTTTATTGCAATACAAAGCTAATAAAATCCCAGGACCTACTGCTTACAGCCAAATCCGAATGACTGAAAAATTCATTCTAAAAATGGGGTTCTAACCTTGAACTCCAGTCCCGGAAGGCAGCGTTCTACTCATTCGGCCACCGTTTAATTCGATACTTTCTTTGCAAGAAGTGGACAGAATCTAAAAAGTTCAGATTTTGTTTAGTAATAAAACAAGCAATATTTTTTTAACATTAAAAAAAAGAATATTCATATATGAAAGTATATGTAGTTATGTATCTCTATGTATATATACAAAGTACTGAAAGACTAGGGTGAGTGATATGGCTATTTCAATAAAAGGAGAGCGTTTTTGAACTCATTCCTTTAGAATTTTAATATTACGCATTGGGAATGGAAAATTTTTTCCCCTAAGTACCAAAATAAAAGATGCGCTATCAGTTTATATTTTCTTTCGAAATGGATAGTAAATAGTTTAATGTATGTTTAGGAATGTAATTGTAATATATGTATAGGAATGTAAATGTAATGTATGTATCGGAATTGTAATGTATTGGAAGATCTCGGGGTAAAATGTGGTAACTCATATTATCGTAGTTTAGAGGAAAACAGATTTTATATTTCCATAAAATATTTACTTTTACATATTTCAAATTTGAAAAATTATTGATAAAAATTTTAGTACATAATAGCATTCTTAAAAATGACCTTAAAAATGAAAACAATTATTAAAAACTGAACAATTTAATGTGTTTTATAATTTTATATATCGGAGGTTTTCATGTGCATCTGTACATCTATAAATGTCTACTATTTCATCCTAGTAAGGATCTCATTAGCCCTCGTTTATGAAAACAGTAGACCGTAGAGCTCTAAACCAAACACAAAACACACTAGTAATATAGTGTTTTCTAGTTTACTAACAGATATAGTCTGCTACTCTGGTTGAGTGGGCACTAACCTCTAATTTTTACATCTTTGTTGGAAGTCAAGATCGAGATTGGTCGAGTCATGGGTTACATGGAGTACCTGGTGGTGTATATACCTTGATCTCAGTAAAAAGACGTCAGACAAGGTAGTTAGGTACTCTAGAGATCATACAAATGTCTTTTTTTATGCCTTGATTGAAAACCCTATCGAAAGCATCTTGACTAATTAAGAACAAATGACAGAAAAGACTCTAGATAGAATAAAAATGAAATAAATTTTGCAATAGAGTACCGAACTTCCTTGTCTGTTGTCTTTCTACGTCCGTTTCATGTAGGAAGTCAACGTAAGCACCCTCTTGACCAATCTAGAGAATAGGTAGACATATTGATTTATCTCGACCATATTAGAGTAGAAACTATATTTAGCTTGCTATCCATCAATTGATGACAAATGTTAAGTTCCATGTGTAGTGACAGACGAGCTACTTGCTACCAACAGGTAGTCTAGTAAAGTAGGGAAAAGAATTTTGTGTCACTCAGTCTGAAAATCTGATTAAATTTGACATCATAAATACAAGAGTCATGACTAATTATAACGATTAACGATGATAGAAAGTAGTTTATTTGGAAATATGTATGTATTTAATTGTTAAATTGTTTAGCTGATTGTGTTAACTATGTCTCTATGACTAAAGGTTCAGTTTTATCCGTGATATGAAGAGGGATATGTTATGGATATGTAGTATATGATAATGTAATTGTAGATTTGGTTAGTTATTGTGCTGTTATATGCTGTTGATGTGCTGTGCTCTAGGTATAAAGAACGAGTTTGTAGTTATTACATACAATAAGTATTACTTTTTGTATCATGTCTAATATGTAAATAAATATAAATTGACTTTAATTCTTGTCTTGGGTCTAGTCTTTTTTTTTAAACTTCCATACACGTTTCTAGATATAGCGTTTACAACTGGAAAAATCTCAAGTCAAGTGTTTTTAAAAGTGGGACAGGTTATATCTTTGTTGATTCTGAAATATAAATCAATCACTATTCCATTTTTTGCTTACCTACATTACAGAAATTGTGATCTATCTTATTGCTAACACTTTACGAATTATGGTAAATAAATATAGAGAAAATACAAAGCGTCTAGAATCCTCCAAATTTCTGACGTTTGTGGAAAAGCTTTCATGTAAAAGGATAATTGAAGAGAATGTGAAAAATCCCATTAAATGATACTCTTTCCACTAGGATACCTTGATGAATGGAATGAATCAAGGGCTAAAACACGTGTGAACAGTATTATAAAGTTCAATTTTACCTAGTCTTAAACTGAAGATTTTATAAAATAGATATTACATTTACAAAAAACTTGAGTACTCCACCAGCATCTGATTGAACGTACTATAAAAACATATTGGTATTCTTTTTGAAGAGTACTTTAGATATTTAATTTGAATACATACTTAACTGTTTACATAAAATTGGATCTGTTTAAATATATAATAGAGATGTCGTAGAAATTAAAATAGTGCAATTATGAGAAATCTAAAATATTTGTGATATTTCTTTGAAAGTAGGTGAAATGCAGCTTAGTGCCGGTCTCACCAAAATCTTTTAACGGCTAACCACGATTAACCTATTGCGCCAACCAGTGGTGGGACGCAATTCTCCGCTTAAACAGAGATGAATTGCGGTTAGCTGTTAAACGACTTTGGTTAGGAAGGCCTTAATCCAAGTCTTTTCATAGTCGGTTAGCTGCAATCGGAGATTATTTACAATACAATTATATAGCATTTAATATTCTATTAGCTTCAGAACCGGTTTCAGAAAAGTCGTTTAATGGCTAACCGTGATTATCCCATGGAGCCAACCAATGGTGGGACACAATTGTTTGTTTAAACAGAGATTAATAGCGGTTAGCCGTTAAAGGACTTGGTGCGACCGGCCCTTATCCAACTATGGTAAGATCAGCCTTGGTATAGCACCGATATTTTCAACAATTATAACAATATACATTTGAGTCTTTTGTATAAGTTGCTCTAAATATTGGTTACAAAATTATATAAATATTTATAAAATTCACGCATACGCTGTAAGAACTAATGCCTTTAAATGCCTTTATCACGTCATAAAACTATTTTAAAAACTAATTTCATTCATAATATTTGTATTGTTTTTCCTATTAGATAAGCTTTTCACCAAAGTAGATATTACATGAATATTTGGCAAACGAAACGACACGGAAGTAGAACGTATGCAAATTCGTCAATATCTTCACATGAACATTAACGTATATTTCTTCCACTTTTCTGCGTGCGCTTTCCACATGTAGGTACAAAAGCCAATTGAATCCACCTGTCAGTTAATTATCTTCTCATTTGTTCGGCTAGCTGCTTCGCATGGGTTGTGTCGGTCTCTGCGATGTTAGCAGTGCTTTTACGATACTTTCTTATATTTTGTTTAAGGAGATTTTTAACATTCTTCTTGTTTTCGCATTCTAGTGTAGAGTGTTTCTGAAGTGTTTCCCTTTTGGATTTCTTTATTAATGCGATGTGTTTAAACAGTCTATTTATTTCCTTTTAATTTTTTAGTTCCTGTGTATCGTTTTGCTGTCTTTCGAAAATTATATAACCTATTCTATTAATTTTGGGTTGAAAAAAATGGTCTGTACTTGAGTGGTTGAGAATTAATAAAATTTCATATACGTGTTGTGATGGCGAAACCACAGACAGAAGAGGCTTAGACCTATGATTCTATTAATCGGTTTTGTTTATGGTTTTCAATTCTTGTAACAATTTATCAACATTTAAAATCTTGGTTTGATTGGCTTTTCCCTCTCTTTGTCTCCCAGTCTTATTTGCTTTAACCCTCTTCATAATGTAGTCCATTACATATGTGGTGGAGGTCTTTGTACTTCTCCTGTTGAAACTCTAAGCTTGGATTGCAGCCAGTTATGGTTGCACAGTGAACTACTCTACTCGAAACTCGAATTTTACAAAAATTCGAAGTATCCGTTATTCTACTGCGTTCATGTCCTGGTGCTTTTAGGACCTCTCTGGGGAAAGTTTAAGGCAGACTGCTGTGAAGTACCTCTTGGTATTTGAGGTAGAGAATTGTCTGCACTATTTTGTCTTTCTATTTGCGTAAACCATATCATCACAGTCTTATGATGAATCTATATCGGTATCATCTAGTTTGCCGAACGATGGTCGAATAGTAGAGTGCTACTCTTCGGTACCGGAGTTCGTGTGTTTGAATCCCGCTGCTGGCATGGATACTCGTAGCCATTTGGAATCGACCTTAAGCATAAGGTCCCGGTGTCATTAGCCCTCGTGTAGCAAACCAATTGACAGTAGAGCTCAAAACCAAACCCACCATTTAGTCCGCTCACTCTGCATTTCATTGTATAAATACAGGCTAGTAATATTATAGGATTTCAATATGCAGATAGTCTTCTGATAGTCACCATCCCCCTTGGTTCTTCCAGTTTTATCTTTAAAAGCCCTTTCAGTTCTTTTGATAAAGCCTCTAGTGCTGTGCGATTTACATGAATCTTTTGTTTACAATTCGTAATACTGCAGGAGTTGCACCCTTGTCTGTACCGACGGATTGAAATCTCTGGATTTTGTAAGTTATATAATGTCTGTTGCTGCATATTCGTTGTTCTATTTTCACTGCCTAGGTTTAGCTAAATCGCCTAGTTATGATAAGGATAAGTTCCTCTCTTTTGCTTGTTCTTTTATCGCTTTAAACTCTTAATTATTCTCCAAATTCCCGTTGTCTCTTATCTTTAAAGTATTCATTCACTACATTTTTGTTTTCAATCATTGTTTTCGTATTTCTCAGTCTTGCAGATATCAATAGAACTCAATTTTACTCTCCTAAACCTCTTTAAATATTCTTAAAACTAGACACTATTCATAGTTTTTAAGCAATTCTTGAGTTGCAAGTGCACTTTACTTAAAAAAAAGCTCATATTTTTGCTGATGGTTTCAAGTCAAATGATTTTTTTTCTTGTTCCTACGTAATAAGTAATATTGTAGCCACGAACTGCATCCTTTCTTATCATATGTGGGTGGGTCTAATGCCGCTCGGTTATACTAAGCCCGAATGAGCGCCTGCTCTTCGAATTAAGGAAGAAGTGGGCATCTTTCGTTGTTAATGAGCACCGTTAAGGTGAAAGTACGACTTTACTCGAATACACGCAACACAACCTTTTTAAGGGCCGGTCGAGTTCATTCATAAACACATTCATCCATCTGCAAGTCAGAATTTAGATCCAAACCAGAGACCGACTCTTCCCTGATTCAGTACCCTAGAGGTATAATTTTCTATGGGAACTTGGAGGACTTTACAGTCCCGACATATTTAACGTGCCCTAACTGCCATTAGCAACATGGCGGTTTTTGATCTAGACGAGGACTGAACTCGCCACCTTCCGGTTACGAGACTGATGCTCTGCTGACCAGGCTACAGCGGCCCTATCTATTTATTTTTCATCTGAAATTGTGGCTGTGTGTCTTGTACTCGAACAGTTTGTAATAAATGAAGGATACCATTCTATAATTTACACGGGTTCATTCGGCGTTCTCCATTCCCTCACTTTTTCCCAACCATAAGTCCCCTACTTTTCTTTCATTTTTTGAACATGTACAAGAAAACAATTTTAAGGTATTATTCAATAACTTTTTTGTTGGATCTCCTCACATAGTGGTATTAATGGAAATGAGTGGGAAGATACAGCTGCCAGATCTGATACTAATCTTTCATTTACCCTACCCAGACAAAGAATTACGTTGTTACTTTAGTGCGAAAAAATGGCAAATTCTCTTGCACCAACAAACGACTAAACTTCACTCGGTGAAACACGTAATAACTCTCTGGTCTTCAATATCCTGTAGCCGAAAGATGGCCGATTGGTTAGGGTGCTGGCCTTCGGTACCGGAGTTCGTAGGTTCGAATCCCACAGTGGCATGGATGATCGTAGACTTTCGGAATCGGATTTGAGCTGTAGGTCCCGGTCTCATTAGCCCTCGTGTTGTAAAAAAAGTAGACCGTAGCACTCCAAACCAAACCAACCATCAATATCCTGTAGGATGTACGATGTCATTATTATTAGTCTTAGTATCGGACATACTCGCTTGACCCACCTTCGCCTACTGCTTGGAGAACCTGCCCCTCTTTGAAAACATTGAAATATACACATTACTGTACATCACATTCTCGTAGAGGGTGTAAGTTTTCAACTTCAGCGTAGTTATCATTTTAACTCTCATTTCATATCAATCCATTCCTTCATGATACACTACATTTAAATTTCGTTAATTTTTTAAAAGTTATTGGTTTTACGCTTATATTTAAAGTTACTTGACTCATCACTTTTATTTATACACTGTTATTGCACGCTTGCTTCTATCTTCTGACATTCTTTTATTCTTGCTCTTTTAACTGGTTCTTTATATTATTGGTTTGGTACAATTTGTCCCAAGATTATTCAATGCCAAAAAACTCTACAATCACTGGTAAGAATCATTGCTGGAGTTGCCTATGTCTATCTTTGTGTAAATTTTATATTCATAGTTTTACTTTAATATTAAAAAATATATACTAATTATACCTACTTTAGAAAATCTTGTTGGGATCGACCACATTCTTATTTCTAATTTCTACGTATTGCTTGATTATTTCACGAATTCTACTTTTTTTTCTTATAATTTGTAAATTACCTGATAATGTAGTCCTACGTTACCTGATAATAACATTTAATTTTTCGATTCCTCGAATGTTATAAGTGTATTTCCATTCATGTGCTTGTTCACTCTGAACCCTTAAGTCTGAGAAAGAATAGTATAAGACACTGGAATGTTTTCAGGAGTGTGCACGTTAAGCTCATTCGAGAAATGAACTTAGAAACGGGTAATGCTTGTATGTTTCTTAAATTGAGGGTGAATGCACACATCAGAAATAAAAATTCTGGCGTTGATGGTTTTACAACCTAAAGTAGGGTCCTTATACCCCATAAGAATTTGCTGTTAATCTTGGTTGTAATGAAGAGGTGTATTACTGAAGCAGCTAGTGTAACTTAACTTTCGCGTACTGAACCTTGTAGCGGTAAAACATAATTTCAAAACACATGTTAGTCTCATTTATATCTCTATATTACCTAAATACATTAAAAATGTTCGGAACATTTACACTAGTTGAGCCGAACGATTGCTAATTGGTTAGGGTGCTGGCCTTCAGTACCGAAGTTCGTTGGTTGGACTCCCGCAGTGGCATGGATGTTCGTAGCTGTTCAGAATTGGCTTTAAGCTGTAGGTCCTGGTCTCATTAGCCCTCGTGTTGCAAAAAAGTAGACCGTAGCACTGCAAACCAAAACATTCGGTACATTTACACTAGTTTAAATACGATTTGTTTATAAAGTTCTTGATATTTACTTTGAATCATTGTATTTTCATAATGAGATTGTTTGAAATCTTGTACATAGTACAATTTTATTACATTTATAAAAACTTTGATTTTTCTGGTGTATAGAACAATCAACTTTACTGAATGTTAAACTAGTGATTTATTTTACTAAATGATTCTTAAATTTTCTAGTTTGTATCCATTGTAAACATGCGAAAATGTTTATTTTCGCAGGATATTCTGAAACATAATTTTGATATTCTGAAACATAATTATTTTCAGCAGAAATTCTTAATAGTTAATTCTGGTGGTGAAAATTTTGTCCCTCCTTGAGAAGCAGTGATCACTAAAAATCGTATACAAAAACAGTTGGAACTTGTATTAACATAATGTTTGTTCTATTTTAACTTCATTTACTTTTTACAATCTTTATTTATCCCATTTGCTCTTGCATTAGTATATGGAATTAAAGTTACCATTTTATCAATCTACATTTTTAAAATAGCATCTTATTATGAAATAACATCAATCTTTGGTCCTTTTCACAATCATTTTACTCTCGCTACCAAAAAATTATTTTAACTTTCTTTACTTTAAACAACCTTCATTTCTTTAAGTCAATAGATGAGATTATTTATCAGACAAATTAATTCTGCCTCTATTACGAATTATTTCTTTTTACTTTAATCAATGAAGCAAATAAGTACGAAGTTATAAAATTGAACTGTTAAAACATGTTAAATATTTAATATTCAATTCAAAATATTGTGTTACAACCCTCTTGTATACATATCTTGGACCATCCAGCAATACATATAACAGTTTAACGAGCTCGCAATCATTGAAACAGTTAGATTGTTGAATTTTTTATTAAAGTATTTTAATCAAAGTTAATTTAGCAAAAACTCTTTAGTTGGATAAATGTAACGCTAATTTTCATTAATCAATATATAGGTAAACACTTACTCCCTTCTTACAGCAAGTTGGGCGAGAAAAAAAAATTTCGGAGCTGAAAATTAAGTTGCATTAAATGATCGATTAATTCTTGCTGCGTAAAACTTTTTTCTAAAATTCACTTCAATTCTTGTTATCTTCCTTATCCTCACTTTTTATTATATAATCATTATTCTCTCCAATCTTAACAATTCTATAAGGACCAGTAAATATCTTTTTAAGAGCTCTTAAATTCTGTAATTGCTTCAAGTCCTTTATCAGTAACTTGAATAATGCTGGCTTGGTTCGTCCTTTTAAATTTTTACTGTTGATAAAAATATTTTTGTTCCATTTGTTTGACTCTTGCTCTAGATTAACAAAAGTATTCTACAAAATGTTCTTGTAAATCCTTAAAATATTTCACATAACCTCTAGTTTTGAGTGGTTTAAAATGAATTTTGACGAGAAGATTAATTCTTCTACCAAAAATAGTTCAGAATAAAAAAATTGTTTAACAAAATGCTCTGAACAGTTGCACTTGAGCTTGAATACCAATAGCTAAAAAAATAAAGTTCTAATTTAGAGTTAAAATTATTGGGCTCTTGCAGCCCGAAATAGCAATATTAAAAATGGGAGTACTAATTTTAACCAAGCAGTAGAATATGCACAAAATGTAGAGCAGGCTTTAAAGGAGCAAGACAAAACGTTTTACTTAGAAGGAATATTTGAGAATCTGGAAATCAATCCGTTAGTGCAAACTCAACTTCAAAGCAATCTTGCAATTGAAAGCAGATTGGTAAAATTAGAAAGGAATCGCTATTGTATAAATAATTACCAACATACAAACTGAAAAAAAGATAAGATTGAGGGTGAACAAAAAAAAAACAAGCTAAAGAATGTCAATAGTATTGTTTAACACTAAACATACCATATAACGGGTCAAATGACCCATAAGGTTTATGTAAAAAATGCGATGGGAAATGAATTAAAAATTCTTATTCTTTGTGTTTGCAATACATAAAAATTGACAATATACGATTTTGTTTAATTATAATAAAGCTTATTTGTCTATTCCCTTCCAATTTTCATATTTCATACATTTATAATCAGAAAAATAAAGTCCGGTCATTTGACCCGCTATGCTAGATGTAGGTATATATTAAGTGTTGGTATGTTTAGTGTTAAATCACTAATCGCATTAGTTAAGTCGTATGAAAGTGGAGGATGATCCGTCGTGTGGTAAATATTCTGTTCAAATAAGGCGGCTTGATGGTGGGGGCAGGTAATATGAACATCTCGATGAAAGAAAGACCCTCCCGGAGCCTGTTGATTAGTCTGCTTTTTAGAGTTCGATAAATTATCTGTGTGATGTTTTGTCGATTGCAGATTGTTTCAGTAGTTCCAAATGCTAGTCTTTTAGTGACGCCGTAGGATACTTGAAAACGTTTTGTACCTCATCCAGTATTCACTTGGAAAAAAAAAACACACACACAGCCTTAGCCAGCCGATAGAACTTTCTTTTCTGTCCCTAGAGCCAAGAGGACCTACATTTCCACCACTGTGGGTAAGAAGTTCCAGTGACCCTTTGAAAATATATTATCCGAAATAGCTTGTTTGCTCGAATATAGGTCAGAGAATGAAATCCGATTATGGTGTTTCATGCACTTATTAAAGTCATTGCCAGCTCGTGACCAGATAGTTTTCAGTTGAAAGGCACCAGAAACTTGCGGAGTGTACGGACCATAAAGCTACAGGAAAATCGAACAGTGATCAGAGTCGAAACTATTGGGGTGAACATAAAAGTGGACTAAAGGGTGAATTTTACGATTTTTAATATCGTAATAAAATATTTTTATTGATATTATAAAGTTAAATATTCTATCTGCAGTAGAGTTTTCAAAACTTTGTGTAGAAATGATTTTTGTTTTTGAAAGCAAATTCTTTTCTTCTAGTAAATTATATATTTTGCGAAATCCTTACAAAATAGATGAATGGTTAATGCAGAATTTTTGATTTTTCATTAGTTTTCATGCTACGGAGTATTTTGTGTTGCTGTAAAATTGAGTTTTTAAACTACTCATGGTGATCATCTCTTAAAACAATAATATTTGTTTATTGTAGACGGCTCTTTTAATAGGACCTTGAAGATTTAATAACTTTTTTTTCTTTGGTTATCCCTGATTGATTATTGGATTTTTTGCTATTACATCTATAAACTCGAATGAATCCATCCTAATACAGGAACGACCGAACTGACAGATGAACACGCAATATTCGTAAATGAACTATTTGACTAAGGATATTGCAAACTCTGGTTACAAAAGTAACTTCTTAGAGTAAATGGAATCTTTGGGGGGAAATTAATGCTCATGAAGATCTGTGATTGTTATACATAGCTTAAACATAAGCTTCTATCAACCCTTTTGCCAAAGGACAGCTGATGGTGTAGGGCGCAGTTCTTTGGCATCCGTGCTCGTGGGTTCGAATCCCCCTGCTGTTATGAATGCACGTAGTCGTCAAGAAACGGCCTTAAGCAGTAGGTCCTGCTCTCATTAGCCCTCAAGTAGCTTTATATTTAGACCATTGGGCAACAAACTCGCCAAGCAATCATATCAAACTAATTGGAAAGTTTTTTTTCTAGTTTAAAACAAGGTAACTTTGGAAAATTTTATTTTAAATACAAATGTTTATGCTAACGTTATTATAAAAGAACCTTAGTTATATTTATAATTTTGTAGTTTTAATAGTTATTTCACTTGGTTGTTAAGGGCAAGGGTTTTGATTTTGAGAAAGGGTCAGTAGATAAAAAAACAACAACTTGGAAACCGCTGGTGGTGAATGACCTCCAGAGAAATAGAAGTTTAATATATATTTGCTGGTATTACATGGCCACTAGTTATGAAAGGTTTTAAAAGAAAGAGGAAAAAAATGGAACATACTATAATTTTAAGAAATTTTTCTTAAATAAAACCTCACTTGGCAGCATAAAGTACTCGTAATTTTAATATCCATTGTAACAAACCTGGTACTTGAGTTTAGAAAATAAAATTATGTACACCTTTTTTTCTCTGGTACGAACTCTTGTACTGCTGTTAATTTGAGACGTGTACATTAATCTAACACCCCTTCACAATATTAAAAAGTAAGAATATGCTTTCACATACTGAAAATGAATCTGTCAAGTGACATTTAAATGCAAGTGATAAAATATTTCAAAGCACAAAATATTTACTATATGGTCCCTCTAAAATGCAGAAGATTAATTTTTTTTTTCAATTTGACACCAGGTGTCAAAAATGGTTAAACTTGTTCTAGCTGTTTATTGACGAAGACAAATTGCTCCATGAAATTGAATTCTGCTATAGTATTTTGGGAATAGTAATAGCCCATCCGGGGGTTTTTTTTGGGAGAGGGGAAGGGGAAAGGAATTAGCCAGACAATGAACGAGATTTTCTATAACTTAACGATATAGTAGTTTTGATCAGTAAAGTTTAATTTAAAAAAATATTTGATTTTGCTTCCTGACGCTTTTATAACTTTAAATAAAAGGTTTGATAGCTAATCTTTGCCATTACTAGTAGCTTAATAGCAAATAATTGCTTTTCTGCAGACTCGAAAAGTTCGAAACAGCTGTTAGTATGAAAGTGCAAATCTAAAAGAGAAGAATTTTTGAAAACATTGGTTTGCAATGACCAACGGGCAAAACTTAAAAAATCAGTTTTGTCACAAGTATTTAAACGTTAATCTTCCTAAATTTTCAACATGTTGGGGGAGTCTCTTGTTTCGTTCTTTTAATAAGTGTAAGATAATGACAATAATTTTACTGTTTTTACATTTGCAACCTGTTTTTTTATCTGCAGCATGTTTTTATGCCATATTAAAGGCTTCCAAAGAAAACCTCTTCATTCTACAATCCTATTGCGTAATGAATAAAATTGTACTTTACACTGCTGACTGAGGGAAATGTTTCTCCCTCCAGGTACAGTACTTTCTTATTCCCCCATTGCATTATACCGGTCTATCTATAGCGGTCAATATAGATATTTTTGCGCCTTGTGCGGGGGTCATGCCATAGTGAGATGATCTTAGTCTTTGCACAGTGCATCAGGTGCCCACTCTCTCTGCTTCCCCTATGATTTCCTATGTAAAATCTCGCAAGGTCGCCTAAGTTAGCACAAGCTGTGGTCTGGCGAGGGCCTATTTGGGGATGGTATCATGGTTAAAGCTAAACATGGAAAGTAGTACACCTGAAGAGAATAATTTTATTTCCGGTGTGCATTTCAGAATGCACTAATGTTTTAAAAATTAAACGTTATTGAAGACAAAAGAGCAAATGTTGTGTTTGGCATATGTCCTTTCAGGATCCAGTGCCATAAAACCAACCAACAAAGAGGAAATGTCTTGGGCTGATCATCCTAAAATATTTACTGAAGTGGAGAGCAGATTGTCGATAATAATCGAACTCCTGTCGTATTGAGCAATCTTCATTTTATAAGATTTTATTTATCTTATAATTAAGTCCTTTAATAAATTAAAGAATTGATTTTATCGGTGAAGCAAAGTACGTTTAAAACTACCCTCAGGTCAGGACATATGGTGTACATCAGTAATACTGTGCAACACGAATCGCTGTTAAAATATACAGTCCTAGCAAATCTGTCTGTATCTGTTACGAATCGCAGGATCCTGAACTTTTCGCGTGACATATTTAAACGTGATCTCCTGTATTCACCAGAAGCAGAGATATTGAAGAATCTTCATATCTGGAGTTCGTAGATCAAATACCCGGCGGTATTGTAATAGTAAACTTGCCATTTAATCCTTACCTTTTGAAATTCTCTTTACCAAAATACAAAATATATTGCTGTAGATAATCAAAGGTGTTCCGTCCCATCATATTCTCAACCCACGTCTTTCATTCCTGGGTGAGAGCTTCGGCCATTTATTACCTTTTTAAACACTTTTTGTGTTTGTATTTTGTCATGGTGCACTACATTTTATTTTCTGACCAATTTTCTAGAATTTTATGCCAGTAAACTCAACCTTCAATGTCATATTATAAAAACTAGTATTCTACGTAATCAAAGATGTGATCTTGCTTCAGTCGCCGAAAAAGACAATCGATAATACCGAAAAAGACCCACAAAACTGCCAATGTTACGAAGAACTAAATGACATTAAATTTAAACAAAACATAGTAATCTTAGGTTTAAACTTTTAACGTCTAATAATAGTTCTATATCTCAATTATCAAATAGTGGTAATGCTTTAGTGGTTTCTATATTTTGGTCTTTACTATTAGTTCATTTTTCATGCCATTAAATGATCAAAATTTCTGCATACCAGTAATGGAAATAGATTATGATATTTAAAGTTGTTTAAATTTATGTCGTAATTTCGTAATTGAAGACTATAATTTTTGTGTGGATATGCATATGAAAAAAACGTATAAACCAAATGTATGCGAAAATTTTCACTCTATTGAGCAAATTTTACTTAAACATGGTTAGTTTGACTTGTTATGTAAATGTATTCAAAATCTTCCTTCTATCTCAAGGAAATGGTAGAATAAATATAAAGTTATACTCCATGCCATCAGGATTCTAACCTCCTGAAAATTTCCGCTAATGTAACATATTGATTTGTATACTATTAATCTAGCTATTATGTGGAAAATAATCGGTTTGAGTTCATCTGCAGTGAATTCTTTCGTATGTGGCTCTTTGTATCGTGCATAATTTGATGAAGGTATGCACCACTCAACACTTTGAGGGTTCTGCCATTTTTTTCTGAAGCTGCCTTCTTGTCCTATAGAAAAAAATTCTGACATTTTCGCCTCGCTCCATCATAATCAAAGTCATTCTTCCTTTTGTCAGTTGTCTCTTAAGAAAAGGAATTCCTATACATATTTTAATCCAATGTATAATTTATGTAAAAATACTTTTATGTAAAGTCGTGAATTTCTCCAAACTTTATTTTAAAATTCAAGCATATCTGAATTAAACTCTCGAACCATTATTAAATGTAATATAGTTTTTTCGAAATACCGGGTAGTTATAATTAAACTTCTCCTGTAAACGGCATCCTAAAACGAGAACGGAATGAAACGAAATTTTGTATATGAGCTATATATGAAATGGGCTCGCTTAATATTGAAAGAAAAATTTCCAAAATGTCCACGAGAGGGCGCCTTTTCGGGGAAAATTATTAAATTTAACACAATAAAAGACTAGAACGGAGTATAGAAATAACATTTATAGACTAGTTTCTGATCTTGTCATCGAACCACGTTAAGTAAAGGTAAGGTAGAAACAAAAACCTTCCAATTTGCAAAAAACAAGAACAGATTATTATGTTCAGTTTTTAGTGTTTTGAAATTTTTACTCTGGTCAGTATTATTTGTACCCCTTTAAATTTATATTTAGTTTATTAATGGGATTTACATTGTTTCGGCTTTTTACCTTTAGTCTGGCGCATTTTGTCCTTATTGGACCTTGAGCCATTAAACCTCAACCAACCAAAAACATATGACGAAACTACACAGGAGGAAAAGTTAAGTGTCCAGGAAGATGTAGGAAAAGATGTTTCCCGTAACCACCCTCGTTCGCTTGCAAAATTTAAAGTCGATGGACAGTAAATTCAACAGCAGATAGGAACTGATCAGTTGAGGCTTCACACCTGAAGAGTTATGGAGTTAGTTATTCAACGTATCAACACCTTCACGATACATCATTTTTTAAATAGCTCCTTAACCAGAAATCGCATGGAGTTGGATCCGGCGAACTTCGTGGCCATGGACAAAGAAAGGAGCGACTAATAACGCTTTTTTCCTGAAGTGTTGGAGAATTAGCACCTTCATGAACCTTGAAATTGTGATACGCACCATCCTACATGAAAATGGTCGATGTAAGGTCCCACCTTTGCTGTAGTTGCTGCACAACAAACGTCCTTCGGAGGGAAATTCTCTGCAATTTTTTGTGTGTTTGTCTATACAATATAACATACAACTTAAAGGACAATTACATATGCAATTGAATTTAAAAATTTGAAAAGGGAATGTTATTAACAAAACTTAGAAAAACAATCAGGTCTAATTAACATCTCGAGTTAATTAGACCGAGGCCATATCAGTCCACTATCAATAACATGCTGGTACAGTTTACATCTAAGAAAGTCTAGCTGAGGACAGGATAAGATATGTTCCATACTTTGAGCTTCAATTTGATTTCAGGAGCATTGAGGAGAATCAACATGGTTAAACCTGAATATTCTTTTAGTCTGGCTTGTCCGGAAAAGACCGGTTAATTTAAATTGTATGTGTGTGCGCCTCTTACTGTTTTCAGAACTTTCTGTGTTATTTGGCACTCTTATCTGTTAAAAGTTTGTCGTATACTTACTAAATAACCTGAACTGACACTTTGTGCCTCGTTTTAGGCAATCTAGTGTTTGTTGCTTATGTCCCAAGGAGGACCTGGGCAGTTAGACCAACCAACTCAGAAAATATTGTGCCTATTTAATAAAGCCTGCACTCGACCTTAAATGTTAATATAAAGCCCATCGGTACGGATCCCCTCGTCCGGTGACTCTAAACTTGAAATCAAAAGTAATAAAATGAAGATAAACTAAAAACTCTTCTGCCCGATCATTCATTGAGACAAATATATACCACCTACAATGAAAATTGAAACAAAGATGACACGCACAAATTAGAGTAGAAAGTTAATGGCCTCGCTTTTCAAGATGAGCCAATCAAAATTGCATCTCTTTTAGAGATAAGTGACTCTTGCTAAGACCTGCCATCCAATTAACAAGGAAAGCGGATAAGTGTTAAAATAATGTGAAAAGTAATTAGAAAAATTTCTAAGAGTAAAGAAGAAAACAATTACGGATGACCTTGCTACATGTTCAAAATTTAAAATAGTACGTAATAGTTAAATTATCGTAAACTTTTTTACTGTCTAATGCAAGTTTAAAGCATTTTCTAGTGTATTTTAAGCTGGTTTATAATCTATTTTCCAAAAAACTTTGGTTCTGATATTGTCCTGTTATTATTAACAAATATTTATTTTTTACAATACAATAGATACTGGCAATTCCTGACTTTTTAAAAATCTCAAATTTTCCTTTCGAAGTCTACCATCAACTAGAAGTCCAAGAATGTTTGAGAGTGAATAAATTTTGTTATTCTCCCATGACTGTTATTTATAAGCATTAAGCTACACCAGGTAAGTGGGTGTTTCCTGGAAATACAAACTCGTCTGAGATAATCATCAAAGAATTTACTTTTGTTTACCAAGAAGCCAAGTAGCAAGTCATCCCTTGTCAAATTCTGTAAGAAAACCGGTGACATCCGTTTTCTTTTCATCTCTCATGGAATCTTTCACGTAGAGAAGCAATTTTAACACTGATTTGCTTTGCTCTGAATAGATGAGTTTGATTTAGAATAGAATAGATCAGCTATTTTGACTAGATTACTTGCAACTATCTTTAGAACGTATATTTCCCTTAATCAGCAAATTCGAATTTCTTGCACTTGTAATATTTTTTTTTTCTATGAACGAAGTTTATTAAGTTTTCCGTAACATACTAAGAAATCCCTATGTGTAGAAAATTTTTTTCTCAATCCAATTTTGTCACTTACACCAGATGACATTAAACTTCAGAAAAGCTAATTTTAGGTTCAATTTATTTAAATGTACTACACTTACTTAAAAGAACTCATTTTAGAGGGTGGGGAGGAGCTTTTCGGTCAATACGATGATAAAAATTTACTATAGTCTGAAAATCCTGGAACAATCTCTTAAGTTTTTGTTAAAATTCTTTTCAATAAAATTGGGTTCAAAACTTTTAAACTAAAATGTTTCGATGAAATTTTCTTTGGTTTTAAAATTGATAATATGTAGCGTAAGTTGTGTTAAATTCGAACATATATAATAAATTCTAATGTTAGCATAGTATTGAAATATATATTCATATCTGTTTGCTTTATGAACTAAATATTTGCAGTACTACAAATTTTATCCAAGCTTAAACTCTGAAATATTCTTAAAACTTTGTAGGAAAACTTTCTTTGTATTATTTTTTTTCCGAAAAGGTCATTAAATAAATACGGAGAGGTTAGAATCCAGTTCCTTACAGTTTGAAATCCATAACACATTTTATTATTTAAATTTCAGTAGTTAAAGAAATATTTGTGGCAAATACATGTTGAAAAATGTTTCTCTTCAAACTCGTGAAAATTTGAATGCAGTTGCCGGATGTAAACAAGTTTGAAAAATCAACGGAGACAAAGTATTATTCAAAGTAGTCGTTGAAAAAATTTATATTTGAATACTAAAATTTATGCTTCCGTTTTATCTACACTGTAACTTTGCTTCTTGATATTGTAAAAAGAAAATTAAAGCATTTTTGAAGTAATATATGTGGCCTATAAAACTCGATAACTTTGTCCGTAACTATGATTTTAGGGTACTCTCATGTCAAAATAAGCAGTGAAGATACTAGCAAATTTTCAGTTAATACTTTAACAAAAATATCATTCGTAAATTCTTTAATATAGAATGTGTCCATTATTTCCATTGAAATTCGCCGAGCGATGGCCGAATGGTTAGGGTGATGGTCTTCAGTACCGGAGTTCGTGGGTTCGAGTAGCCGTTTGGAATTGGCTTTAAGCAGTAGGTCCCGGTCTCATGTTGCAAAAAGTATACCGTAGCGCACCAATCTAAACCATTGAAATGCTTTTTTTCTAATTTGGATTCAATGCCCAAAACCGCTAAAATGCAATTTTGGTAACTGATGGCGATATTTAATTCTTTACTAACAAAATTCTAGAATTGTGCCACTACTTGATGAATATTTTTTTTTCATTAGATTTATAAGCGTTTATATATTTGGCCTTTGTATCAACATCGGGAAAAAATTGAATAAAACTCAAAATATTTATGGAAATTAAAGTAAAACTAATGTATTTTAAAAGGAAGTAGCATAATATGTAAATCGTGACTACCTGATTATATAAGAAATTTAAACGTGATGAGAGTGCAAACTTGCCAAAGCATTAAGTTTCACTGCTAGTGAAGCCATTAACGTCCAAAGTCTGATTTATTTTTTTGAACTTATCTTTGTTAGTTTACTTCCATTTCGTAACATTCCTTATTGAATTTTTATTTGCTTGTCTGAGATGCGACTGCAGTAAAAAAAAATACTTTCTAGTTTCTGATCTTCTAAAATTCACGTTGTCTTTAAATTGATTATACTGTGATAATGTTCCAGATGTTGCTGGAATTTCGCTTATAATGCTACCGCATAGAATTTTTCTAAAGGTAGAAAGATATTGAACAGGTTAATTAGACTATTAGAAGCACATGAAAACATAACAAAATTATCACTAATCAAGTATAGTAGTACTCTCTAATTCTGTCAATTGCTTTCAAGAAGACAATGCTACAGTTACTTTTCACAGATTAGATCATAGGACATTTACTTGGCTACTTTTGGGAGAATGTGCGACTACTTCCCAGACATGTAACTTCACAATGACGGTCGCTCACACGTTTAAATCCAAACAACCTATAATAAATTCTAATATTGGTGTATTTTGATATATATTTATATCTGTTGTGAACTGAAATATTTTCAATATGTGAAATTTTATCTTAGTATCTTAATTTTAATAGTCGCAGATACTTTCATTTTAAAACCTTCAACATTGGTGTTTATAAGCTGTTTGTAATATCACAACAATGAAATTAACTTTCTCCATATCGTATTTTAGCAACATTACGAGTGTTTAAAACATGATGTATGAAGTCATTTTGATTGAACTTGAAGGATTACCGTTCACATTCTCATTGTCAGCATTACTAATTGTATTCACTGCATATTAAACTTGAGCGATATTTGATTGAATATTCTTGTATTGAACCGCTTAACAGATACAGTGTTTAATGCCGGATGGTGGAATCCAAGATCATATGAACTAGGAAGAGATCCTCTGGGAATTATTCCAATCTTTTTAAACTAAGGAAATTTATTTCTCAAATCTCATTTAGCCACCCGAACTAACTTTTAAAAATAAGTCACGTCTTAAAAACGTATAGCTAGAAAAGTAGTAATCGCAATTTTCGTGTGGTTATTCAAAGCACAAAATGGTTTGACTGGCATTCAATTCTCTTACCTTCTAAATGGGAGGCACAAATAATTCCTTAAATGCACGACGAATCGATATTTAACACGTAGAAAATCGCAATGTAGAGAGGATTTATTTCATTTTTAAAATAAACACCTTGCAAAAACTAAACACTACCAAATCATGGTTGCCAATGAGGTGGCACTTGCCTTTTATCCCTCACCGCTACCAAGCCTAGATATTTTTTGGCCGTTTTATTATCAGCACCATATAGGCGGCCAGCATTACTCCCTAGGAATAATAGAGTGGGTCCTTGTAATTAAGAATAAGGAACCAAGACCTTCAGGCTGCAAGTTGCATCTCATGTTTGGCACATTATGTCCTTCCAGGATCCAGTGCCATAAAGCTTTATAAAACCAAGACCTCCAATCTTGGACTGTTACATCCAGAGCTATCATTTGGGAATTTGGACATTGCGATCACTAACCTATTTTATGTGCCTCAACAGTCATTAACGAACATGTCGGTCTTTAGCTGCCTCGAGATTCAAACTCGCAACCCTACAGTTCGCTGGTTTTTCTGATTAAGTTACAGCGGCTACTAGTAAATCATATTATCTTAATTTTCAAATACATCTCAAACCGGTAAAGTACTACATCGAAGGTCTATAACCAAGTGCATAGAAAAAATTCTTCCATGGTCAAACTTTTATAAAACATCATTGCCATTTCAGGAGTTTCTTTCAAGTTACAAGACATGTATGTAAAGCCACAAGTCCAAAGTTAAAATTATCCAATTTTCTCTTTATTTCAAAAATTTCATAAATCTAATAAGAGGAAAAAAAATAAAAGTAAAACTAATATTTTGGCATTACTTTCTTTCTGAAATTAATGTTACTAATCATCGAGGGAAACTGGGGTGGTTTATGAATTGGCAACTGCTGAGATAATCTGCCAAAACTAGATCGGCAGATCAGCAAAGCTGACTTCAAAGATAAAACCAAACGGTTAAAATATATAGGTATGAAAGACGATAGAGTGAACTATTTAGGTAAGGTGTATAATTAAAAAAAAAGTTAGAACACTAAATGTACAGTTTCACTTTATTCTCCAGAAAATTACAGGAAATAGGTATTAGTTTATGATGTAAACTGAATGCATTAAGTATCACCAATACCAGTAAACCTATTTAAAAATATTAATTTACAAGATTAGTCAAATCCTTCTAGACTGGAGAAACTTATTTTATCTTACACCAAGGAACATTATGGATAAGATCTTGATATTTTCCATTCTTAAACGAAATGAGTTAAAAAGATGTTACAGCTTTATAAACTTATTTTAAGAGCCAATTGAAGTCTTTGGTCATGCATTGAATTTTAATTTAACAATGTCTTATAATATTAACATCATTGCAGATTTATTGCAATAAATCTGCAAATTAATAAAATTAATGTTAAGTCTTTTTTTCACACTGGATAGGAATAGGGCAATATTAATCTAGTTTTAAGAGGGCTATAAAAAGTTTGTTTAGTTGTCAAATCTCACAAACGACATGTTAGCACGATAAAGCCTCATTTATTTTACATAATGGAATTCTGATATACCTATACATATTCAGGCGGAATGTATACTAAAATTATACAGTTTGATTTTTTATATTATTAAAAAAAATCAGTCTTCCATAAATATGTTCTATAGTATGTTATTGTACTTAAAAATGGTTTTATCATGTTCCAGCACTTTTGCGAACACAATTCATATGATTAACATGTTTTACATTGAGTTAGAGGTACGAAACTTTTTGCTATTCAGGCGACAGTGGGCTCTCATCTGAGTGAAATGTATAATCTCGTGTTATGGCATATAACTAGAATATGAATCAAACTGGTTTCTTTGAATATGCAGCATCTCATAATGAATATAGTTATCTCTAAAAATATAAGTTCTAACTTAAAAAGAATTTGTTTTTAAATTTTTTTAAATGTTAAACACTTCAAATGTATTTGTTATACTTTATAAATTTTCTAGACTATATAGTGTGTAGACTAAAAATTAAGAGAAATCAACATGTTCCGAAACAGTATAATATGCTTCTATTCTATACTTAGAATTACTATAAACATTTAATAGAAAAAGTCTCTTGATATATTCCCTGAATGTTAACGATAACAATCTTTTAAAGGTATTCTATAAGCAAAATATACATATATGTAAATAGGATGTACATGGAGCATTATTAATGAAACATTAAAAAATAAGTATTAAAATATTTTACAATAAAACTTGGCTTGGCTTACATGACATTGCTAACAACATATTGAATTTAGAAACACTGATTTAAAATAAAATTACTTTTGGGGAGTCCACTGTCGTCTTAAAACATTAAAGTTTAATTTACAAAGAGAAAGAAGATTCAAAACTATTTTTTCATATATATTCATAGACATTACATGTATGTACAACTTTTAAATTTCATTTTAGATAAAAACTATACTCAATACTACAGAATTTACAGTGGCTCAGTTTTAAATTACATTTTGGATATTACTGTCGTACGAATAATACTCCTGTTGGAAGTACTTGGTAAAGTTCTGAAGGTAGTTAAAGAACTCCTTTGGGATACCTTTTGTCGGCAGCAAAGATACTTTTGATACTGCAACCGGAAAACACCACTTATGAAATAAAGTGCAATGGGATTCAAACAACTGTTAAAGAATGTTAGAACATAACCAAGAATTTTCCATGCATGCCAGAAACTGGAATAGTACTCAACTGCATTTGGATGGTAATAAAACCACAACATGAAAACATGGCTAGGAAAGAAGCATATCGCAAATATAATTACGAAAACCAAAACAATTTTTGCTACTTTAGTCCTTCCTTTCCTTTTCTGTATGTGACTATCATTCGTACCAAAACAATCTTTAGAAGCAGAAAACAGGTGGTGTGCCATAAGAGCATAGAAGATACCAATCAGACCCAAAGGAATCGCGTATAAAAATAAAAATTTTACTAGCACCATCAGCCTTGGATACCATGGAGTCATATCTTCCGGAAAAGGGTAGCAAACGTATATCACGTGATCTGGATATAGCGAAACCTCCCACAGGAAAGAAAAGTAGGCTCCAGGAATCGCTATGGCAATGGCAATTATCCAGACAAAACATGCTAATACGAGAGTAATGGTTTTTCCACTATGGCCCGTTAACTTATGTAAAGGTTTGACAATTGCGATATATCTATCGATACTAAGTAATGTCAAAGTAAGTACTGTTACGCCCGAAGAAACATCTTTTAGAAACTCGCTGAGTTTGCACATGAAACTCCCATATGGCCAACTATCAAATGTATAGATAGTGCTTATAAATGGCACGGTTCCTACTATAACTAAAAAGTCGCCTATTGCCAAACTCATTATGTATGTATTTGGTATGCTTCTCATGGATCTGTTCCGAATAAAGATATAAACTAGTGTTCCATTACCTAACAAGCCAACAAAAAATACTATAACAAACATCATGGGTACAATATAAGTTTCGGGACGAAGCTCGTAAGGGATGTATAAACCATCTTCTGTTATATTAAGTTCTTCACTTGAGTTCAAAAAGTGGCCGAAGATGTACGATTCATTAAATTGTTTAGGTGCTGATGCCAGAGACAGAGAAGCTGTCTTATCCATTTCATCCATATTCTTGAGAAGTAATTGAAGATGTAACTGCGTCTCAGAACCTGAAAAATAGTTATTGTTTCAATCTTTAAAATATTTTTTAAGTTATGTGCATTACATTAAAGAATAATCTTAAAAATGCCTGCGTTAGATGCATGCGTTCATGCAATCATAAATGAGTGACTCTATTTATTAAAATTATTGTATTCCCATCACTCTGAAACTCTATCTCGAACAGTCTCCAAGTTTTTAGCATGGTCGAGCTTACGATTTTAACTCTCATTCCCTTCTATCATTTTTCTTATTTCATGATCCACCTCATTTTAATTTGTTTAATTTCATAGGTTTGACCTCCCTGGATACACATCCTTTGTTTTTATACTTTTTTTGAATGTTTATCTTTAATATATCAATTCCTTTTTTAATTACTCTATTTTTACTCTTAAACAGACCAAAAATCCAAGTAATGAGTTTTAAAGTATTTATTTCGGCACAATGATATTTAAGAAAAATAGATATCATTATGCTCCATATAACAATTGACCAAAATGGATTAATGTGTTGGTCACAAATCTAGATTTACCTTTTTTTATTTATTTTTTATTATTATAATTTTACAGACTATCTGATACAGTGAAGTGAAAAAAAAAGTTCAAAAACTGCACAAGTTTAAATTTTGAAATTCAAAGCTTGTAACAAAACGTTGCGTCATGACTCGGTGTAACCTTGTGTTTGGCACATTTTGTCCCATGCGGAATTAGTGCCATTAAGCTTCAGACAACCATCAAAGCTTGTAACAAACTACATTTAATGCTCAGTTAAGCATCTTTATAGATGCTAAGTATCGAGTAAAAAAATGATAGTAGTCAATTAATATTCAATATGCCGGGAGCATTCTAGAAGATACTTGAGTGACGACTCAATTTTTATGACTAAAGATTCCTATTTTAATAAAAATTCAATTATTAAATATTTCAGCGTCTTATAAATTATTCTATTAGGTAAAAATATGCTTACGCTAAGAGTACAACTGAAATTGAATATTTTAAAAATCGGTACGGAACGCTCTTTGTCCCTTTGAGCTATTTCTCTGTAATTCTTTCGGGATAGTGTTATTTAATGATACCTTATTAGTTTTATTTCCCACGGAGAAATAATGAAAAAATTCACCAAAGGGAAAAATCTTTTAGAGGAAAGGTTTTAAGAGGAATTAAAAACATAAATAAATTATTAAACTTGAAAAGTGATACTATTGCATTAACGGAAGATTTTGCGTAAGGGACAGGCGTAATATTCCGAAGTTGTGAATCTAATTAAATATTTAATTTTTTCTAATATCTTTAAAAAAATTAGACTAATTCAGTGAAGTAATTGTGCAATGACTACTCCAACGCTTTTAATTTTATAGATGTATGAATTAAAAATGTTAAGATGTGTAAAAGGATAATTTTTAGTTTTATTTTACTCGTTGTTACTTCTGTGAAAAAAAAGAAGAAAAATACATTTCCCAACAGGAACGAAATTTTTACTTTTTAGAATGTGTTCTTTAAATAGAAGCTTATCTGAATTTTAAAAATTTAATTTAAATCTGTTAGATATCATTAGATATATCCGTTAGGTAACATAAAATTTAAGGAAATTTGTTCAGTGGCATATTAATTTATAAATAAGTTTTGAATATGCAACTCTAGAAAAAAATTTATATGAAATAATCTTATTTCTTGCGCATTTTCTTACAATATTAAATCCTTATAATAAAACTTAAATCTAATACTGTACTTTTACAATTTGTTTAATTTTATAGCTTTGATTTAGTTTTCATTATAGTTAACATAAACATAGTGAAACAAACGAAGAACAGGAATGAATATATTAGTGATAGAGCTACTATAAAAAAATTATTTTATCATTTTTATCCTGAAAATTAACACTAAAAATACCAACATTTTAATACATACCTATTTCTATCATAGCTTGACATTCTTTTAGCCCTGCTATTTTTTAACTTGTTGTTTATTGTAGTCTTTTAAATCTTAACTACTTGTTTGGCACAATATGTCCCAAGAGGATTCAGTGCCTATAAAACCAATCTATCATAGCTAGTCAAATCACCGAACCTTCTTTCCTGATTGAATATATGAAATGTGGATTTTGGAAATTGTTGTCAATTTTTATGAATATAAAAGTAAGAATTTTTAATTCATTACCCATCGCATTTTTTACCAGTCATTTGACCGGCTATGGTATGTTTAGTGTTACAGATATATAAAATTCCTTAAAATATAGGACAATTTGTGAAAATTTAAAATGAATGTCATCACATAATTAATCCCCCCTCTAATTTATGCTGTTTCATTTAAGAAAACGCGAAGAACTAAAATTAACAGGTATAAAATGAATGCGAATTCCTTTGTAAAAGAATTAAATAAATAGGTAAGTTAACCCTAATATTCCAGTTTCTAAGTTTTTTTTCTCGTACAAAAAGAACCCGAGAATAAAGTAATTATCCCAGATCTTGAATGAAAATATTTCATTTGAAAGAAAATCCATTGATCTGACTTAGTCAATACTTTCTTTGACTTTGTATTATTAAAAAATCTCCTATTAGAGGAGTATTTGTATTGGAGTTTTGTGTCAAAAGATTTTCAAATGCCACTGAGATTTAACCTCTCTTAATGAAGTGATGAATTAACTTTTTAAACTTATAAACCATTAAGTTTGTAATATAGTTTGAGCATTTTGTTTGGAACTGCATGGTCGCTCTTAGATTTTCTGATAGAATCAAAACTCATTCACTATAGTTAACTCATTAAAATGATTTTACTCCTACAATGTTTAAAAAGTTATATTTAACATTTTACTAGAAGATAATTAGATAATTATAGGTGGATTTAGATGGTAAAGAAGTCGTTTGAAAAATTTAGGAGCTGTCTAATTATATTGAATTTCTTTATGCACTTTCTGTTTTAAGCGAGCATATATTGTTGCGAAATATATACATAAGCATACATATAATGCACCATTTTGTCTATATTAGTAAAGAATGGACGCAGTTTAACTACTAGTATTTCCTTTCCTTGTAAGATGTACCTCCAAATAACACAAATTGGAAAGTGGATATTTCTTTCTATAATAATTAAAAATGGCAAAAATTACTATTTGCTATGCACCTAGATATTCATTTAATAGTAAGAGTTCTGTATAAAAGAGAAGAGGGGGGAAAAAGAGATACAATCATCCTTTTACTCACAAATCTTGAAATTGGAGAAGCTTCTTTAACAAATTTGGTGCAGATAAACATAAACCTTGTCTATTACGAGTTTTTAACTCTTTAACCTACAACTATGGGCGTAGCCCTTGTATGATGATCGGGTCAAGTATAATTAGCGGCAGCGCCCTCTTAAAATTATAAATATTTGTGGAATATTTGATATATAATTACAGACTGATGCAATAATTTTGGTAGATGTAAGTACTACAAAAAGTTTTATACAAAAATCAGTAATACAAAATTAATCTGCACTGGTGTGATATAATTCGAAGCATTCTGGTAGATGTAAAGGAACTTTGCACTAACGTTGTTTCTTCCCGTTATTTTTCCCCCATAAAATGTAAGAGTTTAAAAAGACCAATATCTAACAGATTAAATGTTTTTCATATCCTTTCATGTATTTCCTCATTACCGGAAAACATACTAATATTTGGTCTAGGATATCAATTCCATTCACTCCCTTGTTGTATTCTGTAATTCAATTTGATTTTGGAGTACGTTTGAACCCTTGTGTAGTCATTTACACTGCTCCATGTTTTTTTGACATAATATAAACATCTTTCTTGTCTTTCCATTTAATAGCGAGTATTTCCCCATTCTTAATTTTACATTGCAGAAATCTTCTTTCTTCAATTCTAGTATTCCACATGCTTCTTTGGCGATTTGGGTGGGGAAACTTCCAATCCAAACCTTTGTCCTTAAAAAGACTTTTTTTTTGGGGGGGGGGGGGCTTTACTGATTATTTCTTTTTCTGGTTGTCTTTTACTTTTATACACATTTTAAAATTTTTTACTTTTAAAACTTTTTATCTGTCACTTTTGTGATGCTCCCCTTTTATCTTATTTTATTTCTATTTGAACATGCTAATTTCTTTCCAGGGTTTTGACGCTTTTACCTTTTGGTTGGCGCAGCATTTCCTTTTTTGGATTGCGACATTATAACTGACACCCACTCACTCACTCACTCACTCTCCGTTACCTTCCAATCAACCCATTTACTTTTAGCCCCTAAAGTGTCGTTGCTTGTTATTTACTCCATAAGACAGAAGGAAAGGTGATACTGTTAACAATAACAACGTTTAATATTAATAATCGGGACACTTGTTAATTTCCAAGCTTCTACATTATCTTTTCTGTCTAAAAGCAAAGAAATTTCGAGCACGGATTTTGCACTCCAATTGACTAATACCCGATAGCAGCAAAATCTCATGCATCACCACTGGACTTCAGGAAAACCTTCCACTCTTTACTTGTACTCCCCTGCTACTTCTTCTCTATATATCCTTTTCTTATTTTTATATTCATTATTTTATATATAATCTACGTTTTTACACAGGATTTAAATTTTATTAAATTTTTTCTCCAGACAGCCTTTGTTCTTATACCGCAATAGAAAGTAATCAAACTTTCACGGATTCTAATGACATCACACATTATGTGCATTTACTTGCACCCACCTCTCCTTACAAATCTAATTTAAAACTTGAATTTTTTTTTGATAGAAAAATCTCTGTATGTAAAATAAATTGGCCTAACTTCATGTTGAATGCATGAATTTTAATAACACTTTAGTCCCGATATTATATGCTGAAGGTTAATTATATTTTTAATAAAATGTGCTTAAAATTATAAGCAGAAAGTTTGGTTCGTTCGGTACATTTTCTTTTTCAAAGTTTTCTAGTATTTCATAAGTTTTGCTCAAAACTGTTTTAATACATTTAGGATAACTTATACTTACGAACAAGAAAATTTTATGCTAGCAAAATCAAAGTGTGACGTTCTAGATTATTTTTTCTAAAATTTGAATTGTATGGAAATCAAATTTTAGAACAAACTATTAATTACATTTTTCAACAATTACAATTTTGAAACTAATTTCGACGTTAAGTTTTTCCATAAATTTAACTTTATAAAAGTTTAGTATAGAATAGGAAGAAAATTTAGTTTTTCTCTTGCTTGCTTCATTGAAAATTTATCGCCTATCTTTTCATCTGATATTGCTGAATGCATAAATTCTGTTTTCTACCCTCATGACGGAACTGCTCCTATGTCTACCTGTCACTAAAGATAAAATGCCCTTTTTTCTCTCCCTTATACTTCCTTACGTAATAAACTTGAAGGGTGTCATAATAGCTTTTCCTTTATAAGTTCATATTATTTTACTAAAAATTGTGAGCTTTACTAGCATATTAAATGTTGTTAGGATAAATGATTACTTTAATGTGAGGAGGAAAATTTGATCATTAAAGGAAAAAATCTGGTTTATAAAATTTTGTATTTAAAACTTTAATAAAGTCCATTCAAGAGAAGTTAATACGGATGATTTCTTTGTTCTGATTCTTTAAATATATCTTATGCTAAACTTTAGTGCATTAAATCTACTTTTATCTATCGCAGCAGATGTGGAGCATTTCGTACATCTCTTGTTCATAGTATTATCGTTCTGGCCTTTAATAGCCTCCAGAAAGTACGACATCAATGTTACTCGTCTTTGTATCGGACATACTCGCTTCACTCACCGTCACCTATTGCTTGGAGAACCTGCCCCTATTTGCAAACATTGTAATATATCCATTACTGTGAATCCCATTCTCGTAGAATGTCAAAGTTTTTACCGCCATCGTACTTACCATTTTAACTCTCATTCCATATCTCTAAGTTCAGTGCTTCATGATCCACTTCATTTGAATCTTATCTTTTAAAAAGATATTGGTTTTTATCCTTGTATTTAAGGTTAACTCATATTTTTATTTATATACTATTATTGCATGTGTTTTTGTTTGCTTTTATTCTCTGATGTTCTTTTATTTCTGCTCTTTTAACATGTTCTTTATAGTATTGGTTTAAATTTTAACTATTTGTTTGGCACAATATGTTCCAAGAGGACTCAGTGCCAATAAACTGTATCAACCAACCTGTTCATAGTATATATGTGACTTGTAACTAACTTCCATTAGATCTAAGAAGTAAAAAGCTGTCTCAGAAGAAATATTTTAGATCTCTCTCTGTCCCAAGCCTGTCTTCGAAAACTTATACAGTTTGTCCTACTTTAAGGATTCTCAGAGTATTTAACTACTTCAGGTAAACACAGGTGTCAAAATCCTGATGTACTCCAGCAATCAGTTTTTTCCTCTTTTTCCTTCGTTGTGGTTACCTTTTCAGAGGTGAGGGCTTATGTGATGCTATGTTTCGCCCTGAACACAGAATCTCGTGATTTGTGAACCGCCCTCCTGTTGGCCGTGCGTAGAGACCCGTGTCCCAGGAAATGAGTAATGGTAATTGAGGGGATTTTCCGTTAAGGAAATCATCCGAATGGCGTTTCCATATTTCTGGGAATCCAATACATTACTTAGGTCTCAGCTTCGTATAAACGAGAGGTACATAGTGCCCTCTATTTTTTAAAAAAACTCCTGTTAATAATTCTACTTCCATCACCATAACGAGCAACGTTACTCGAGCTCACATAGAAGGAAAAACCAATCACCCAGCTGTCAAATTAAAAATTGAAAAAAAAAATCTATGAACTAAATAAGAATATTTCTAAAAAAATCACTGTCCAAATCTGACTTTTCAAAATTTGCAGGTAGTTGCCATAAAAATTTAATTTTCTCATAACTATATGCAGTTTATATTTACCACGGAATTTAAACAATCAAAATATTCTTAAATTAATTTATAAGCTTCCCACTTTTATTATTCTTGGCGGTTTAGTTGGCAATTGCTCTGTATGAAGTAGTCTAACGACTAATAACGTTGGAAATGTAAATTAATTTTAATTTCTAACCATAATCTTGGCAGTCTACGCACTGATGAAGTTACCTATTTTCACCATCCCAATAATACATATCACAACCTAGATTTTTTTTTCCTGACATGACCGTTATTGAAAGAAAGCTCCAATTTGCAGTTAACAACATTATTAAATGGGCTAATCACAATGGTTTTAAGTTCTCACCAGAAAAAACGAAATGTATCCACTTTTGTAGGAAACGGGGTCGTCATCCTGATCCAAAGATTCGGTTCAATAATACCACTATCCCCATAGTTACTGAATTAAAGTATCTTGGTATTGTTTTTGATAGGAAGCTAACTTTCCTCCCCCACGTTCTTAACCTGCGAGGGAGATGCTTAAGGGCACTTAATATCCTTAAAGTTCTATCTAAGACTTCTTGGGGAGCGGCAAGTACAAGCCTATTAAGAATTTACCGAGCTATTGTCCGCTCAAAATTGGATTATGGGTGTGCTGTGTACGGGTCTGTCTGCAAAACTACACTACAGAAGCTTGATACTGTCCACCATCTCGCCCTCCGCCTCGTGTCGGGCGCTTTTCGGACTTCCCCAGTTCAAAGTTTATATGTGAACTGTGGCGAAGAGCCTTTAGACCTCCGACGTCAGATTTTATGCCTTCAATATTATTTTAGAACTGCTGCGCATGCGAATCATCCTTTTCATAATCGTTTCATCAGTCGATTTCTCACCCGTTTGTACAGATCACGCCCATTTTTCATTCCTCCTTTTCATCTGCGCATAAAGACACTTTTGGCTGATTTTAGTCTTATTCATCAGAAGATTTTAGCTGCTGAATATACAAACCCACCCTGGGAGATTCCTAATTTTACTCTATTAAACCCTTTTAAAGATTTTACTAAAAATGACACTGCTGATATTATTTTCAAGCAAATATTTTTAA
>CM063503.1:116558586-116633586 GCA_032207245.1 Pardosa pseudoannulata
TATATATAACAAGTAAAATAAATAGCACATACAGTACAGTTTTTCTAATTTTCATTGAAACAGTATGAGAAATGATACATTAATGCTGAACACTTTATATACACACACATACACACACACACATACATACATACATACATACATATATATATATATATATATATATATATATATATATATATACTATATATAATATATATATATTACTTTAATGATTTTTCCCCAAATTGTATAAAATTCATATTCTAATGCACATAAGTAACGTGATAATTTCAAATATTAAATATTTGGTATTTGTTAGTGCCATATTTTTCTTACTATGTGTATTAAAACTTATTTGATCGTTTATTTTTTTGCATTAGTCCTTTAAATATATATTTGTTGATATTTTTAAAATTTTACAACACAAGAAATAGCTTGGATGCCTATCTTTCCTAAAATCTATATAAATGTCTGAAATCTATATGAAATCTACATGAATTTCTCAGCCATATTTAATGACTCTAGTGTTAATTTGCAAAAAGAGATATTTCATGCAGTAATAATGATAAAAGATATATGTTACTTACATGCATTGTAGAGTGTAGAAGTAAAATAAGTCACATATTTAATTAATATACAAAATACTTATATACAAATAAAATTTAGCTACAAATAAAATTACAGAAATATAAGTAAAAGAGAAACAAATGAAAAAGGAAGATATGAATAAAAAATATCATAGTATTTAATGAAAATAAAATATTTCATCAACTGTATGGTAACTATACAACATCAACTATACTCAAATAAAATCAAAAGTATGCTGTAAAGGATAGAGTAATAGAAACATAATACAAGCACACTCTTTTATTAATAAAAAATTATAACTCACGATAATACTGATCTTTATTATTACAATCTGCACTCTATATAAAGAAATTTTTCAATATAACGTATACGACTGTTGTGGGACATAACTCAAAAATGATGAGCCTTAAAATATTGAATTTGTATATTTAGGACTATTACAACGTCTAGTTGTGCATCTGTAGCCTTTTTTCTATTGCAATCTGACACGAAAAATTTAATATATAACGTATATTAACGCTGGGGGGGCACAACTCTAAAACTATTAGCCATAAAATATTGAAATTTTGTGTTAGGACTATTTCAACATCTTATAGTTATGCACCTCCACTTTTCATTGCAAACACACTCCATCAACCAAACCGACCTAGAGCAATCCAACTCAAAGGTAAAGACGTATTTTTATGCAATCGTTAAGTTTTTTTTTTTTTTTTTTTTTTTTTTTTTTTTTTTTTTTTACGTTTATGTTTAGAAAACAAAAATAAAAAAGGAAATTCATCTGGTGTCTACATCCGATTTTTAAAGTTAAAAATGTATCAAAATTTTCACTTCTAAAATCTCAAATTGAACTGAAAAATCTTAATGTACGAGTTTTACTTTGACTGACTTTATATACCTAAATTCACGGAATGAGTGATTTTAATCCAAAGACTCCGACTGAGTAGAATTAGAATAAAGTGATATAGTGAAGTTACATATATATTGTTTAGTAGAAGGCGGTGAAGTCGACGATACATTTTTAAAGACAGTTCGTCGAAAAAATACCGGTCCCAGCAGATAACAAAAGAGGGAGTGGCAATTCAGTAGAGTATATTCTTTTATAGTGATATTCACTTCTTTCTATAGACTACAACAGAGGTACTTTCAACCATAGAGAGCAACCTCTGATTTGTAAGTGGGACATTTGAACTACTCAGAAATTGGATGTCATCATCATTCATTTGCGGGTAAACAACACTCGAGTGACGCATAAATACTTGTCATATTTGACGGCCTCTGTCAGGGCCGTCGAACTGTAGATCACTCGTTTACTTCGATTCCCACAAAAGTCAGCCCATTTTAAAAGATCCCCTCATCGTTTCTTTTTTTGCATTATTGTTGAGATTTTTACGACAATTAGTTTTTGTATTTCTAACATTTTTCAGGATGGGGTAAACCCCATCCAATTTTTATTATTTCTTTGATTTAGTTCTACTTTTTTATTTGCGCTTCTCTCAATCTTTGCTTGGCTCAACTTGTCCTTATAGTGACCTTGCGTTACTAAATTCCAATCAACCAACCATGGGGAACCACTCCGTATGATGGCATATAGGTCGCAGTACGCGCTCATTTCGTAGAATTTCAAAAGGGGGTGGAAGGGGAAATGATTTATTTATATCTATGAAAACATATAGCATTAACTTGTAAATCTTGTATAAATCATATCTGAAATTTAAAAAAAAATGCTTATTTTAACAGTTTACGAACATAAATATGTATCGACAAGTTGAAACATTAAGATTACTTCGAAGTTTATTGAAATTTCGAAAAATAAAATACTTGGCAATTTGTTCACTCTCTTTGACTATATAAAGAACGTTCTTAAACTCACGCTTCCCAGGGAAGTTTCGGTGACTTGTGCAATTAAGGAATTACCCCTTTATTAAAGAAAGAAAAAAAATTGGTAACCATGTACCATAAATAGATGGAAATGATTTGTAACTTTTGAGAAACATTTATTTGACTATTTGGCAATGACTACATTAATTTTTCGAAATACAGCTGATATTAAAAAAGAAAAAATGTCTTTTATATCAATACACATTTTTAATAAGTTTTTTCATCTTAATTCCTAAAATTTATATCAATAACTTGCAAAATTTACAGAAAATATGTAGTTTTCAAAGAGGAATATAATGGTGCAAATTAAGTTTTAAAAATTTGACTAGTCTACCATATGTGAGTACGGAAAGGAAACATTTTCTTACTGCGCATGCGTGAAATATGACGATACTTTTATTATATTAGTTTGTAGTCAATACTACAAGATAACTCTTTTAAAAATATATAAGCCTATATTATGGAAATTAAGAAAAAAAATACTTCATCGTTATATTGAAGTGTATTTCAGTCTCTCGGTGCTCGATTTGTTTCAAATTTCTCAGAAAATAAATGTTTAAACAAAAGTGTTGAACATTTTAATTATAGTGTGGATGAAGATGTTCTATAAAATGAATAATTCCATATGTGTAGAAAAATGATATTTTTAATCAAACTTTTGTGAATTCCTTGTACTATGCACGAATCGCTTGTCTACTCACACTTTTAAAACTTATATGTTATAAAGTAAAATGACTTTATAAACAAGAAGAAACCAGTACGTTCAAACACAAATCTTAGAAAATGTAATTTAGCTTTTTTGATACTAATTATTGTACAATCTCATAAAAGAGGGAAATTAACAATAAATAAAATGCTATTATACCTCCAAACAATTGAATGTTGACGACAACCCCATGAGAGTGTCAATTTGTTTAAATTAATACTAACAAATAGTAAGAAGAACAAATCCTAAAACGAATCAAGAATGTAATAAAAATAAAACTTTAAAAATGATAATTTCGAGGGAGTATTGTGGATGATCACTTGCATCAACCGATGGATGCATATCCTTCATCATATCTATAAACGCTAATCTCAGAAGACAAAGTAAGGACGAATCTGCAAGTTATGTACTGAATTTTAATGAAATTTACTGAAAAAAAAACATTATGAATCTATAGAATATTTTACGTTTTAAAAGAATCTTTAGCGGTCTCACAGTTGGAAACTTCTGTTCTACACTGAAAGATACACTGAAGTTTAGGTGTACGGAAACTGCACTTGTTCTCGGTAGCAAGAAAAAAAAAATTTAACTAATATTAAAATTATAATACTGACTTACATCAAACACCTCCACCTCAAAAAGTGATATCCCTGAATATCTTTTTTTTTTTTTTTTTTTTTTTTTTTTTTAGCAGTGTTAACATTCCCCGATATCCATGAATATCATTTTCTTATATTTAACAATGTTGTTTCTCAGATGCCCATTTATGCCATTTTTGTTATATTTAGAAATGTTTGTCGATATATCCCTACATATTATTTTTGATATTTAGCAATTTTGTTCAATTTTTACCCTTGTGAATTTATTATGTGGTAATTTCGAACTCATTAATTCATTTCTTCTTGAACTAAGGCTTTTCTATTTGTTAAGAAGCTTTAAGCTTAAAATTTTGTTTTACTTAATATTTTTTCTTAAAACAAAAATCAACGGCAGTCCAATTCTACTTTTCTTTTCTCCGAAGGATCGTAATAAATACAATTAGTCGTAGTACTCTTTATGGAGAAAAGGCTGAAATGATTTGTTTCCATTCACATTCAGCTAATGCAGTATTATGCATTGCGCTCAATGCCATGAGATACCATTTGAAGTCAGAAAATTATATTAATTTTTACGAATATCGATAACGCTGAATATTATTAAATAATATGATTTTTAAGTCATTGTTATCAAAATTAAGGACAAACATTAAAAAAGTGTTTCGTAAAAACTGGTCATTTAATTAAATTTCATTTTTTAGAATAATATTTCTCATGTAAGCAATACAATGACTCTTTTATGTGCTTTCTTTTAAACAATTTTAAATTTTAATTTTCTATTATGTCGGTCAATATTGATAGATGTACAAAATTAAATATCCGACATTTAAGATATTGGCCAACATTTATGCGGCATTGACCAACATTTTTGTTCTACCTGGGTTCTGGTGCCAATCTTTTTAATGACTGAGAATCAAAATATTTCTTACAAATTTCATATGTTGTGGGTACCCTGTTCAGTAGAATTTTAGAAAAATGTATCTAACCCACCTATAATATCATACATTTTTGAAAAAAAAATTAAATGTTGAAAAAAATAATTTTCTTAATTTCTCTTTTTCACTTTAAATATAAAATATAATAAGTGAATCGACTAGAATACGAAGAATAGAGTTATAACTTTATTTTGAAATATGTGCTCGAACACATTTCATTAATATTGATTTATTTGCATTGTTCACCTGTTACATACGTCTTTAAGAAACAACTGATATTAATTACGCCCATGGGCTATTTTATTCTTCATTAAATTAGTTACAGCGTAAGTATTGTGAATGCTAAGAAAACTTTGTAATATTTCAATTGAAAAGTCTTTTCAAATGTGATTAATATTTTTTTATGTCTGTATCCTGATATATATTTAATATTGAAAGCGAAATTGAGGAATGAGGTCAAATACTAAATAGACTATAGCCATTGAATTACTTTCCAAATATTGGATACTATATGTCAGTTAAGAATAATTTTCAAAGAATATAGTTAGTTTATCTTTTTCAGATATGGTATGAAATAGGTGATTTGACAATTATTTTTATCTGTTGGTCGAATAAAAAGGAGAAATATTTTTAGTGGTAAACTTCAAAAGTGAGAAGGGTTTTTAAGATCTACATTCTGTTATTTTCGACGACACCGTAGATGACATCTAGAAATTTGATATTACAACAGAAATAAGTTATTTTTACCATTGCGAAAAATTTGAATACTCTATTTTTAATATTTTTTAAATTGTGCCTAAAGTCACAAAAGTATCTATTTTCAGAAATATATGTATTAGAAAACAAACTAAATAAACATGACTATATTTATGACTGTATCTGTGGTATTTATAAAATCTCCATTCTTGGTATAGTCTCTGTTCCTTTTATATTTCAATACTAATTCAAACTCAAAATAGATTTTTTTTTTGGTATCGTATGTGAACTTAAAATAATATTTACTGCTTTAGAATTTGTTCTTATTAAATCTGCATAAAGCTTTATCTTTTTTTCAGGTCCAAACACATACCACCATGGAGCATTTGAAGCCCTTATTTTATGTTTATACTGCATTAGCGATACTTAAATTTGTTGCTTGTCAAGATGACGATGTATTCACCTCAAAAGGAAACATCTCCAGATACCGATTCAGTTTCCAAAAGAATTTTGACAAAGTAGGCATAAGTGATGAATTCTCATCTTTTGCTCCTTCTTTTAATTCTTTTAAAGTTTCCGAATCAGCAACAAATACTGCCAAAAAGAACCTGAGCAACAACTCTCCAAAAAGACCTACCAAAAGATTTGACGATAATTTAGAACGCATGGTGTATAAACCTTCGACAAAGTTAGACAGTTTTTGGGTAACGACTCCTCACGAAAATTTTACAGCCCGAAGAGATAGCGTCAAGAAACTCGATCATTCGATGACATGGCCATCGTGGAGTTCGAAAAGAGAAATCTACCAAAACAACCGAAATAAGAAAAACCGTAAATACTTAGATAGCATGGAAGATTATTTGGGTTTAGATTCTAAATACCACGAGATGGCAGATCGCAAGTACATCCATGAACACGAAGGTTTCTTTTTCCCAATTCACGTGCCTTCTTCTCACCATGAAAAGGACGACCACTTGATACCGTTGCTCTTGCTTTTGTTACTGCCTCTTCTGTTGTTCGCCATTATTATACCTTTAAATGCAAATCTACTCTCCACTTTGTTCCTCATAATGCAAAACAATGGAGCTACCACTACAGCGGCACAGCTCGCTGCAGCCGGCAGACGGAGAAGACGCCATCTTTTTCAAGCTTCTCACCCTATAGTAGAACAGAGAATTATGGAACTTTTGCACAAAATAAGCGTGATGGAGGATTATGATTTTTTATTCTGAAAAGATTTATTAAATGTTTTCGTTAAGGTAACAGTGGACTTTGAAAACTGTTTTACTTCCAGTTTAATCAATCTGCTCGAACTTCGATGTCATTAGTGATATATTTTTCTTTCATACATAATTTTATTTGTAAAACAACTTTGAAAATTTAAAAATCTATAAAAATAACCTAATTTTTTAACATTAAAGCTGAAAGATTTTAACGAAAGTAATAAAATTATTTGACTTATAAATAAAAATACCGGGTGAGCCAAAAGTCCGCCAAAGCTTTAAAAATATATATAAATGGACGGAATTATGATAAAGATGTACGGTTTGCACAAAAGGTTAAAAAACAAAGGGGATTTTGTTTAGAAGAAAAAAGTTAAGGGTAGGGGACGCTTGACAACTCTAAACACAATAAATAGGACAGTAGAGTGTTGCCTTCCTTTATTCGTGCAATAACAAGTGTTCAATATGACTGCCAGCACATTCGACGATCGTACTAAGGCGACTTACAACAGTTGTTAGAGCAACATGCAACATATCGGAATGAATAGCAGATACTTCCCTCGAGGTAGAATCTTTAAGTTCGGCCAATGTTGGAGGGGATGGATGGTATGCAAGTGATTTCAAATATCCGGAGTGAGGTCAGGTGACCGTGGAGGCCATGTGACCTTACAAATGCGATTGATCACTCTGTCTTGACAAAAGGTTTGCAACTGGAATCGTTACACTGGATTAGAACAGTGTAGTGGGGCACCATCCTTCATAAAAGTGGTTGCAGATAGATAACAGATAACACTCACTCCCACGGCCAACCAAAAAGGTTTACAACAGCCGAAGCCACGGTGGGAAATTCATATCCACAAATCAACAAGTTACAAAACAATTACAAGTTACGAATTTTAAAAATACAATATTTTTACTTGTTCTAAGTGAAATGAGTTTCAATAGTAAAATTAATTTTTCGCTCCATCATTAAAGAAAACACTTATTAATTAACCTAGCAGTTATTTACAGTTTATATTTACTAAATATTAATCCATTAAAATAATTTTAAAATAATAATCGATTAGAAAGGGGGAAAAGTAAATAAATATTCACTGTTTAAATGATTGTATAACTCTTTCAAAATCTTCAAATATCATTTGCTACTTTCTATGCTTTTAAAGTACTGGTTAAATGATTTAGTTTCATTTTTCTTAATATATTGGGAAGGAAATGTACAAGATTCACATGCATAATGTAATGGTATGCCTAAAGAACAAGACGAATACAGTTAGGTATCCAAGAAAAAGTGGTTACAGATAACATACCTCATTGATTTAATACGGACTTGACTCTTCTTTTTCAGTCATTTCGCCGTTCGAAATTTTCGCAACGCAACACTTGCTGACTCTCCATTCACATAAAACATTTTCACCAACAACGCTCGAAGGATAACATATTAAAACCGAATGAGAAATCCTCGTATATCACAGCCTTTTATTGAAAGATTGATTTGCATAAAGCGACTGAATCTATCGCATGTCAGAGTCGCCTACCGGTGACTTAGGTTTTTTTTTTCTTTGTTATAAACAAAATCCACCTATTTTTTACCCCTTTCGTACAAACTGCACATCTTTATCGTTACACTTTCCCTTCCGTTTTTATACATTTTAAAGGTTGGAATGGACTTTTGGCTCACCCGGTATACATGAACATCACTGCATAAAATTTCATGAAGTTATGAATAGGTTGTAAGGTTGTGCGTTCAAACTAAAAATATGAAATCTGAGGTAATTCATTTTAAATGTTAAATTATATATGAACTTTACAGACGATGTAAATAATTTTATTCGCTGTAACAGTTGTTCCATTTGAGATAGGACAAAAGTAATTCTATCAAAATGTGCAAAAAAAGTATGAAGTATAACAGAAAAAAGTTATAAAGATCCAAAATTTTGAAGGTTTAATAGCCTTGAGACAGAAGAAACAGATTATGAAATTCAAAATATATTCGCTTTATCTTTTATCTGATATGCTATATGGTAAATATTCAATAAATATTAAAAGGATATGACAGTTAGAAATGTGCACGGAGTGTTTCAAAGATTCATAAAATACACCAATTTTGTTTGGGAAAAAAAACATTTAAAGTTGTTATTAATAAAAATACGATTTTATGTTGTGGTACCCCTCAGGAGGACATCTTTAGCCGAGGTACGTGAGTTGATCTATATCCCTCCTGGTAGTCTCGAGCCTCCTCTGATGTGTCTGTTCGTAGTAACCTTGACAGGACTCCCGCAGCTCTATAGCTGTAGCGGCTTCAGTTTATCAATTTCTGGTTCTACGGAGAGTAAACAAATACCTTGTTGTTGTGGCAATAACTATATTTTGGAATAGAATTATAGGTATTAAAATGCTGTCTTAGTTATATTTCCAAATTCAGTGCGATAGAAAAATCGAATTTTTAGCTAAATTTCATCCAACTGAAAGTCCACTGTGACCTTAAAACTCTACAGAAATTTCAGAAGTGAATGTATTTATTGCCAGTTTCTATTCCATTATGTTAAGACTTGCAACATTTTAAGAGTTATTATTGTACTGCGTTTTTAAACTGTTATTCAATTCTTTAGTTGAAATCATGTTTAATATATATAATCAAGATTCGAAAAATAATAATGATAATAAAATATTACAAGTTTATTTTCTTACAGGAAGTTCTAAAATTTATTAATAGTTATGATGAAAAATTCTTTAGGGTTAAAAAATGATTGAGATCACACGGAAAATCCGAATCAGTTACATAAAAACCGAAAACTGTTACATATATTACTTTTATTATATATGACGGGTATTCAATCAAAATATTTATTTATTGAGACGCAGTTTCTTTAAGTGTAGTATCAACTAAACTGATATAGAAATCAGAACTTTCTTATTTGTTATGAAATCACACACTCTACAGGCAAGTCTATAATTAAAACCCAATTAAAAAAATTAAATCAACATATAGCATTGTGATCTCTGTTGAAATAAGGTACAACCGATCCAAGGCACAAAAGGTTCTCTTACATCCTACTAAGTATTTAAAAGAACACAAGGTGTCTACGAATAGAATCGCTATATATATATATATATATATATATATATATATATATATATATATATATAGGTATATTATATATACATATATATGTATATTATATATATATATATATATATATATATATATATATATATATATATATATATATATATAGTAGCAAAGCTAGAAGTTCTGTTAGTGTGAATGGAAGAGGGGTTAATATCTATGGTTAATATCAAAACTGTACTTGTAAAAACTCTCCACCTTGAAATGATTTAAATGTATTTGTACCTAAAATCTGGGAAGAAAACAACCCAATATTTCACTTAATGTGGTTGAGTTCCAGCCATATTGGATTCCTCTAGTTTCATGTTATAACCTATAGGGAAAACAATTCTACATCTTGGTGATTTGCATTTGATGATAAGTTAAACTTTATTTACGTGCAAAGGAGACTAGATCAAAATTGTTCACGAATGATTTTAAATTGAATATATTTTTCTCGCTCTTTTTAAAAAACTTAAACCCCGTTTATATGTGCCAGTAAAGTTACCGGGTATAAAAGATTTTATTTGGAGGGTAGAAAAAAACCTGTTTACATGAGCAGAGTAATTTTTGACCCTTCATTTTTGCCGAGATTGTCGTCAGAACCACGTGATCATTCGAAAGTGCAATCCCATTGTGCACATTCTGTCTTGCTTATTCTTTGACACATAGTAGGAAGTATCTACGTTTCTTTAAACTATTTTTAATGAATCACGTGAAAATTTATGAAATTAGGATCATAATTGTACACTTTTTTTGTCATTCCAGTATTAGATATGAACATTCAGTAGAAATTTCCTCAAAATGTTTATTTGCTGCAATGTTACGTAATGCAAAAAACTTTGTACTATAAAATATATATTTTTTATTAGTGTAAAAATTCTAAATTGCTATTGTGTTTTTTTCTATGGTTAAATTATTCATTATATATTGAAATTGTTCTTTAAGTATCTATAGAATTTTTCAAAAAAGCTAAGTCTGCAGAATAAAGAGAAAAATATATAAAACGTACAATAAAAATTTAGCTTTTATTCAATTCTTTAAAATCCTAAGCTTGCTTAGTAGAGAATATGAACAAAAGTTTGAATACAGCTGGGATGAAATTGTTTTAAATTCTAGGAATGATTAAAGGGGAATAGAACATTTCAAGCTGAAAAATTATTCATATTATAACCTGTCTTTTTAATATTTTGGATTTATGTTATTTTCACTACCCCCCACCTTAAAACAAAATCAAATCCAGGTTAATTATTTACTACCTATCCAACATGATATACTTCTATGTATATGTTTTATTACTTAACAGATAATAAGTAAATTGTTCAAGGTGAGTTTCAAGCAAATTGCTGATCATTCTTATGTTTTTTCCATACAATTAACCTGTGACATGTACAACAAACATTTTTATACATGAAATTATAATCTTAACTAGAGAACTTTTATTAATTTAAAAATACGTAACACTCACTTTGTACGTTCTATAATATAACTGTATTGAATAACTACCAAATATTTTTCCCTTCATCAAACATGTATACCCTTTGTAATAGATTATGGCCCATGTTGAAATCGAAGAAACTTGTACGAATGTTTTGCCTACAGTAGCAGCGAAGTCGGTCATTTTAATTTAGTGCCACACACAACATGTGCAAGGGATCTTGCGAAAGGAGAGTAAACACTGCCATTACCTGGGTAGAAAGGTTGATTCTTTCTACACCTTAATTTTTTCCCGAGCCAGGGATAAGTCTTGAAAAAAGAATATGATTTACCCTGCTTTTTGGCCCATGTAAAATTGACTATTGTGTTAAAATTTGTTTAAAGAAATCGTTAAGTGAAAATCATCCAGAGGTGAAATAATTTTCTCTATAAGTTAACATAGAAGTTCACTTACAAACAGTTTTCTTAAAGTTTTGAGAATTTCGTCGATAATAAACCCACGATAAAGTGAGGCTTCATGTAACCCATCAGTACTTAATTTTAACTCCACAGCAAATCTATGTCAACAGTGTCTCAATGAAAACTAGTTCCAGTCACATGTGTCATATACCAAAGTGTTGATAAAACAAATATACGATTTTTTTTTAAATTTTTTAATGAGTAAAATAAATAAAATTTTACTCTAAATCCTATTAAATTTTTATTGAATAATCCACAATTCCAGGGGATGTTTAACAATGCTAACTGCAACCACATTTGTAGGTGCACACTTTTGTTGATTGTCATTTCAGATACATATAAATCCTGTTTTTTGAGATGTAGAAGAACATATACACCAATGTAAAATTGTTATTTGCGATTAAATGGTTTTAATTCGTCAGTTTGATGTCACACATGTAACATAAAAGATAAGTAAGTTTATTTTTAGAAAAACCTATTGTGCCTAGCAACTTGATCTTTAGGATTCACTATATAAAACATGTTCTCAGACATATCTAATAGCTACATTTCATAAATAGATATAGTTTTATATGTTAATTTGCGTTTCGGGCGTGACACTGCTTGCCTATATGACAACAATTTTATTAATCCTGTATAACAATTTGCTGTTTTGGATTTACTGGATAAAACTTTTTCTCAGATGGTTCAATGATTAAATTTTATAAACAAATGTTTTATATTGTGTTACTGTAAAAATTGCGACACTGCACACATAAAACTCTTTCTTAGTTCTCAGCAATTAATTTTATTTTAGCCAAGTACTACTAATTTGGTTTGATTTTGGAGTGCTACGGTCTACTGTTTTGCACACGAGGGCTAATGAGACCGGGACCTACTGCTTAAAGCCGATTCCGAACGGCTACGAACATCCATGCCATAGTGGGATTCGAACCCACGAACTCCGGTACCGACGATCAGCGCCCTAACCAATCGGCCAGCGTTCGGCATCCAAGTACTACTAAAAACATTGTTTTTGTTATGCAATTTTAAATTTGTGAAAGATTTAACTTATCTAGTTTTATTACTTTTTATATAAAGACTTACTAAATGCATTAATTTTGTTATTCAAGTAATGGAAACATCTAAAACCAGAGTAGCGAAACATAGAAAGAACCAAAGAAGTGATCCTATCAAAGTCCATGAATATCTTGAAAAAGAAAGATGTGAGTGATATTAAAGAGATAAATAAAAAATAGAGAATGCATAAACTAGTAATAGAAGGAAGTTATTGAGTAAAAAAAGGGGAAGCGCGATGCTGAAAGATAAAAAAAAGTGTTGGGAGAGAAAAAAGTAAACAACAGAAAATTGACAATCCTAGTCTATTACCAAATCAATAAAACAGCCAATTAGGTTTTTACCGTTATAAACAGACATATAATGAAGCATTAAGGAAAGTTAAACCAGAGAGTGAGCGTTACTCCCAACATGTGAATACCTTACAAGAATAAGGAAATATCAATTTCTGCAGGTGATTTCATCTAAGCGTCTCCTTCTGCATGTGGCAGATAAAAAAAAAAAAAAAAAAAAAAAAAAAAAAAAAAAAAAAAAAAAGGATACAATTTTTTTTTTTTCTCAGGTTTTTGAAGTTTCAAAAACCTGAGTTCAAGAGGTTGAAGAGAAGTTGAAGAGAGGTTGGTTCTGAGTTTCAAGAGGTTAGAAGTAACATTGAGTTACATGAAAAAATTGTTAGATACTAAATCTGGCCAGATGAAAAAGAAACGTCAATTGAAAGCATGGAATCCATTGTTAAAGTAAACCCAGAAAATTCTCATAAACAACAGAAGCCATATTTAACTTTATTGATAAAAGTTAGAACAAATAAATTAATTTAAATATTACAAACATGTCTGGCTTGATTTGTTCATGTACTGTACAAAACAATACTTTTAATGTGAAATTTTTTTAAAGTATTCTGAACTGAGTCACACCCGTAACAATGTGTCGCACTAGTAGCGTGTATTTTGAAAAATCTGGTAATTATATTTATCTTTGAAAATTTACAAATAACACATAGTATCAATCAAACATCTAACCTACTTTATCATAAAATTTTTTAATGACTCTTAGATATTACTTATTAGCTGAAAAATTAATAATTGTCAAACTATGTATAACACCTGGTAAAATAACAGTCATGCCCATAATAGCATATTTATAATTTTTTAAACACGTGAAGAAAAAATGGAAATTCTTTAAATTTTCTAAAATTTTTCCATAGGTGTTTAATTGCTTCATCAAAAAAATATATATTTGAAATATTGTACTCTTTACAGAAAAACTGATAAAAGGTAGTTCAATGTGTCACACCCGTAACTATGGAATGGCTGTCCAAGATCTTTGTATAATTTTTCCTTAAAATATGTTAAGAACAAAACACTGGATCATATCATCACTGACATCATACCCACAAAAATATCGGCCTACATAACTCGCCCCCAAAATATCCTTAAATAGCACTTTCGGATATTTAGCAATGTTGGTCACTATTCTCTGATGTCACTAAATATCATAATTTTGATATTTATGTTGCTTCTCTGTATCCTTGAATAATTTTTTATTTTTTTATTTAGCAATGTGGGTCAATTCGCCTAGGTAATTTTGCCATGCGAATTCATTAATTCATTTCTTCTTGAAGTAAGGATTTTTCTATTTGTTTAGAAGCTTTATGTTTTAAATTTGTATTACCTAACATTTTCCTTCAGAACAAATATCTACAGCAGACCAATTCTACTTTACTTGTTTCCGAAGAATCGTAATAATTACAATTAGTCGCAGTACTCATTGTGGAAAAAGGGCAGAATCGGTTCACATTCAGCTAATTTGTTGCACTGAATGTTGTGAGATATAGGATGTCAGAAAATGATATTTAATTTTACAAATATCGATAGATATTGCTAAATATTATTAAATAATATAATTTTAAGACATTGTTAACAACATTTAGGAAAACCATTAAAAAAGGTGTGTTTCGTAAAAACTAAACAATTTATTAAATTTCATTTTTTAGAATAATATTTCTGATAAATGCAGTACAAACAAATCTTTTGCATGCTATCTTTTAAACAATTTTAAAATTAAATCTTAATTTAAATCGGCAGATGTCAAACTTGATGTCCGACATTCAACATATTGGTCAATATTGTACTGCATTTAACGATTTCCTTGTGCTACCTGGATAGTTTAGACTGGTTAGTTTTTCTCCTCAGTTTTACGAGGAAAAAAAACTAGCATAACTAAAAGTCACGTATTTCTATCCTATTGCCGACAAGATAATAAATTATTCTCATTAAAAAAAATTCTAAAAAAATTCAAACTAATATTACGCTGAAGAGCCAAAACGTTATGACTCCTTTAGAGATCAAACTTAAAATTTTGGAATTTCTAAACATACTTCTGCTGATTCGTATGCTAACTTTGGCAATATAAAGAATATATTTAATTCGCACTTTCCAGTGAAGTTTAGTGAACTTGTAAAATTAGGAGATAATCTGGAAAAAAAAAAAAATCCCACAATCTGGGGGGAAAAAATTGTTTGACCATCCTATGTGATAAATAGTTGGAAATAATTTGCAAATTTTGCATAGTATTTATCTGAATATTGGCAATAATTAGACGAATTTTTGGAAACACATCTCATATATTAAAAGATATAAATAAATGTTTTTTTAGAACATTGCGAATTTTTTTACAAGATTTTTCTTCATAACTCCTAAAATTAATGTCATCAACTTACGAAACATTCAGAAACTTTGTAGTTTTGTAAGTGAATTATAATTATATATATCATTAAACTTTGAAAAATTGAATAGACGAAACAATACGAGCATATATATAAAAAATTAAATAATTTCTTACTGTTCATGCGCAAAAATTTTGTAGCCGAAACAACAACGGTAACTTATTAAAAATTCCGAGTGTATATTATTATATTATGAAAATAAGAAAACATATATTCGTTATATTTTAAACGTAAGATTCCTTTTAAAATGACTTACTATATTGCAAATCAATCTCTATTTAAATAACAAAATATGTGAAGAAATATTCATTAAAAGCTAACACAGATTCATAACAACAATTATTCCCAGACGCGAAAATGCAGAAGAAGAAATAGATTTCCTTATAAAATATTTTTAATAAAATCCTCTTCTTAAAAGCTATACGTAGCAAATTTTAATGCAATATTATTTAATTCATCGGCCGCCTGCGCGGGGCATTCTACTAGCCCCGATATATATATATATATATATATATATATATATATATATATATATATATATATATATATATATATATATATATATATATATATTAAGGTATCCATCTTGAATCGGGTGCTGTCAAGTGGCAGAAGAGAATACACTGAAATTTTGAAATAAATAAATGTTTATTTTAACATATCGTCTCTAGAGCTTTTGCCGCGAAAAACATGTACATGACCTTATATAGGGGGTGTGAGCCAGCCAATCAGTGTGTTAATACTAAGTCATATGACGCGGGGTGAAGCGAAACTAAGTTTTACATAAGGATTGCTCAGGCAAACAGGAATTAATTTTGGTGTATTCGAGGTCACCAGTGTTTCAGAATGAGAATGTAAGAACAAAAGATTTTTTATCAAAGGTTGCAATTCGAGGATAGAATCGGCAGAAATTTGTTTTAAAAGAAAGTTATAACTAAATTGGTTAGTTTCAGGTTTAAATATCATTGCACTTATAGATATATATTTGTATGTATATAAACAAAGTATATGAAATGGTTGCGAGTCGTTTCTTTTTGTGAGGAACCATTTTTGGCCGACCTTGACCGATCTGGAATAGCTGCCTGCCTCGGAATGCCATTGTTTCCCCTTTCTGGGGCTGAGCGTTTTCAGTTAGATATAAGTCGAGTATCTGTTTAATACATGTGAAAAACCTTTGTATACAAGTTGTAAATGTTGAGTCAGTAAGCAATAGACCCGGTATGACGTTCCATCGTTTCAAGAATGTCATTTAGAAAAAGGAATATTTCCAGATTACACATACATAGGCATAAACACACCGAAAAGGCTAAACATTACAATCACTTTGGAGTTTCAACTTTAATTTTTTTTTAATCCCAAACAAATACTTGGCGATTCGTACTCTAACTTTGACCATATGTGCAATCCCCACCTCCCAACGGATAGACTAAAAGAAAAAATTTTAACAAAGATTTCACACACATTTGTGTAATATTTTGACCCTTGTATTACATTTTTGTCAAATTAACACAGAATAAGCATTTGCCTTACAGATATTAAAAGGTACACTGCTCGTGTCTCTCTGTCCGAAACCTCAACTCCTTAAAAACGCTCAAGAGCTTGGGTCGAGAGAAGTATCCATGGATTTGGAAAATTCTGAAGAACTCATTTCGGCTAGTCTCATTTTCCTAATACCATATTAAACTGAGACACTAATTAAAAACCACTAACAAATGCCAATCCATTTAGTCGAAATTTGTGTTTTAACGAGCAAACCACCAGAATTCGCTGTTCTTGACGTCATAAAAAATTACCTGAAAAGCGATTTTAAATAGATATCTTTGATCCATTATCCAGCCTGCGTATAACGGACTAGAATTTAGGGTGAAGACAGGTAGGTATCTCTAGATTTGAATATGTCCTCCAGGTTTATGACAATAGTTCCCAAATAGCGTAAACGCAGAGAAAGAAATTACTTCTAAATTCACTACATATTTTCAATATTTTTTTTCTAAAATAAATAAATAAATAAATAAATAATAAAAAAAAAAAGAATTCACTGCGCATTTACTAATTCCGGCCTTGTACTTATATATATGTGTGTGTGTATATATATATATATATATATATATATATATGTACATCATATACATAGATATTTATGTATAGAAAATAATATGTACTATAAATTATGAAATAAAGTAATAATATAGATTGTAACTAGGATTATAGTAGCTTGATTCAACTGTTCTTCCCCTTAAAACATTGATTTAAATAAATTTATTCCAGAAATTAAAAGCTATGTTTTAATTGAATAATAATATATTAATGCAGCTCTAAAAAGTGATTTAATTATCTGAATGCAAATTTAAACACAGAATTTACAGAACATATATACTTTATTAAACTAATATAACTAGTATAAGTTTGTTGAGTTTTAGAAATCTATTATAAGCAGCATAGAAAAATACAAAAGGGATATTTCTCTGCATCTTTAACTAATAAACATATAAACTTTGTGAAAGGAACATGGGTATAAAAAAAGAATACAAAGTGCAGTTATGGTTTTTGTGATATTAAAAAAAAAAAATAAATGAATAATAGTTTTGCAGACACATGTTTTGGTACACTTACTGCAGTGCATAAAATTATTCTGATATGTCCCAAAAATATCTAATTTTTTCAGAGATTCTATTATCTTTGTTACTGTGTAATATAGATATAAAAAAGTGGCAATGGATTCATGGTCTTTATAGAAGTACAATGATATATTTATCGAGATTCATTTTAATGTTATGTTAAAAATAGGTGAATTCTTCCTAATGTTTGTGAAGACAGCAGATCTAAGATGTATAGTGACACCTGTAGTAAAGATTTTAAATATTGGTTTAAACAGTAATAATATTATGATTTTGTAACCAATTACCAGAACAATGAATTTTGCACAAAGAAAAAAGCTACTCTCTTGCTGACTGAGTTTTAATATAGAAAAAAAAAAACCTTGTATGTATGTATATATATATAACTTATATTGAAGCTATAAAAAACTTTGATTTCAAATAATAAAATGATCTTATCTGCATTTGAAGATAGATATGAACAAATATTTACATTTGCACACTTTAAGCATTCTGAAGCCCATAAACCTTAGATGAGTAGACCTGTTATTTTTGCAGGCAAGGTTAGACAGCCAGTAAAATTAGCAATGCCACAAAATTTGCTTTATTCTTTCGGTTGAATTGATGATGAAAATCAAAGATTTACTGAAAAAAAAATAAATAAAAGAAAAACCTTTACCTGTTTTAATCCTTAACTATTCAAATGAAATTTACTAACAGTAATATTTTAAAACTATTTCTAATAGCATTTTTGTAACTCATTGGCATAAATACTTTTACACATAATACTAAGATTTTTTAAAATTATATGGGGGGCACTTGCCTGTAAAGCATTAACCCATACAACTCTGCTGATTTTGCTGACCGTTTTTTAGGCAGCCAAAATTTCTTCCTAGGACAACATACACAATGTGTTAAAGTTCATTAACTATGTGTAGTTTTACATATGTTTGTGATTTTCCAAAGCTTAGTACAGCAGCAAAATGTTAAACTTTATTTGGAAACAATGGAAAAATACATTATTATAGACTACCAGCATCATAATTATCATAGCTTTTAACTATCTTAATTTAATATTCATTTCTAACCCTGGAATTGTCATTCAAGGAGAAAATAAATTATTGATTGTATGAAACAAAAAAATGTAGATCTGATTTACTAGCAATTACATTAAAATTTTGGGGAAGCTGGAAGCAAAATCTTGACAAAAATTTTTTGTGGACTCTAAAATGGTTGAAACAATGTCAAATATATATGGTAGAATAGTTATAATGTTTTGGTAGGTATAGTATGCAATTTGTGAACATGCTGATTCCAGTAAAAGCATAATTGCTTATGTCGAAAGAATTCATTCGATAATTGGCATAGTTTATTCCAAATTGCAAAGCGGATTAGGAGTAGATAAAGAATCATAACTAGTTTTTATATGAAGCAAATGAATAACTTAGGAGTAAAATTATTAAAGACTGCATTAATATATTTTACTACTTTTTCCCAAAAGGTTTCAATATATTTTATAATTATATGACTATTTACGCTTAGTTTCCAAGTACTTAAACAGTTGTTATATCCATAAGTTAAAATTTTTGTGTGTTAATATTTTTTTTAACACACACACAAAACCCAAATTGATTTTAACTATCATTTCTATAATAATTAGTTAATTGTTTTGAACACAACTAAAATAATTTCAGATTTATTTCATCCTCACTGCTAAACTATCTTTAAAAATTTGAAATTTATTTTCAAGTAAAATTTAAACTTTCCTTTTTTTTTAAAAAAATATTCACTTATAAAAATACTATAAACTATTTTAAAATTCTGTCTTTAATTTTGGTTCTGACTGACAAATGCTTCAACCAAAACGTTGCTCAATCCATATTAACATACTTTATAATTTTGATAAGCATACATATTATTTTCTCTTACATTTCTATCTTTGGTTTGGAAAATTGCCAAATGAAAAATAATAAAATTTGTTGAGGATTAATAATCTATTCTGAGCACACAGTATGTTTAATTTATTTATATGAATAAAGATAAACTGTAATAATAAATAATGATTAACTCCATAAATATTATGGTTCTTTCAACTAGGGAATAACATAAGCAATTCATTTTTTTCAAAATTATTTGAAAACAAATACCACTTAACAAGGCCGATCTTTGTTTTAAACAATCAAAACAGAAACTTCGTTTTAGAAATTGTATTCAACGTATCCCGAATATTTTACCCCAAACGGACAAACCGTAATTATATTAAATAATATCAAGTAAAAAAGGAAGAACTCCTAACTGACACTTTTATCTGAATCTGGGTTACCGTTTTGATACAGTTACACACAAGCAAGAACTAATAACTATTTGACGACAGATGAAACATTTGGTCGAGTTGAGATGTATGAAGGTAAACTACGATAAGAAAAGGAGAATGATTTTTAAAAATGAAAAATTTATCTACACGTATAGATCATAATTACTAAAATAAAATTGTAAACAATTTAATAAATAGGATTAAAATATCAAAAAGTTAGTCAAATAATTTCTATTCTAACTTAATATAATTTTTTTCTTATCTTATTAACAGTTCGACATGTTTCTGCCCTCCATGGAGAAACTTGTAAGGAACTGAAACGAAAATATTTTAACAAAATGACGTCACGGCTTTTTTAGAAGTCGTGGGAGCTGAAAAGTGCTTTCTTTACGGAAATTGTTGCTTATATTGTAACATTTGTTTATAATTGTTGTAATCGTGTCTACGTAAAGAGCTTCACAAACACTTTTTGATTATAATATGATTAATGAATCCAATGAAAATGGACAGGGTCTAGAACAGCAGGTAAAATTGCTCATTATATTTGTTTTATATAAATACTAATTTGACTAAAAGATGTGTGCTATACTACTGGCTTAAACTGATTTTAAGATTTTTACTCTTTTAAGTGCTATAATATTTTTTCAAAGAAAATTAGGTAAAATATAATATATTATAATACTATAATAAAAAGAAATAACCTGTTTTATCCAACTTTTCTATTCTCACTGTCAGTAGTCATATATGGTTATTATACCGCAGATTTCTACCGCCACACTCGAAAGCTGTTGCCCAGAAATTTTTTTATGGCAGTTCATCGATGTAATCTGAAATTCGGAGGATGAGAATTCTACATTCTCAAATTTAATTCGTCTTTTGTAAAACGTGTTGCTGCATTGTCTTTAACTTGTGAATTAATAGCTTATTGTTTGAAACTGCGGTGTTTCACGTGTTTTATCAGATATGGATCACTCTTGATACCTGTTCGAGGTGTTTGAAATTAAAATAGATATTTTCCCGTTAATTATGTGGAATGATACGGTTTAAATTTTTATATAATTCTACAAAGTTTATCATATAGCTTTTATTTTTATCATTTGCTTAGGTGTAGATATGCTCATAAACAATTGTTTTCCTTGACAGAAAGCAGTTATTTTTCAAAAATTTTTGTACTATTATATCTATCAGTTATGTATAATAATATCTAGTAATGCTATTATTTTCATAATGCAATTTCATATTTGGTGTGTTACACTGAAAGTTGCATTATATTCAGCAATACTCAACGTTATTTTAACTTATATATGAACCTTCAATTACTTTGGATGTATTTTGCATGATATAACTATTAGTCCTTGTACATTTCAATTAATTTTTAACTAGATGGTAAGTGATCTTAACAGCACAATGCTGGAAGTTACTGAAAAAGGTGTGGATTGATTTAAATGAGATGAAAATGCTTAGGATGAACATCAATTATAGGTTAACTATTAGATTAATTTTTATATAAAAATTGATTATGAGAGGTATCTAAATGTACTTGAAATCAGAAACATATACAGTTTACGTATATTTCTTAGTACAGAGGCGACAGAATAGAGGGAAAATTGTGTATCACTAATTCATTTAGCTCTTTTGGTTTCATTTATGTTAATTGGAAATTGATTTATATTACTTTCTATTTTTGTTTTATTATTTTATTAGAAAACTGTAAAATTTTATATTTCTAGTAAACTTCTGTACAAAGAGTAGTGGTGACTGTTATTAATCAAGTGGAGCATCAGCTTCATTTAGCTTTTATTGTTAAATTATTTCATGTTAACATCTGAAGATTAATTTTGGTTATATTTTAAATATCAGTTTTTAAGATTTATATTACATTGCAGAGTAATTAAAACATTTATAGATCAGATGGTTTAGATGTTAGTTATTTCCACTGTTTAAACTTAAATTAAGTCATGCTTTTTTTACCCTACTTATATAAAAGAACTGTTGAATTCATGTTGTAATCTGAATTTGTGTAGCAACTGCATATGTAGGTCATATTCTATGATGCATCTTTACAGATGAGTTGATATCAAGGTTAATTTACTTTTATCTCCAGTAAAATTTTAAAGTGAAGTTCACTGTTTTAAATAATCATTGCATACTTTATTAGTTTTTCACTCAGTTTCATTAAATTAAAGAATTCAGCATATTTGCACTATTTTTGTTTATGCTTATATATTAACCTTAGTAATCATAGAGTATCAACAATCCCAAAAGTTTGCGGTAGGCTCTGTTTTAATTAGAGACAGCATATTGACTTTTTCTATATACATATATATATATGTATGTAGGTATGTATGTATATGCATATTTTATACATGTTTTTAAAAATACATGTATCTGTATACAGGTGCTTATTATAATAGAAAAAAACCCAGCAAATAAAAGTGATACTTAAGGATGTGCTTTGTAAGCATTGAAATATATTCCTATCTACTATTTTTTTTTAAAAAATAAGTATGTATCATAGTAGTATGAGGTAGCTCTAGGAAAGCTGAATACAAGGTGGATTTTTTTTCCAAAATTAAATTATAAACTAATAATGATAATAATATTAATACTACTACTACTACTAATAATAATAATAATCAAACTTTCAAAGAGTCCAAATTGTAGGAGCCCAGCTAGGTCAAGAGACTGTGGCAAAAAAAAACCCCTCAGATTTTAGATGCTTCTAAAGGTACTGTGTATAAAGTCATGACAATATATACAAGTGCAGTAAAACATACTTGGCAAAGTAAAATAGTAGATAGAAGAAAAAACTGAGTGAAAGTGACTGCAGAGCTGAGTCAGCTTCTAGATTCTCCAATGTTAATAATTACAGTTATGAAGCACCTTCATAAACAGAACGTTTATAGAAGAGCAGCAGTTTCTAACCACTTTATAGATGTTAATACAAAATGTCATCTACTGTTGTTTCAGAACCATATAACCTGGTTGATTGTGGTGGACTGATAAGTGGCAGAGAGCATAATTAGTGAAAATTTTTAAAATTATTTACATTTAAATAAATTATGTAATAAATTGTTTAAATTGACTTAAATTTCTTCTAAATTAAATATACTTTTACAATACTATAAGCAGCCTTGAGCTGGTTTTCTGCTGGCTTAATTATAATCCTAAAAGGAATAATTACTTGGAAGAAGCGTAGATAAATTTTAGCTCACCAGGTCCATCCTATGATGTAAACTTTGTTTCCTGCAGGATATAAAATTTTATAAATGTAGTGTGATGTTCAATCATGGTTGGAACACAAAGATGAAAAGAAATATCTTCCTTGGCCCCAACAGTCTCCCAATCTTGATATAAGGAAACTGTTATGGTTTATTTTAGTGTTGAATTTGAAATCTATATCCTCTACTCACATTTTTTCAAAAAGTCTCAAAACATCTTCATGAAGAATGGGTATGAAAACTACTAAATACTTTTGAAAACTTGTATTATTTGATTTCCACTGAATCCAAGTTGTATTTCATGCCAATGGCAGTCCTGTCCTGTACTAAGATTGCTTATTAATCTGGAGCACTTGCATTTTGATAGCCACTTGTTTGTTTTCATATATATATATATATATATATATATATATATATATATATATATATATATATATATATAACACATACAGAGCATGAAATTTAAGTTCTAAATGTACTAGCCTGATACAAATTTTTGCATGTTACTATTTTACATCAATGAAAGAACTGAACAATTTTTAATTTTTCAATGCTAACCAATTTCAATGTAGTATAAAGAACTTTTTGGTAACCAAAACCATATAAAAATGTAGCAATTGAAAAATCAAAGCATGTTTATTACAAAAAAGATATTAGCTCAAATTAAGGTTCTCTTATGACCATAAATTATCAATGGGTCCCACTGGATTAAGCCTAAAAAAATTTAAGCATATATAGTAAATATATTTCAAATTAATATTGATAAAATGAAAAAAATCAAGTAATTATGGTAAAAATAAACAGGAAAAACTTTATTTTTTTTTTCAAACTCATTTCAAGTATCAGATAAGTTAGGTTACAATGTAAAATTTAGCCCATAATTTAAAGTAAAATATATGAACTAGCTCAAATATATAGTTGTCAAGCCCAATTAAAGATTATTGGAATAAGATTGGTGTTTAAAAATTTGATAAATGAAAATGGACCAACTAAATTAAAAATTTAAAATGATGAAATGAGTAAATATAGTCACAAAAGGAAGAAAAATTTTATTAAATACACATACACACAAAGGAATTTATATAAATATAGATTGAAAGGAGTTTTTAAACACATTTGTAGCTAAATTATTTTATAAGTTATAACTTGAGTAAAATATAAGAACATAGAATGCTTTATTAATTTCAATTTCAGATAAATTACGTGTTAAATTAATATCAAAATAATTTTACTGTTTGTGATGAAATGGGAAAATGAATTTTCGTTTATCTAGATCCAAAGATGAATTAATTTTATAACTCTTCAAACTAATAAATGTAAAAAATTAGTTATGAGAGAACTAATGTTGAGTTTGGAAAAAATTAATCCTGTATCTATCGGGATTCTATTATGAAGAAAATATTAAATGCAGCATTAAAGAACTCAGTTTTTTATTTGTCAAGATCAATTTAGGAATAATGGATTGTAAGATTAGCATCAAAACATTTAATAAATAAAAATGGTACTACTCTAAATCAGAGTGAAAGTACTGTCAAAAAAAGAATTGGTGAAATTAAATAAGTTGAGGGTAGTATAAAATAAAGAATCCCACCCCCATCACCTGAAAACACTTTAAATGTTATCAGATGTATTAAGTTACTTAAGATTTTAATTATTTTAGTATGCAAATAAAAGTAAAATATGCCAAATGACTCCAAAGTAGTTGCCAAAAACAATTGGTTTACCTCCAATACTTCAAAAATGACTTCTCAGAATTTAATTCATAATGCAGCTCTACATCAAATTTTGTACTGATTGATGCAGGTATATAGATTTGAATTTCCATTTGTGTAAAAAAAAATTGTTAAAAAAATGATTAAAATTTAGAATACTCTTTTGTCTGATTAAGAAAATGATTTTAGCTGCATGATATATGCACTTAACATACAAAATTTTCGATAGAATTAGAATTCTATAATAAAATTTAATCGGAGTATGAATTTAGAATTAATCAAATTAAATTGTTTAATAATGTAAGAATAAATTATCTTAATGATTCATGACATCCATTGAAATCATAGAATATCTACTTGAAACCAGACAGATTCAAAAGATATGAATGAGATATTTCAAGGAATCATTGAGGTAATATGCATCTATAAAACATACATGTGTACAGATGATTGTGAGCTTAATGTTTAAAGATAGAGGAAAAACTCTATAAATGGTATAATTTAGCTTCAAAATTAGTCTTATGAGTAGTAACATTTTTTTTATATACACGGTTTCCGCGCACCTGGAAATTCATGGATTTAGAGAATGGATTAATTTTGTCATGGAAAGTCTTGATTTTTCAAGCAAAATGAGTAAAAGTCATGGATCCGCTGAGCTACCAATTAAGAAAAACCAAGAAATGCCTCTGTAAGTGAATTTCCTTTCTGTTCGTCAAGGAAACTCAAAACAAACAAGCAAGCTTAATAGGGGGGGGGGGGTTAAATGTATAAGTATATTATTCTGGTTTTTTCTTAAATCATAAATTAAATTTTTATTAATATAATAATAATAATTATTTAATAAAAATTAGTTAAGATTTTTCTACAAAATATAAGCTTATCTTTAGGGCTATTATATATAAACGTTATAGGGTTATCGTGTTTGGCTATTATTCTTGGTCACCTCGATAATACCTAAGTACTCTGAATTCAAATTGGAAATTTTTTGATTGCATTCAGAAAATTGCTGTATGATTAAACTTTGATATGTAGATACAACAATTTATATATATATATATATATATATATATATATATATGAGTTTATAAACATTTATGATGTATTTTTTATCATAAATTTTTGTAATTTCTTTAAAAGAATATATTTTATTTGTATGTATATCAGAATTTTTATTCATATGTACTTTAACAAAATATTTTTAAAGTCATGGAAAATAATCTTCTGAAGTCAGGGAAAGTCATGGATTTGAAAAATTTTATTTTGGCGGATACCCTGTATATAGGTTTTAAACTTATTTCTGAAATTTTATGTTACACCTTTTAAAAGATTCTTAAAGTTTTTAAATAAATCAATCTGTTTTTAAATAAAATTTTTGAAAAAGTATTCATTTTTTCCCAAAATATTTTTAGTAACATTAAAAAAAAAAAATCTTTAGCGTATTTTAATATTTATTAGTGTACTTTGCCCAGTAGGTAATTTGCATCTTTAAAGGAGAAAAAAAAATATTGAAGTATATAATGCTAAAATTATATAAATTAATTTCCTATTAAACTGCCAAGAAAATCTAAAATTTATTTCTCGAGCAATGCATATTTAACATTGGAACCAGCAGTAATAAAAAACAATATAAGTAAAAAACAATTAGGCTAAAAGAATAGAAACTATAAAATAAACAATAAATTGTCTGAAACACAATGTTTAAAGGATAAAATTTTTACTCTTTAAACCAAACTTTAAGATCGAATCAGGCATGAAAGTTTTCCGCTTTTAAGCGGAAACCCGCTTTTTTGACAGCCTTTAGGACTGTTTCTGAGATTGATGCAAATCCATCGAGAAATCGTGATTGGAAAATGGGGGGGGGGTGTTGCAATCCTGGTTGAAATCAGTATCTTCTACCGCGTGGTTTCGCTGAGATGTACGCTGGTGGAGATATGACCACGCATACTGATTCATTTCCATTCCGATTGGCTCAACGTACTATAGCAATTACGTACTTTATATTGCATGTACCAAACCAACAAACCATATCAGCAATTATTGAATATTTGGCTGCTCCAAATGCTACCAACCAATCATTCTAAATTATTTGGCAGACTCCTCAAAAACTACGGTTTATCCTTTAAATTGTTAATTTAACTGCTACAAAAACAGTATTCTGCTCCAAATCTGCATTTTGGCTGCTACGAAAATTCGTTCTCCTTCTACAAATTTTGTTTTGCTGCTCCAAAATGTTTGAAGGAGCGCAACATTCCTGTATGTAGTACTGAATCATATTGTGAAAAAGAGTTATGTAAGAGAAAATGTAATCATCACCCGGGGAAGTTCAGCTTTTTTTGTCATTGTCTACTTTCATGCCTGTCAAATAAAGCCTTTCTTGGTAACCAAAAATTGCTACACTTAGGTAGAAAAGTATTTAGATTTACCCACTCAAGGAATATTGCTCTGATGAGGTAACAAAAGATAAGTTTCATACAAGGACAGATTATTAACACCAGGTTAAAAATTTTGCCAAAAACAGTAGATATGTGTCAAAATCTTCCAATGGAAAAAGGGTTGTTTAAATCAGTGAACTCACATGGAAAAGTTAGTCATGAAGTTAACTGCAATTTATACCATAGCTAATTAAATTTGTATTTGTATGTTATGTCATAACAGTGATATGGGAAAAATGAAAGAAAATAATTTTACAAGTAAAAATTAAAAAAAACATTTAGAATAATGTTTGCCACCTTTTCACTAAGTTGGAAAGAGTTAACATTTTGAGTTGTTCAAAGGGAAATTAATGCTACATGATTGAAGGAGTTTTATGTTTTTGTCTTGACAAAAATCTTATTTTCACTTCACTTCTCAATATGAAAGGGATACATCACATGTCACTATTGGTGACTGATTTTTCTTTGGTGAATTTTTAGTCACCAATGGCAAATAGTGGCTTACTGAAAATCCTTATACAACTTTAAAAACAAAATGTTGGTATGCTTAACATTTCTTAATACTTTAAACACAAAATACAATTTGCAGCATATTTGTCTGCTAAAATGCTATTTTAAACTTTTGTGTAACTACACCTAGTGCAGATGCTAGATTTTGAGCACCTGGAAATAGATGTTATCTAGGAACGACAATCTGCAACTTAATACTTGATCACACAACAGTGAAATTCTTATTCTAAGAAAGAATATTGATGTTTTGGCAATTTTAAACATATAAAGATTTTAATTCAAAGAGAAGAGTTAATATTTGTGAAATAAAGAAATTGAATTTATCTCTTTTTACATTTATCTCAGAAAAGAAAGATGAATTAAAATCAATGCTGCAAACAATTTTAGATAAAAACATTGATAAAAGTATCTGTAAAATTTGTTAAACAATTTAAATTATAACTACTTCCATGGTGAGTTTTCATTCAAGGTGAAATTCAAATTGTTTTCTCATATGGACTAAAAGAATTGACATTTTGGGTGGTTTTTATTTCATATTGCAGAATGATAGCCGAATGGTTAGGGTGCTGGCCTTTGGAACCAAAGTTCATGGGTTTGAATCCCACTGTGGCATGGATGCTCATAGGCGTTCGGAGTTGGCTTTAAGCAGTAGGTCCCGGTCTTTAGCCCTCGTGTTGCCAAAAGTAGACCTTAAGTTAGCGCTCCAAACCAAACCAAACAAAACTTATTTCATATCTCCACTAATTATAGTTCTACAGAGATAAAACTTACAGAAATGCATTTTTCAAAATATTCCAAATTGCTGAATATCTGATTCAATCTCAAACTTCCAACCAGATGAAATCTATCATGTAAAAATCACCATTTTAGTAATTCAGTTATAAAAAGCTTATTCTGTTAATTGTTTCCTCTAAATAACACATTTAAACCCAAAATGATTAGCAATTTGGGTGATTTTTATGTAATATTTGTTACTTTTAGTGTTACAAAAATGGAACAGTATAAATAACAGTATAAAATAAATTCCCCAGAATTTTTTAAATCTGTGGATACCAGTCTTGATTATAAATGCTGAGCTAGTGTTACTTCTGCTCTGGTTTGGGAGTATTTTGAAGCTCTTTGTGACCTTGTTTCATGTAACTAGGTCAATCTTTACTGGGTACCTGGCCATATAGGTATTCAGGGTAATTAGCTAGCTGATAAGTTAGGTAGGATGGGGTTCAGCATTTCTTTTACTGGAGCTGAGCCTGTCCTTGGTATTGCTCCAGGATCTATTAGGAATTCTAATTTTTGTTATTTCAGGCATTTTCGGTATTCTAACTGGCATAGTGGGAAGGGTCATAGACAAGCCAAAGAGCTTAATTGTGACTGCCCTAGTTTGCAGTCATAAGGAGCTTTTGTTGCTTCATGGAATGGCCTGAGGAAGGCAGTTTGTCTTAGTGGTTACCTGCCCTCAGAAGGCATCTAAGCATTATGGAGATCATTTCTGATACCTTGTATTGTGGCTGGTATTTTGAGGTAGACATGGCTCCTTACATTTTGTGTGACTGCAATTATCTTTCAGCTTTTGAGTACCTTGGTTGTCCTCTTCTTAAGCCTTGGGAGCTACAGTATATTTCTGTCAGTTGTCTGTTGAGATTTGCATCAGCCTGTGGTCTATTTTCTTGGGTCGTGTTTTTATTCTTCCTGGGTTTGGGTACAATAGAACTCTGGTCGCAGTGCCCTGCTCTTGGGGAATCCCCCCCCCCCCAATAGCTGCTCTATAGGCAAATTCATTTGTTCCAACTCTGAGCTAGATAAAGATTATCTGGTAAAATTCACAATTACAATAATTTATGATGTCATAACCTGTTCTTCCAGCAATTGTTTGCTTATCAAAACACAAATTAAGACTAAAAGAATTAGTTTTGAGTGCATTTTAATATTTCTATTAATTATGGTCTTAAGTATGACTTGTGGAAATAAGCTCTATAGAATTTTTGGAATTCCTGGATGCCTATTTTGATCCCTAACTCTCAACTGTTTATGAGGAGTTAAAGCGTTAGACAGATAAACAGACATGAGCAGATTTTAATATATGTAAGATTCTATCAAATACCTGTAAATTTGGATGCCTGCTGACATGTATGCTCTGCACACTTAGTAGCCCTAGCTTTGTATACTCATAATACACATTCACACACATACATATGTACATAGACAGTGAAACTCAGTAGTATATAGTCATATTATCACCTGTCAAGGTTGTAACTTTAACCAGTATGTATTAATGGGTTTATAGCCAAACAATGGCTGAAGGGCTAAAGCACTGCTCTTTGTTACCAGAGTTAGAGGGTTTAAGTTTCATTGCTGCAATGGATGGTCATAGCTGTTTGGAATCAGCTTTAAGCAGTAGTTCCTGGCCTTATTAACACTCATATAGCAGACTGTATGTTTCCAAACCATTATTAAAATAGGCTTAAGTACAGTAAAAATGTTAAATTTAAAAGTAAACAATGCAATTGTAAAAATATAAGCTAGTTGCAGTCTGATGTCTGGTAGGCAGAAATGAAATAGTTAAAAACCATTATATAAAATTTGTTGAATTCACAAAAGATCTAATAAACTGTTGTGCCAGCACATCATCAATAAACTGATTCTTTTGTAAGTTTGGAGTAATCCAAAATAAATTATAAAAAAGTTTTAATTTTGAGGCAACTGAAAAACTTGTTACTTATAATCACTTTAAAAATTCTACATTAATTAGGTCAAAGAGCTTGTGTAAAAAAATAATTAAAAAATTTGTGTTATATTTTAGTGTTATACTATTTATGTTATAGCATTTTTTTATTTGGTATTTGCTAATATGTTATTTATGACATTTTCAACAAATGTTAACTTGGTTTTTAACATATTACAGTAAAATATATTTAATTAGCAGTTAAATTGAAAAGTGAGTTTGAGTGGTCACAATTGCTATTAACAAAGACATTAAAACTACTGGTTTTAACCTCCCATGATTAAAACTAATGGCATCCATTTGATGATAACTTTGCTTTGTAACGAATATGGTGGTACATTGAGTTTATGATGCTATGCTTTTGATAAAATTGAATTTATTCTTTTGATCTGAGACATTCTCTAGACTGAAAAACATTAATTTCTAAATGCATGAGTTAGAATTGAACTTTTTTTTCATTTATAGACTTGCTAACTATTATGAATTTATACCATCAATTATGGAATTACAGTTGATACCAAAATTACTACAGAAAATGAAGTCCTTTTTGTTTGATTTCTTACCAAAAGATTGTGTAGACCCCAAACAAGATGCATATCATAATATCATATTGATTATCTGCACATGTAAATACATTATCCTTTAAACGAAAACTAATGCATTTATACTAGCAGCGTATCAAAACTAATGGCTTCGGGGAAAATGGCTCTCAGAAATAAATCCTATCTTTAAAACTTATGTTTCTTAAACATGAAAAATCACAAGCTGCTTTCGTATTCCATTCAACTTTTATTCATAGAACAACACATACTGAAAAATCTCGTTCCAAACATTTACATAAATATTACAGTTAACATAAAAAGTTACAGTTACAATGAATATGACACAGGTTATCATTTCCAGTCACCCAATGAACAGTCAATTGGGAATTTTAGGAAACCTTAAAATAAATTTTTATTTTGCTGAATTCCTATACAATGTGAACTCCTGTAACAGTACATCTGGCAAGCAAAATTTGTTAGTCATTTCTCACTAGTAGAATGAAATTCATTAGCAACTAATAAAGAAACAGACATTTACTTCACAAACTATTCTTCCGAGGAGGATGCTAGATCTACTATGGTACAGAATCTTTGATGTCATCACTGTTACAAGTAGGGAAGGTGCATCGTTTTTTACAAGTCTAGCTCTATAGCCTGATGTTGCTTGAATAGAGTCAAGTAAAGGTTGTAAAAAGTTATTTGTCTTGAAAAGGAAGTAGAATTCACTGCACTTAATTGCATTTAACACATTTAAACAAGGCTTAATTTGTCATTATCTGCAAAGCAGAGAGGGTTACATGATGACTGCTGAATTAAACTAAATACTTCATGTAGTTTTAAGAGATGTTTTAAAGGAAAGTTTTAAAGTAAGAGCTTCTAAAATTCTCACATTAATAAAAAACTACAGTATCTTTTAACAAAACGAAAATAAAGTATGAAGCTTTGAAATAAAACAACAAAAAAAAATCTAGTGTTCCCTTCCCTTTTTTTAACCATAAAGCTGCAAATTTGGAGGAAATATTTTAATTTTGGGGCTATATTTGGGAAAATAAAGTTTAGATTATTGTTTCAAACTTGTCTCTTAATTATAGTTGATGTTATAACGATTTGGTCTTTATAGAAATTTTAATGTTATCAGTCTTGTTCAGAAGATTTGTTCACTCCTATAGTGCTTTAAAGGGGTTGTGGTAAATCGAGACTTGACTCTGTATATACATGTATGCAAACACATACAGACAGTAGTATATCCAAGCATTAGCTTGGATATGGAGATTATAACCCCCTTATATATATATATATATATATATATATATATACACACACACACACACACACACACACACACACACACACACACACACACACGTGTGTGTATATGTATGTGTGTGTATACAGCTATTTGTTTGCTAATCAAACTGTCTTATGCTTAATATACTAACAATAAATATATATATATATCTTATATTAAACATTTTATATGTATTAAACATTGTTCTGACTCTACTGTAACATTTTTTTCAGTTTGCTGGTCTAGACTTTAACTCCACTCGATCTGGTGGAGTCAAGAACATAGGTAATATATTTTCTTTCTCCCTCTGCCCTGTAATTAAGTTTTCAATTTATTTTGTGAAATTTTATTGCTATTTTTAGAATTCTTGAAAAGTTGAAAATTTGTGTTTAAGTGTTCCTTATTATTATAAATTTATCATAGTTATTTGAAAGTATATATTACAATTTTCTAAAATCTAATATACTGGAAAAGTAGGTCTTGTTAATGAAATATTAGTTTTATGAATAAGCTTTTACTTGAATGTTTTGAGTGGGATATAAATTGTTATACTTTATTCTGTCTTCTATAGATTATCTTATTTGTCATGAAATAACTTCAAAATTTATATAATACCAAGTATATCAGTGTACATTTTCACTGAAATTGACTAGCTATTAAGACTTATATATTTCAGTGATACATAATATAAAATTTCTTGTTTGCTTTAGGATTCTTCCCCGTTTTATGAAATTTATTAGGACATGGTTGCTATGGTACCTAGAAAATCAGAAAAACATGATAAACTTAGGGAATTTGAAAAATCATTAAAAAAATTGGGGAAACTTGGAAATTTGTTTATTTATTCTGCAGACCAGGAAAAATAAAGTGGAAAATCAGAATTATTGGCAACTTTGCTAGTAAATATTTACTTAACTGCTAACTTGTATGGCTTAGCTGTACATTTTATAGATTTATGTCAAATTGTAAGATTTTACGTTTGTATGTGAAAACCATATGGTTTTGGATTTGAGTTAATACCACTTAGCAAAGATGGAGTGAGGAGGTACAACAGTGCATGCAAAACAAGAACTAAATTTAGACGTCCTTGATAAAAATTTAGAAGATTTATTAATATCTAAAACAATGTTATATGAGTATTGTTTTAAACATACTTTTGACTAAGACAATTTAACCAAGGCAGAATCAGTTACAATCATTTTAAACGTATTTAAAAAAATTATTTATTGTAAATAGAATGATTTTGGAGCAATGGTCTTCTAGATTTTGTTTTATTCATTCTGATTCTTGTCAAGTGAAATTTTTTAATTTAAAAATTTAAGTACTATTGCCTATGGTACAAAATTATTAGCTCATATGAAAACAAAATCCCATAAGAAATAAAGAATAGTTTGCATATTAAGTTCTTCATACATTTCTATAAAGTACTATAAGATCTATAAGTTCTACAAGATCTCTCAAACAAGAAAGTAGGATGTTGTATTAACCCACCTCCATATAGACTATATCCAGTTTACCCATCGACACCTTTTCAGTGATCCTGTTTCCATATGCCAAGCCTGCAAGGTCAATATGATTGTGAAGCATCGTTATGAATGCTATGTTTAAAATAACCATTGATGCTGTTACTTTCCTCATAATATCAACATGAGGGTTTTAATTGGTTTCTCACCTCATCATTTCTAAAAGACATTTTTTGTGCTCATATATGATGTTTTGATAGTTTTTTCCTTTGTATTTTATTTTCTGTCCAAACTGTACACATGTTCACGATAATTATTTCTTTTGTGTGTCAAAATTTTACAGGTTTGCGTTTTAGTGTTAATGTCTTGTGCTTATTTTACTACCATTTTATTAATATATGCCCTTAAAACTTTTTAAATTTGTTTTTGACACAATATGTCCAATTTGGATTCAGTGCTATAAAAATAGCATTCAACCAACCAACCATCTCTCTTGATGCATATGTCTGTAAAATTTTCTGGAGATTTTTATCCTTCCACAAATACCTTTTTTTTTTATTTATGCATTATTATTTGAATTCTGATAAACATGAAAGTGGTTATTTACTACTAAATTTTGTGTTCATTCATTGGAATTCTGTTGTCACTCACTGGGTTTTCTGTTATTTTTTTGTGGCCATTTATGTGCATTTATTATTACTGGTATATATTTTTTTCTTTAATGGCTAATTTATAAAATTTAATTAAGTAGTTTTAGTTACACTTGTACTGTTATGGGTTTATAAATTTACCTTTTGATAAAACTTAAAATGGTCATTCACTGATCTGTTTACGATATATATATTTTATCAACAAATAGTTATCATCTAATACAAAACAAAGTTTAAAATAGAGCCAGTAAAATAGTTCCTATGTTGAATTGACACAAAACTGCGTAAATTGAACTTTAATAAAGTTAATGCTTTAAAATTTTGTATATGAACTTAGAGAGACCTAATTAATTCATTTTATATTTTTATATGGAAGGTTTTGAATAGGGAGATAATTGTCTTGTTGACTAATTTTCAAACTTTTTTTCTACAGTACGATATATTCCTCCTCACCTCCGCAACCGTCAAAACAGCTCGAATTCTGAGAGCTCTTTCAAAAAATGTTCTCCTGATAACAGGGCGAGTCAACAAGTTGAAGAATACGACAAATTTGATCAGAGACGGGATTCTGTAAATAATAAAAATACTGGTCGAGAATTTGACCGTGAAAGTTTTAAAGGTAACAAGTCTTTTAAAAGTAAATGCTTAAATGTTTCACTTTCTGTAGTAAAATAGTTTTACTAACTAATTTATCATTAAATGTTTTCAGGCCGTGGAGATTTTTCTAATTTCAATAACCGTGGACGAAAAGTTGGTCCAGATTATTCAAGTAGTACTTTCCCTTTAAGGAAGGGTGATTGGTGAGTGAGAGTGTTTATTCTTCCTATAAATTTATTTCTTTAGAAGTAACCAAACCTTTATAGCTTATATGTAAGTTGACTCAGGACTCCCTGTCTTCTAAGAAAGTGTAAGCATGCCTTTTAATTTATTTCTTTAGAATTAAACTGTCAATCATTTAACCTTTTGACTAGGTTAGGATGACTGCTTTGCCAAAGCAAGTTAGGTATGGGATGATGCATGTTATCTCAAAGAAATGCTTACCTCCTTTAACTTGTTCACATTTAATTCTATCTCTATTCTTATTTCTTGTTTACTTTCCAGCTGCTAATCCTCTTATAATACATATTCACAGAATTGTTTCACATGACTTAAATAAGCAGGACATTATCCACATTCCCTAGACAGGGGAGAGGCTGACATTATTCTATAATTTTGACCATTTCCTTTTCTGTTGAATCTGGCAGTAAACAATAACTTGCACTTCATATTAGAGTACACAGTTCTTTCTCAGAAGAAAAGTGTTGCACTTCGTACTGTGGAATAGCCACCACCTTATCTATGATACAATTTTGCAACAATCAAATTCACCATTTTATACATAAAGGAAATCTTAAGTTATGGAGAATATTTTTTTGTACCTATTCATGTTTTTTCTTAATTTTTAGAAATCTCACTACTTTGTGTCTAGGAAAAAAGGGTGAGAAATCCTCTCTTTTGTGATGAGAACCCCGTAGTATTAAGATAATTGGTTTCTTTCTTGACATTAAACCTCTTTAACTAGAAACTTTATACATGAAATAACAAGTATTAACTAATTGTATAATTTCGGAAAATAATTGCATTTAAATTACTATAAAAGCTTTATTAAAATAAAAAGGAAAAAGTTCATTAAAAAGGAAATAACTATAATTATTTTTCTTAATTTCTTTTACAAGGTCCATGCCAAGTATCATTAAAATGGTCCAAACATTTTCATAGTCAAAAACAGTCATGTTCTTTATAAGTTGCATATAGCTATACATTGAGTATACTTCTTCTGCTCTCTGTTAATCATGAGAAAGGTGTAATTTATCTTATCCACTCATAATTGCTAAAATCATAGTAGAAATATGAGAATCATGCTCAAATCTTTGAAGACACTTATGGAAGCATGCACTATCGTAAGGAGACACTATGCCTTTAAATGTTAAATTCAAAATAGTTGACAAAAAGCAGTATTTTTAAAGAACAAGCAATGACTATATTAAATTTAAAATTGTTGTTTTAATCAATCTATACTTATATTAAACATAGAATTTTAAAAATTCAATGAAGTTCTTATTCAGCTCTTTAGTTGTATTAAACCATTGCACATGCATGTGCTATGTTAAATTTATAATCATGTTCAATATACTTTTAAATATTATGTAATTAACAATTTTCAAATGCCTTAATTTATTAAAAGTAATAAGTAATAAAGTAATTATTTCAAAAAAATTATACATAATCTTGTCCAACAAAAATAAAAGTAAAAAATTTCATTTTATTCTAGAATACTTTATTTTGCCTTATTTATAATTCCAATATTTATGAGGTTTAGGACTTATCATGACATAAAACTTTTGAAAGTGCTGTTTTATATTTAATCAGCGTTATATTACAATTTAACAGTAAATTGATATAAGAAATTCGTAATTTTTAAAGCTTGTTTCAATTTTTTTTACGTTTATCACTATACAATATGATTAAAATAAAATCATATTCTATAAAATAATTTAAAATTACTTTTGAAGTTTTATGGATAAGCAAGAAATATAAACAAGTCAGACATTTAAATCATATTTTATCTGCATTGAAGTAATCTACGGAAGAAAATATTTAAAATTATTTTGTGTTAAAAATACCAGTAGGCCTAATTTTTTTTTTTTTTGGGGGGGGGGGGCAGCACTAATGCTCTGTTTAATAATTATGTGTCTTCTAGTCCTAAAATTTTTTCCATAGGGACCACTTGTTTGTTGAACTGACCTTGAAATGTTACTAAAACATTCAGTTTTAAAATCTGTCTTATAGTTTTTTTTTTTTTTTTTTTTTTTTTTTTTTTGTGCCTGCAGTTGGGAAGCAATTTCATATTCTAGATAAATCTGAGATCAGTTATATCACACATACATTGTTACTCCATCGCTTATATTTGGAAAAAATGACTTCACATCAAGTATATATATATATATTGGGAATGTTTATTGTGCATGTGCTGTTACTCCCTTACATAAAGTTGGAAAATCAAATTTTCATTGTTTATATTTTGAAAATGTTATATCCAGGCTGGCCAGCAATCATGAAATAAAGGCATTATTTTTTAAGAAATTTTGAGAAACTTTGAACAATCAAAAATTATTTTCTAAATTATAAGATTTTTATTTTTATTTATTCTTATTTGGTAATCTTATCTGTAGTAACATAATACAGGCAGATTTTTCTAATCATTTTCAACTAGTAGGATGAATTAAATTCACAGCCACTGGAAAACAGCCATTTTACTTCCTAAACTATCCATCTCAAGAGGTTGCTAGAATCGAATGTACTATGAGATAGAATGTGATGTTCTCAAATTAACATGTGTCTTGGGTAGGAATCAGTAGACAAAAGCATGTATGGCTCTGCAGACTTATGTTGCTATAAAAAGGGAAATCATATGCAAAATAGTATGTATGTCTCTTATTAAACCTCTAAATTTCGATTTATGGAGTGGAACAAAATCAAAATCAACCTATATATTTTAAGAAATGTTCTGTTATTGTAGAAATCAAGATGTAATATTGTAATTAAAGAAAAGGTCTATCAGATTAAATGTATTAAAAAATAAAATTTTATATTTACATATACAGGGATGTTGCAGCTGCACCAATTGTGCAAATCAGTGCTGATTTACAATATTTGAACCCAGCTATTTTTGTTTTAGACCATAGATATGACATGAATCAGATGAAACCAGAAAATATACATTCTTGTTTCCTTTGATTAATTTCTTTCTGGAAGTTTTGAATAATATGTATTTTACATAAGATATTCAGGGAAAAGATTTGCATCTTTTACAAAAATATATAAAGATTTAAGTTTACATAGTTTTAATATGTTAAATTATTTTTTTGTTTACTATATAATGAACACATATTTTTATATGCATGTGTTATAATTCAGAAAATGTTTTTTACTTAGAATCACCCATGTGCAGAATGCGCAGAAGGCAGGCAATGAAAAAAAAAGAAACTGTTTAATAGTTAAAGAAATCTTTGAAAGAATTAACATCATGAAATAAGCTTTTATTATTGTAATTTTAATTATATCTGCTCTTTCTTAAACTGTAAAATAATTTAGGTATTTTTTCAATAATTAACAAAAATTATTCTTTTTGTTATATTCACTGTCAGACTTTTTAAAATTGAAATAATGCAATCAAAAATCTACTAGATGTCTTAGTTATCTATATTGCTGAATATTATGTCTCACTAGGGAACAATTTAAAAAAGAAAAGGAAAATAACCTTCTTGTACTTCCTGATATCTATCATTCGATGGGATTTAATATTAAAACTTTAAGTCATTGACATTATCTTATGTTCTATTTTAATTTATGCCCTAAAAGTATAAAATAATTAAATCCTTAATTATTCCATTGTAATAATATTTCCACATGTTCTGTTACTTTATTTTTTTTAACCCTTTGGGGACCAGCATGTACATGCTATATGAGTCAACCATTGTAAAAACCTTTGCCATGTAATGCCACCTAGTAATTAAATGTAGTATTTAAAAATTAAAATAAAACTTTCTGATCTGCTATTATGCATACATGATGCTGGTCTGTCAATATCAACCAGAGATCATGGCCTCCATGCAACTCTGAGCTGATAAGAGGTAAATTGATATGTCGTGTTTATGAGACATTGGTCGTGAATGGGTTAAACATGTTCCTTATATAATTTTTTGTGCTAATTATCCCTATAAAGTTTTTTTTTCTTTTTTTGAGTCAACCAAGTATAATTTTTCCTTTCAGCTTTTAGAAGATAGAGTAAAATTTCAACTTTTTGTGATCACATACAATTTCAGCTCTTTTATTTATTTATTTTTTATACATATATATATATATCAGTCTTTGCATGTATAAAAATTTTTCCTTGGAATGGAGTTTTTGAGGTCGTCAGTTGACTCATAATAAATGAAAAAACTAAATATCAATCTAATTTTTAACGGGTTCGGGACGAACACCGCAAATATGCGTTTGCGCTAAATGCTGATCAGGTACTAAAGCCGCACAGTTGTGTCATGTTTTTGAAAGAAATATTTACTATCAGATGGCATTACTAATCCATGTTCATTTCAAAAGATTGCTCTTGTACACTAGTATTTCTCTCTGTGAGGTCAGAATGGGGTCCGTCATATGTCTGTGATTTATTGGATTTTCGTGAATATAAACATATACATGTTCTAGCAGGTGAAAAGGGTAACATGTCCTAAAGAGCCTTTTAACTCATTATGAAGTGGTTGTTTATATTTTTGATTCTATTTTAGGATGGGATTTTATGGGATATATTCTAGCATAGGTTTTACTTTTAGAATCATTTCTGTAGCCATGGCTAAAAGACCATGTTATCTTTCTGAGGAGGAAATGTCTGAAGTTATGAATGATCCCTCTGTGGATCTTTCAGACAATGACACTGAAACAACTATTAATTTTTTGAATTCTTTATATAATAGTTTTAAATCTTTTGATTCGAAATTAGAAGATGATGATAAAGTAATATATTGGTTCCGATTTCTCTATGTGAATGGAGTTCTGACAAAGAGGAACTTCTTAAAATTAATTTTAATTTGAAACTGGGACTTGATATGAAAAAAAAAAAAAAATTCAGTGCCCATGCAGATTGAATTAAACTTTTTAAATTTCTTTATCAATGAATACAAGATCCAAATTATTGTGGAAGAAACTAATTACTATGCAAAAAAAAAAAAAAAAAAAAAAAAATCTGTGAAATAGATATTAATGAATTAAGCACATTTACAGTCTGATCGTCAAAAAAATTTGATGTTATAAAATTGGAAAAATGAATGTCTATTTGGGTCTCATTATACTTATGTGTATTAAAAGAAAACCGTCCTACAAGTAATTTCCTGAATTGTGCACTGAAAAAGAGGGCAAAAAACTTAGAATGAGATGTGTAGTTTGCTCAAAGTACAATAAAAGACGACACTTTTTATGAATGTATCATGTTCAATGTCGGTCTTAGCACTCATCTGTGCTTTGAGATTTTTCATACGGCTTTGAAATATTAATTATTACAATATTCTTCAAGTAATTTACAATCTTAAGTGTAAATATTTTTAAGGTCTTTTTACATTTTGTATCTACATTTAGGTACTTTTAATTATAGTAAAATACAATATCTATATTTTTGTTAAATAACAATTATTTTAATTAAACTTTTTTGTTAAGATTGAAATTATTATATCTTTAATCACATATTTAAAAATGGTTGGATTTTTAAGTAAAGTATACATTTTACCCATTATTTAATGCATACTTTCTGAAATTGAATATTAAGCTTAGCGGAAGAAAATGTCCCGTCCTGTACACACAGTTTGCATGTAACAGCTCCCTTCTCAAAATGGGTTAACGGCAGGAGCAATGTACTCAACTCCATATATTCTTTACTGTATCATTATTAAATATTACTAAAATATAAAATTTTCAAATTTAAATGACTGACTTTACAATATCTATTTTATAAAAAAAGGGTATATAAGACTGACAGATAATGTAATGTAATTCATATTACTTTTAAAATCTTCTACAGTGGAAAAAATAGTCATGTCTTTTGGTGATGTCTTCCTGGTTTGACAAAATATTTTGTCATACCTGGCTATGATAAAATATCCAGGTCTGACTGATTTTAAATGGTTCATGTCCATTTATTATTTTTTTTTCTTCTTTCTGATGGGTCTTAAACATGTTAACATTTACAGATCCTGATGCCAAGTTATATCATAATTTGTTAAAATCAAATGAGAGGGCATGCTTAAAATTTTTAATATAATAAAATTTACAATTGTATTACCTTTTAACTTGCATGCTTAGTTACAATTTTAAATTTAACCTTCAACTTTTGAAAATAATTTTTTAAAGCATATAAGTGGTATTTCAATGCTTATTTAATTGTACCTACTTTAGTGGATTTAAGTTTTATGAAAATGTGTTGTGTTTGACTGAGCATCTGCATGTTTAGTGCATAGTGCAGTGTAATATTCTTTTACAGTGAACGTGTTGGTAATTGGCGGGACCCCAATTACGTAAAAGAAACATGGGAAGATAAAGGTGGTAGAGGAGATGACAGTAGGAGAACACGCAATAGTTCATTCGAACGAAGAAATGGCAGTAAACGCTCTGACAGAGATGAAGAGGACTGGAGTAGACCTCTGCCAAGAGATGAACGTGTAGAAAGGTAATACTGTTATGTTAAAATGATTTTGTAAAAATATTCATGTTTAGGTTATTATCAAATATTAATGTTCATGCTTAATGGAAATTTTTTTTATATTATATTTTAGGCAATTATTTTCTCAAGGGCATACTGGAATAAATTTTGAAAAATATGAAGATATTCCAGTTGAAGCTAGTGGTGAGGACTGTCCTCCACACATCAACTCTGTAAGAAGCTTTTCACATCTTGTTTGAAATTTGTAATGCTTATAATGTGATAAAGTTTTAATTTCATTAATTTCCAAAGATGTCATATAATTATAGGTGTTTAAAATATGTCTTGATTAAAAAAAATTTTAAAATCATTTTATAAGCTACTTTTAATTGTTTTTAACAGTACTTGTAATTTTACTATGTACACGGTTTCCGCGCACCTGGAAAGTCATGGAAAATCATGGATTTAGACAATGGATTAATTTTGTCATGGAAAGTCATGGATTCGCTAAGCTACCAATTTAAAAAAAAATCAAAAACTGCCTCTGCAAATGAATTTCCTTCCTGAACGGAAATGGCTGCATACTTCTCCGTTTTGTCCATAGCGCTGGACTCCCATTCATCTATGTTTTGTACACTGAGACACGTGACGTATAACGGCGCCCCATAGATTTTATGACGGACCTTAACTGCGTGGCGAGACAGTTGCTAAGGGGTGACTAGGGGATGTTAGTGCTCCACTGTGCATAGTTAGGCGTGATTTGCCGATGGTTAAATAGAAAGAAAATATGCCCCAGCTTGTGATCTGACAAAGGAGTGGGAGGGGAGGGGATGATATTGGAATGTCCTTGAACAAGCCGGTGATCGTTTGTATATTTCGTTGTGAGAAGCGAAACCATTGAAGATACGAGCTTAGAAGAACAGGTATTGGTAGAGTACACTGCACATGAAGTGCCGAATATTTCTATCGCAGCAGTACGATTCGATCAGCCATCTTTTTTTTTTTTCTTGTGTTAATGAGGCAAGACCAGGGTAGGCTTCTCTCAAACCCGTATATTTGGTCTGCTAGGACCCCCCCCCCCTCCACATTCGTTTCCGAGAATCTGATCAGGATTGTAAAAACAATGCCGGGTTATTGTATTAAAATCCCAGCTTAAACGAGTTTTATTAAAAAACAATGTTTTAGGGGGTGGGGGGAATTTTTTTCTCAAACTAACAATATTAATATGTAACATGCGTATGTATGTTTTTGTCTTTTGTTATGTTTGAAGATACACTGTTTAGCAAGCAGCAGAAACATTAATCCGCCTCGTATACGAGACGCAGCAATTTCACTCTTATCAGTCCGGTGTCGCCTCCACATGATGATCTCCGGTTGATATTGAGAGACCAGCGTTGCGTATGGAGTTTCAGAGATCGTAACATTTTATTTTAATTTTTAAATGCTAGATTTAATTACTAGATGGCGTTACAGATATCCATAAGATTCTTGCTTAAAATGTAAGGAGCATAAATCAATGCAAACATCAGCATGGGTGAAGAGGGAGATTGCCTGGTATAAAATACAAATTTACATAACATACAAGTAAACCTTATTAAGTGTATACCTGTGCAACCAAGTATGGAAAGCTATTATTTACATATACTTTTCAGAAAGAAACTATATTTGAATTTTAAATATGGAAACAGAAAAGCAGGGCACTTTGGAGGTATACTAATAAATTTTAGAATTTATACAAATTTTATTATAATTTAATTATTATTTTTGCTTTTAATTTCCAATTAAATGTTATGGTAACTTATTTAGCTCACTTAAAATATAAAGGGAGAAATTTGTTAAGCATGAAAGAACTGTTTTAGAATGGCAAAGCATTAGTAACAGGTATTATGTGATAACAATGCCATAACAAATATCAGGCCACCCGAAGAGCAACGCCATACCAATTCGGCCGATCAATGTCTAAACGGGTAGGGCGCTGCTCTTCGGCACGGAAGTTCGTGGGCTTGAATCCCACTGATGGTATGGATATTCACAAAAGTTCGAAAATTCATACTTTGGAGGAAAAGAGGAACTTTTCACTCTAAAGAGTTACTAGGAGTTTCAGTAAATAAGAGATTTTTAATTTGAGGCATTAAATTTTGAGATTTATATAGAAATGTTAATTATTGATTGTAAGGCACTAAATAATTTGGCAAAATCATTGCATTGAATTATTTAATTCTATTTTTGCTTGTCATTTGGCTGAAGTTACTGAGTTTGGTACTTATGTATTATCCCATTGACCATATTGCCAAGTAAAACTTGTTCGCCAAGGAAACTCAAAGCAAGCGTGCTTAATAGGTGGGTAAATGTATAAGTATATTATTCTGGTTTTTTCTTAAATTATAGATTAAATTTTTATTAATATAATAATTATTATTATTATTTAATAAAAATTAGTTAAGATTTTTGTACAAAATATAAGTTTATCTTTAGGGCTATTATATATAAAAATTATAGAGTTATCGTGTTTGGCTATTATTCATGGTCACCTCGATAATACCTAAGTACCCTGAATTTAAATTTTAAATTTTTTATATGTGTTTATAAACATTTATAAAGTATTTTTTTTATCAAATTCTTGTACTTTCTCTAAAAGCATACATTTCATTTGTATTTACATCAGAATTTTTATTCATATATACTTTAACAAAATATTTTTAAAGTCATGGAAAGTCATGGATTTGAAAAATTTTATTTTGGCGGATACCCTGTATGTAATCTTAATTAGTTTAAGCCTGTTTTTAGATTGACTTAAATAAAATACAATGAAGTCATCTAAAGCAGTGGTCTAGAATTTATAAAATTGTCATCTAAGGCAGTTTATGTAATAACATATATCAAGTGTAACTATTAATAATAATATGCAGCCTCCAACAAAAGCATCAATAGAATTGTTGAATAGCGTCAACCAAAATAGTTTTTTGGTAAAGTATTTTGAAGTTACTTTAGTGTTACTGCTGACTGTTGTGTGTTAGGTCACAAAATTTTGAAAAGAATATATTTATATTCCATGGTGTACCAAAATCTTTTTATTTTAAAACTTTAAAAAATTGTATTGCATAATAAGTTTTATTTAAAACCTAAATAATAGTGTTCATAAGTATTTAGTTTTGTATACAAGTTTAGAATTTTTTCCTAATTCATGTCTAATTTTAGTTTATTAAATAGTTTTCAGAGTTACCATTGACAGAGATTATTCGTATGAATATTGAATTAACACGGTACACTTCACCCACACCAGTACAGAAGTATGCTATGCCAATTATTTTGCATAAAAGAGATCTGATGGCATGTGCCCAGACAGGTGACTATGTTTTAACTTTTGTGTCTTTGATAATTCCTTTGTTCTTAGTCTTATTCTTTTATTCCTTAAAATCTAATTCCTCTGTATATTCTGGTGTTGAGTGTGATGACAGATATTTTGAAGGCATTTAATTGCCTTTTAAAGAAGTCTCATGTTAAATTTGTTAATAGAATTTATTTCTGTGATCCAGTCTTGTGTTTTTTCCAAACTTATTTCTGCCAAAGTTTCAATGAATCATTGTAAAATGAACTTTAGATGCCAGATATGATATAATTTTGCTATAACACTATCACACTTGCAGACATTTTCCTGTAGAACAATATGAGTCAACTGTGAATACCCCAGAGCGGGATACTTCTTGCTATTTTAGGTCCAAATTAGATGGTTTTCAAAGTTCTAACAAAAATGCTATGCATCTCTTTTTAGCTATTAGCTTGGTGAAATCATATTCTTTGCTGGAATATGTTTTCCAGATTTATTTCAGGTGCCTATAACTAATAATAGATTGTTGCATAGCATAGTACAGAATTTGACTCTTAAGTGGATGCAGTTTTGATTGAGCTTATTGATCTGTGGATCTTGTGTATTATTATTAGATGCCTTTTTTATATATTCTATATGAGAATGTCCTCAAAGAAGTTATTCAGAATGGCCAGAATAAGAAGCTTTGCTTGGTTGCTGAGGTAAGTGTTTGATAGAAATTTTGATTTTATCCCAAATGACCATTTTTTAATATTGTTTAAGTGATGCAATTCTTTATTTACTTACAATGGAATGACATAAAATTGTATAATTTTTTATACTGAAAATTTTAAAACATTTTCATTTTTAATATACAAAATTTAAAATTAATGAGGCAAATTCTGTGGTATGAAAAGAATTACTTTTTTAATTCCCTAAAATATATTTCTTTAACATTTTTAATATTAATGCTTGCATCATATCCTTGGTACCACTTAAAATAAAATTTTCATATATACTTGAACTTTCTCCCTGTTTTTTTTCTTTTCAGTATATAAATTCTATTAAATGAATATGAACAGAGAACATGGACATACTTTATCCAGACTCTTTTTATGCTTATATATATATATATATATATATATATATATATATATATATATATATATATATATATATATATAGGGCTTAAGCAGAGTAATATAAATAATGATCACTCAGTGGAATCACACAACATTTAATAAAACAATTAAGGGCAATTAACATATTACATACTTTTGGATAGAACTTACTATAGAAAAGCAATCTGGACATGAGCAGTATCATGTAAGATATAGTACCCCAGTTGCAGTAGAATAATTCACTTCATAACTGAGGTACTCTCTCATACACTCTGTACATACTATTCATAACTAAATATAAGGCATTATCATAAGACAAAATATATTCATATAATTTGACATTTTATATTTTCATTGGACAGAGGTGGTAGGATAGAGCTGTCTCTCTCTCACACACATACTTTTTTTTAAACCACCATAAATGAGAAAAAAATATCTATATGCAGTTATGGGAATCAAAGATAATACATGGAAATTTGGAAGGATGTGAGTTTATTGTAGTATCTCATCATCAGGGCTTCTAGGTAAAAAACTTGTATGCCATTGTATAAGGGTGTGAGCCAGCCAATCAGTGTGTTAATAGTCATGTGAAGGTGCAAAGCTAGGTTATAATAGGTTTTCTGAGCTAAGCAGGAATTAATTATGGTAAATGCGAAGTTCTCAATGAGGAGGTGAGAGCAAAAGTTTTGCCAATGTATTGGCTATAATTTAAGGATAGAGTTGCTAGAAATTCATTTTAAAATACTATTATAATTAAGTTGGTTAGTTTTAGGTTGAAATACCATGTAAATTTATATCTTTGTTTAGAAAGCCAGTTTCTAGTTATAATTCTGCCATTTTAGAACATTCTACTACAGAAGATATTATTAGGGAAATTTATGAAAATGTTAAATCATTAATTCTTTCTAAGTTTATGCATCAGCAAATGGTCCATTTCTCAATTGGGACTATTATGAAGCATTACAAAATGATTTTTAAAATCACTTTTACAATATACAGACATTGGCAGTTCAGCACTTCGAATGTGTATGCATTAGTAGTTTGGTTTCAATAGAAAAGGTCTGCATTACTAATTGATTGGTATCTTTCTTCAGTTTTAGTTTGATTGAAGTGAATAGTTAAAAGATTTTCCTGCAAGTAGAGGCAAAATTGTGAGAATTTAAAAAGTATGATAACGTCTTTTAAAATTTAGTAAATAAGGGGTTAGTGAAACTTATAAATATGAATAAGTTTCTGTTAACCATAACTTTAATTATCAGAGATGTTGTTAAAAAAATTGAAAGACTCGTTAGAAAATCCTTTATTTTCATTTTCAAAGGCTTATATAAACTCTGTATTAAAAATAGCATTCCATCTCTAGAGTAAGATTGAAATTGCCTTGGCTCTGTGTAGACCTAGTTCTTGATTATATAAACTATATTTTACCTGGTTCATTCTAGCAGTAACAATATTTTGAAGTTTATATATTTTTATAAACATTTATATGCTTTTTCAATATGCTTAAAAATTTTTAACAATATTTTCAGTAAATTTATTATCTTTGTCTCAGTATTATTTCATGTCACCTTTTCTTTTCTCTAGCTGAATTCAGAAGATATTGTAAAGAAAAGCAATGTTGAAGATGCGATTGATTCCTGTGTAATTCTAAAGAAAAGCTGATATGAAAAATTTAAATTAAAAAAATTTTGAAAGATAAACGTTTGTTATATATATGTTTTATATTGCAGAAGTATTTCGTTAAAATTTTTTACAATCAAAGGAAAATGACTTATTTCAAATTTTTTATATGCTGACACATATAAAGTATGTATACACACATACATATATATATATAGATATAGTTACTAAACTTAAAAGTACCAGATTTCTATAAAAGAATAAATATTTCTATCCTTGTACTCTGTATTGATGTTTAGTAGAATTTTTAATAATTTTTGATTATTTTCAATACATGAATGCCTTTTAAAAATTTAAAATAAGAACAGAAAGGATATTAGGATTTGATTCTGTTACAGTTATTTGTTTTCTTACAAATATGTAAAATGGACCAGGTTATATTTTTACTGCACTTTATGTTAGTCAATATTTTGAAATCCATACATAAATATATAGGTGAATAAATAAATTATATATGCACATGCACTGATATATGTTTATGACTTTGTTCAGAGATTGATACGTCTAATTATTGTGTTACTTAAAACATTTATATTAACCATGATCACAAACATTCACTCTAACTTACTTGTACAGAAACCCTATAATAAGTTTCTTTATACAGGAAGTGTCAGTTGTTTGAAATTGTTTGCTAGTGTGATAGGAATCATAGATCTCCCCAGTAAAATACAGATAGTATTTATTAAAGAAAAATTTTAAGGTTAAGTGTATTATACTTGTATTCACTAAAACAAGACTCCATAAAATAAGTAAATCATGTTTACTGTTTAAAATCTAGTTCTTCCTTTTATTTAAACAGCTTATACTAAGTAAAAAATGGTTAAATATTGGCAGTGTTAAAATTAGTTTCCTGAAATAAATGATTATTTTGTTTTCTAAGTCAGGTGTTCCACGACTAAGCAATACTTTCCTGTGAAGATGGTATAACAATAATGTTGCGACTAACATAAAAAATCTAAGGAGATAAATATACCATCATATATTTACCTTTTTACTTGCATTAGTTTAATGTTTAATTGCTTGCTTTATTTTCTAAATAACAAATCCTAACTTCATTTGTGTTAAATAATTCTAATTTTTAAGACTTGCAAGCAGGTCTTAAGTGAGTGTTAGCAGGGTAATGTCTTGTTTATGTGGGTATAAAATTTTATTTTAATTTTTTAGTTTTAAAAGTGTTATATGTATAATATTTTATGTCTTAGATTATAAATAGAAAATTCAAATAGATCTCTAGATTTTCTGCTTATTAACCTATTTTTACATTTGTGATAAACTAGAAACCATTCCCTTTCTGTCTATTTGTCTTTGTAAATGTTTGCCATAGAAAATAAACAGGGTAAAATACAAAATAAATAAGACTTATGTTATATAATGGTACAAATACTTTAAGGAAGACCAAAAACATTTGTATTTTACATTCTTTCAAAATCATCCCCCCTTAATATAAATATATATAACATAAATACAATGTTTAATTATTTATTAATACAATATGCTTGTAAGAATCTCCCAATAAACACCAAAATATAATTTTAAAAGCATTGTTATATTGTTTAAAATTTTTAATGTTAATATATAATACTCTATATAAAATATATCTTCCCCAGAAATCAGTTTAAATTTTTGTGAAATTTCATTGACAAACCTAAATTATGAGATATTTATGCTTTGTGTTATTTTGAATTATGTATTCATTTTAATATTAGATTAAACCATATTCAGTTTAATAACACAATTCTATATTTCTAAGGTGCTACTGTATGTTCCATAAAAATCTTGTCCAACAATTCATATGTGATTAGAAATTTATGATGTTATAAAGGAAAAATTTGGATAAATCACTAATATCTTAATACTAATGCATTTTTGTACTGTCTTATGATAAAAATCATCAAAAAATTTTAGTAGTAGCTAATTGTCAAGTATTAATTTATTGGAATTTGTATAAACTTTTAAATGTGGTATGTTAGAAAATATTTTCTTTGCAACCTTCGTTTTGACAGTATTTTAATCTTAATTTTAGTTTTTTCTGTTATTTTAATTTTACAACTTTACTTTAGAGTCAAGTGTTCTTACTCTATAAAAATTAATTTCAGCACAGTTTTGTTATGACTTTCTTATTTTTAATATTTGACACAAGCATTGTATCTTCTTTGGTCAGAAACTGTTAATAAATTTAGTTTGTAAGTTCTATGTAAGTTTATAAAGTGAAACACTCTCCTCTAACATAAGTTTCCTTTCCTGCATTAAGAGTTGTTTATTTATTAAAAAATTATATTTATTGTACCTATCAAATACATATGAGGAAAACTTTAAATTGTGTCTGCTGAGAAGTTTTGGTTTTTCATGTTATATTATTCTCTAGGTTCTGGCAAAACTGCTGCATTTCTTATACCTATATTAAATCAGATATTTGAAAATGGACCACCTAAAAACATCCCAATGGTATGTAGATTTGTTTGCTCTTAAAATTAATACTGTATTTCCATGTGTAAGCCAAGAATTTTCGGGGCTTTTTAAAGACCTAAAGTGGTAAGGGGGGTCAGCTTATATACAGGTCCATGGAACAGAGGTTTTTTAGTGACATTTTGCTGTTGGCAACAAAAAGTAAAAAAAAATTGGCAAATATTAAAAAAAAATGGTTTAAAAAAGGTAAAGAACAAAAGAGAAAATGTATAAGGGCAAAAAGTAAATAAAGCTTGTAAAAATGTTTAAATGAAAAACATAAAAATTGAAAAATAAATTTAAAATGGCTCTTATCTGCGTTATAATTAGTCCAAAAGAACACTATAATAATGATAGTAGATTGGCAAATCTACTTATAAACACAATTCTATGCAACGAGGAAGCAGTCAATGAATAGCCAAACATAGCATACTCTTTTTTTCTAAGACTGCTTAAATTTAAGAAAAAGTTATCTTTATATAGGGTTGACAGAATTGAAACTTGCCATTAGTGTCTAAGTGAAAGCACCATTAGTTACATTGTCTATCGCCATGATTATCAACTATGTTCTGTTGTAGCAATCTCAGATAAGTTAATGTAAATTGTGAAATTAGCTAAGAGACATAAAGGTGATTAAAATTTAAAATGTAAGTTACTTTTCCTTGCCACTTTGGAAACCAAACCAAGATATGGCCTTGTATTTATCTCGAGTTGTGACCGATCCTTTACCTTCGGGGTATTTAAATTGGAGGCTGTGGCAAGGAAAGGTTTGAGAAGTGTTGGTCTAGTGTTTTAATTTCAAGCAACTTCAATGGTAAATATTTTCTCTGCTTTACCTGCTTGGTGTTGTTGGTGGTTTCTTGGTGACATATATAAGTATTTTAGAATTTTTTTTCACTTTCGCATATGTATGGGTTTTGAACTTTAGGTAAATTTTTGATTGAAAATAGTACACTTAACTTATGTACTGATCAGCTTATATTCAGAAATATATAGTAGTTTCCCTTAAATTTTGTAATGTCCCTTTTTTCCTGCTAAAAAATTATGCTTAAGATCAAGAGCTTATCTTTTTTATTTTGTTGCTTCTAAAGAATTTGAATGTTCAACTTATATTTCTTAGAAATATCCTTTTCATCTGTGCAATTAAAATGCTTATGTTCAGATGATGCTGTAAAATATTTGAAGTTTTTTCTCTCCCAGTAGAAATATATTTAAAATGTTTTTGGTAGAACTATTTTCAAAGTAAAATATCAGTATCATATTTATATATGAGAAAAATCATGCTTAATAATGAGGGTTAAAAGTAAAAAGAAAAAAACCCCAGCATAATTAACTTAAATGGTATTATATATTAGTTACAGCAACTAGTCTCAAAGTATGTGCTATTGAGATTGAGTGTAAAATTTATTAAAGTTTTCAAATGGTAAATTAATATAAAGTATTATTTTCTATGCCTTTCACACTGGAGGCATATAACTACAATACAAAGGTATACATGCCAACTTGTAAGTTTGGTCTGTAAGTAATATGGATCTTATTTAATCCTTTTATAAGATATTATAGTTTTGAACTTTTTCAAATGGTTTGTTTGATTGTAATATATAAGAAATAAACTCTTAACAAAACTGGAAAATTAAGGTTTAAGGTTAAGGGGATTAAGTCAATATATACCATGAAGATTCTTTATTCTGTTTCAATATAAAAAGCCTCTTTTGATGACTCATTTTTATAGTTATCTTTGTTTAAAATTTCATACTTTTTCTGCTGTATCTCATATATCAGATATTAAAATTTGTTAATTTTAAGTTTGATTTCATTGCATTTGCATTGGACTTTGCATCCTTTTCGATGCCTGAAAAAAAAAAAATGGGACATAAAACTTCTTTAAATTTTAGTTTATAATATTTTTTAAAATATATGAAAATATTAATACCAAGCAAAGTATAATAATTTAGTTTTTTCTTTTGCGGAAATTTAAAAGTAGGTGTAGTTTACTATGAGCAAAATATTCTTTCAAAGTCATAAAATTCTTAAAAATAACACATTAGCAAATGTACATAATGAAAACACTGAGAAAGTTGCAGCATTATAATTCTGTTACAAAATAGTTCTAATATTTTTGTTCATAAAATGAGAATGATCTGTTATTTACATTCGTGCAATCTTTAGTATAGCTGATTTGAATTAAATTTGCTTGTTTTACAGCCACCTCGCCATTCATCACGAGTGAAACAGTATCCCTTATCCCTGGTCCTTTCTCCTACAAGGGAGCTTGCCTGCCAGATTTATGATGAAGCTTGTAAATTTTCCTACCGTTCACGTGTTCGCCCCTGTGTTGTCTATGGAGGGGCTGATCCTGCCCAACAAATGAAAGATTTAGATAGGGGTTGTCATTTATTGGTGGCAACACCAGGCAGATTAGTTGACATGATGGAGCGGGGTAAAATAAGCTTAGAGATGGTCAGGTAAGACATATTGGAAAATTTTTAAGTTCTGTTATAAGTAGCTTTTATTCATATGTAAAGAGGAAATTTTTTTCAAATGTTTCTTAATGTTTGATAACTGGATTATAACTCTGACATTAATCCTTTTAATCTCATAATATCTAAATTAACCATCTGAATTTCTTTCTCTGTTCTATCAGGTAGAGGGAAAACTAAGAGAAACCAATAATGGTTTATTTATTGTAAAAACTAAGCCATTAAAAGGTAGATACAGAAACTTATTTAATGGAGTTACCTTCCAGCAAAGCAGGAAAATTTTAAGTAGTTTGGTATTCAAAAAGTTAAGAAAATTAATTTGGGAAAAGCTTCATAATACTAGTAGTCCTACCCTTCAATTGCTATGGGTTATTCGTAATTATGAAAATGCAACAGTGTGAAAAAAAAAAATAAGGATTTCACAATAGTTGCAGCATATTTTTCCCAAATAAGTATAATGCAAATGTTTTTATCTTCTAATATGTGTATACAGATACTACAGTGTTCCTTTTTTTCCCTGTTATTCTAGAAATCTCTCTTTTTTGGCCATTTATTCCTTTTTCTTTTTCTTTCTCAACTTTTTACGGAGTTACCAAGTAACAAACCCAAAACGGATTGTGCATGCTATGTTTTCTATGTTTTGATAGCTGTTTTTCTAATATTTTTTCAGTAAGATATTACCTTCCCTCCTTCCTTTTAAAAAAAGATAAGTCTTCTTAAAAAAAAAAAAAATCTTCTCTGTTTGTTAAAAAAGCTATATATTGGTGGTACCAGTGTTTGAAAGCATGCAAAAATGGTCTGTCGCATCCAGTACCAAATTGTTTTTTAGATCAGAACTAATGCTAAAAAATGGCATTCTGCTGGAATAAAATGCATTCAAGCTTTAACACACTAAATCAAATGACTTATTAGATTGCTATTTATTAAACAATGTGTATACACTTATTGTGAAATGGTATCTATTTTAAATATAAGCAGTATCAATGATCAAACACAATTGCGCTGAAATGGGAGGATTTATATACAAGAAATTTGATAGAATGACTGCGTGAAATTTCTCAAAGCCCCTTTTTCAAAAATCAAATCAGTTTTATTTTCTTTATAAAATCTGTCCATGGATTTTTCATGCATTTTCCTTAGAAATATCAAACGGGTTATAACATGAACCCAATGAACCAAGACAATCTGAAAATTTTCTTTTCAGTGCAACATTTCCATAAATTTGCAATACCTATGGATTGTTGTGGTATTATGCTAAGAAATAGTCCCATAAGTGGGCAACATTTCAAAGACTTGCATCATACTCAGACAATTTAATGCATGATCCTATGTAAAGCATCACATTAAAAAAAAAATTTATTATTTAAGGAAGTCCTTTTTTGGATTTCCTTGTATACAAATCTCCAATTACTTTAGTTGCATGTGTTTGTTTATATAAAGGAATTAGTCATAAAACCCACTCAAACACTAAAGCAGACACTAGCACATGTCAATATCTGAGACTGTCAGAGTGCATTATTATCAAAGGTCATTGTTTTTAGCAAGATCTAGAGATAATTGTTACTAAACATTATATAGTACCATACACTTTTAACTGGACCTTACGAGGTTCAGTTAAAGGATTAAAAGTAGGATCTTTCTTTGTACTTATGCATAGTGCCAAGTCATGGAAGGAGCAAAAATGGGACATGAAGTGGCATGAACAGGATTTTTTCTATGAAATCATGTGAAAGTGCTTTTTTGTTGCCTTTTCCACCCTTGCTAGTAATTGCATTTTTCAAATAGTATTGATGCCAGTGGTGCAGATTTTTAATTTTTGTGTCAGTTCATATAATATATATATACAGTATAATTAAAATTGCAATAACTGCTTTAAGTATACCAGTTAAAGCATTATTTAGAATATTATTTATAATGAAACCAATACAGAATTGTAATAACTAAATCAGTATTACTGTTATGTCAAGCCAGTACATGTTTTTTTCTTTTTACCCTGCCTATTGAGTACGAGCCCTGTTAATGAAACGTTTTACCTTTATTTTTATTATAGCATGTAGATTTACATTATAATATACATGTACAGTAATATTTGAAAATGCAATAAATGTACTCCAAAAATTTGCTTAAATAGTGCATTGGACAAAAATTGATATAGAATAAAAATATAGAATGTAATAATTAAATTATACTATATCATGTCAGTAGATGCTTTTTTGTTTTTACTGATATTGCATTTTATTCTTCTAATTATTCCTTTGATATTTGCTAACTATTGTTTCAAAATGTTTGTTTATATATATATATATATATATATATATATATATATATATATTATATATATATTAGTATATTCCATTCAGTTCACCCTTCCCCTATAATTAAATTATTCACTTTTATATCTGAAGATACAATCTCTCTCTCTTTTTTTTTTTTTTTAATAAAATTTTAGCAAGCATTTAAAAAGTTTGATTATAGTAGTGCTTTGCAATTATCAAAATGTTTTTCTTGATGTGTATTTAGTTTGTTTAGAAAAATGTTTTTGTTCATATTTATAAATTGAAATAATAAATTACTGATACATTAGCATACTAGTACTATAACATATATATAAATAATGGCATTACATAGGCCATTCTTGGATTACTGAGCTACCAATGTTCAACAATATGCTTCTAGTTATAGATGAAATAGCATTAAATAGGGGTTTTGATAGGTAGAAGATAAACCATTGCATTGTCACATGCCTATGATACATAGTTAGGTCTAACTGTATATAATCCTAACAAAAATGTTGATATTGATTCCCAAAAGGTTTTAGATTTTTAAAGAAATCTCATTTGTAGATTGTTTAATAAAGAACTTCAGTATAATCTGCAAGTGAAACACTGGAATATGTCTGTAAACTTTTAATGATTAAATTGCATGATAGCTGTTGAAATGATCTCTAGACAAATTTCATTTTATTTGGTTAATAACTTAAGACGATATAGCATCCAAACCAAGAAAATTTCATTAATATCTGTAAATATTGTTTATATATATATCTTAAAAACAGCTGTCAAAGAATCTTGAGTATTGAACTAAAATGTTTTTTAAAGCTTTAGGTATTTTTTAAACATAATCCTTTTAAAAAATTTTCTGAAACCATACCTGATGTAACATTTTGTCTAAATTTACATTTATGTTGCTGATTATCTCAGCCATTATCAAGGTTCGTACGGTGCTTAAAAGTGCTTAAAAACTGCTTAATTTCGAAACGCGTTTTTAAGGCCTTAAAAAGTGCTTAAAGAGTGAAGGAAAGAAAATGTTTTTCGCTGTATAAGACAAAGAAATTCCTTACACTATCTTGATACTTGCATCACGTCTATAGAAGATTATAAATTAATTCAGTATTAAAATAGTAAGCAATAACTAGTTTTGCCTTTGTCTACATTTTTGGTCATTCGAATAGGCGATCCATCAGTTGTTTGGTTTTAGTCAATTCAGATCATTAAAGATATTATTTTTATAAATCATATATGCAAATCTTATATAATATGTAATCTTATTAAATCTTATACAAGTTATAATTTTCTGAGATCTAACATTAAAGAGTAGAAAACGTTTTTATAGGTTTTCTAAGAACCTTTCTCCTAAGGTTTCTTCTAAAGTTAAGTCCAACAAACAATATGGTTCCTAAAAGTTTAATATAATAAAGTTCAAATGTATTGGTAAATTTATTTATTTATTTTTTAATTAGGCAAATTGAAGAAGCATCTGATTTGAATCTGTTTTAAATTTTTTTTTTACTAGGAAAACTTAAGTACTTTTTTATATTGATAAAAAGTTATTTAGATACTTTCATATTTCATATTTAGATACTTGTTTTTGTATTAAGTAAGTCAGAACATTCATTTTTAATAGTTATTCAACTACCTCTTTTCTTCCTCTTTTTTTTTTTGCATTTTTCTCCATTTTCCCTCTTTTCCCCCAAAATTTTGACTTCTGTGTCTGTGAAATACAATGATTTCCAACTTATACACACTCTCTTTTGTTCATGTTTTTGTTGAATCTAATGTAATAACCATTATTTTATCTGACATGTTTCTGATAAGACGTGCTTAAAAAGTTTGAACGGTGCTTAATTTTTTCCATTAAAAAAGTGTACGAACCATGATTATAATTATGTACAAAATATAATAATATCGCTAGTTGTGAAACTTCATTTTCAAGTATAATAAGTAATATTTTCTCTGTTATGGACAAACTCAGTTTCTAGGGAAAAGAGTTCAACTATTATATTCTTATATGAAATATTCTTTACTTACTCATTTGTTATGTTGAATGTTAGCTTTAAAATGATGACTGTAGATGTTTTTTTTTAAATTATTATTATTGCACCTAACTTTATTTTCTCTCTACCTCTAGATATTTGGTATTAGATGAAGCTGACCGCATGTTAGATATGGGTTTTGAGCCACAAATCAGGCGAATTGTTCTTGAAGACAGAATGCCTGGTATTGGCGAAAGACAGACATTAATGTTTTCTGCCACATTTCCTAAAAAAGTACAGGTAAGTTTATAGGTGATCTGAGATATGTTATATATCCTAAAATTTATATATTCTGATGTAAACTTAAATATAAAACAATAGATTTAAAATTTAAAATTCATATAATACTCTTTATTATAATTTGCTAAAATTTCAATGATCTTGTTTGAACTTATCTATATAAGTTCAAACAAGATCATTGAAACTAATATGTTTGTCAATAAGCATAAAAAATAAATTTTAGATATAACCTTAAAATAATAGTGTTACTGATTTATTTTTAAAAAAAATTAAGTTACATGAGTTTGTGTCATATCTCTCCATAACTGATTAGACTTTTTTTTTAAATTTCTAAAATTAGGATATTTGAAAGTATTTTGCTTGTAATTGATGTGTTAAGAAAATGTGGTTCATTTGTCAAGTTCAAATTATACTTTCTTTTTAAATAGGAACTTGCAAGGAAATTTTTAGATAATTACATATTTTTAGCTGTTGGGCGTGTTGGGAGTACTTCTGAAAATATAACCCAAAAAGTTGTTTGGGTAGAAGAGCATGATAAACGTTCCTTCTTACTAGATCTTTTGAATGCTGCTGGTCTAAGAAATGGAAATGCATGTAAGTTTTCTATTAAATATTTGCAAATATTTTACTTTGGTCTCATCTATTCTTTAATTATAACATCAGACAAGAAGCTAATGGCATTTAAAGATAAGATAAATAAAGCAATTGCATTGACCCTCTGACTGCTCAATTTGTAAACCAAGATCTCTTTAAAAATTGTGTATTTTTTTGTTGCATAGTTTAAGTATATATATAAGCATACTATTTATAATTATATTTATTACCTAATTAAATGTCTAATACTGTATATAATTTATTCCACTGGTTAAACAGTGAAATGGCAAAGTGAGCTTCTTAAAAGAAGAAAAACACATGCCCACGAAAATTGTGGGATGAGCAGTCAGAGGGTTAATATTAAATATATTTTCATTAAAAAGTATGCTTAGGTCAGTAATTTTAGATGCTATTGTTTTGCAGTATTAAACAAGCAGATATGTAGAGTTTTTGTACAAGTTTTTAGCTCTAGAATGACTAAATCTTTGCTACTACCTTAAAAGCTGATTGGTGACCTTTTTTAATTCATATTTTTAAAATGGTATATATTTATGTTCCTATGTTGGTGTATATATACTTATACACATATGTATACATACATACTTATAATTTGTCTACAGAAATTATCAATTCTGAATTAAACAAATCTTAATATTTTATGCACTTAGGACAAAATTCAAGGAACCTGAATTAAAGGATTACCATAAATTAAACGAACCCTAATTAAAGGAACCTGAAATTTGACCATATTCAAGAGACACTAAATCACCATTTAATGTAATTTTATCCATAAACCCAGTTTGATAAAATATCATTATTTAAAAAATTTTATGTAAAATTTACTCACATATTGAAAGTTAAGGGAAACCAAAAAAATAAACTGGAGATGTTGAATTTTACAAAACAATCCCCGTGTTTTGCTGCTGAAATGACATTTTTTAGTGTTAAAGTTATAATATATGCATACAATGTCTTTATTTACCATGTTAAGCCAATTTTGATTCAATAAAGAAAATTTTTGTGATGGCATTCTTTGTGCCCTGCTTATTTAATGTATTTGTACATAAAGAAATTGCCAGGATACTTTGTGATTTTTGAAAATATCGGGAAAGTTTTGCACCAGTTTTAAAAACTGCAAAAATTGGAGAATTTTAAAAATTTTCACCAACTTTGAAAAAGTTTCAATTGACAAATGTGTGATCGCTGTGTCAAGATTAAAATTTCAAATTTTAAAAAGCCAGTGTTATAGTTTATTAAACATCTTTAAGAAATGTTTGAAAATATATCGTTGTAATATTTTTTCATTCATTATGTAAAATTTATTTTTCATTGAAATCGAAGTTTTAATCTTTGTTATTCTAATTTGGATTATTTGTGTTAGAAATTGCAAGTATATAATACCTGTTGCCCATGGGAGAGCTGTGTCTTTGAGCTATGGGATTTTTACTACATTAATTGAGAGTGGTAAAATTAGTTTTATCCAGAAGGGAAATATTTTCCTAGCATATACCTAATGTTAGACCTTTTACCTGTATTATAATAAATGTTTTTACCTATATTAAAAAATTATATATAATAAATAGTCTCAGCCTCCACTAGATCAAAATTTAACACATTTCTGAGAAATGTTATATTTTTGCAATTTGCCAGAGAAATGTTAGAAATTATCATAAAAATATCAGGGGTATCTCTTCCTAATTTTGTGTTCACCATGTTATTTTCAAACTACAGGAATTTTATTCATTTGTAAAACTCTTTTCCTATCATGTTATAATAAGTTTTTGAATTGGTGTAAAGTAGCAAACTTATTCCGAATGGGTGCCCTATCTATTTAGCTTTTTTTTTAAAGGAAAAATTAACAAAGGAAATAAATGAAATAATTAACTAACATTCAGATTTTAATTATACTAATAGTAAATATTTGATAACTGCATCATAAATTTATTTTTTGAAAAAATAATCAAGGTTTTGGGAAAACCGGTGAAAAGAAGAGAAAATCTTACTTGAAATTTAAGTGCTGTTTATAATCTCTTAAAACTAATCCTTAATGCCAGAACAGAAGAAAGGTGGAAAGATTATGATCAGTTTGGGATTTAAATTATGTTTATATGAATATATATACATATTCACTTCTGATGTAAAAATATACTTTAACTACTAGGAAGCTTTTGAAATAATATGTACATATATATTAGACTAGACTAAATGTTTAAGAAACAAATTATATTGCTGTTATAATTGAGTTATTCGTCTAGAGATATTAAGCTTTAATATATAAAAATTTTGTTCTGATATATATTTCAAAATTGATTTTGTGAATAAGCTAATTTCCATATTTTCATATGGTGTTTGTTTATGTATATTAAGATATGACTTGTGGTCACAAAAGTAAAAGATATTTAAAGTTAAAAACTTATTAATATACATGTGAAAGTTTTATTCTAATATGAGCAAAACTTATTTAATATGATGAAATTGATAATTGGCTTTTAGAATAAAAAGCAATTGATATATAAAGTTCAGCTTTCACAACATGGGGATAAAAAGGATTTGATCCAACCCCCAAGTGTTTTAGTTTATGTGCTTTACACTTTCTATGAACCAGATACACCAAATTTATTGTATAGGTAAGTAGAATGACAGCATGTGCCCCCTTTCACCCCACTGTTTTTGTATTACCAATAGGATCATAAATGAAATAGTATTATTAATGACATATCTACATCAATTAGCAGAGACTTAGAAAATAGACTAACTGCAAAATATATATTAATGGATTTGGGTGATTTTAATTCAGATAAAATAATTGAAATGAGGTTGAAGGACATATTAGCAAAAGGAAAACATTTTATGACTAAAAGGTGTTAATATCTAAGTTCTTTATGCAGTCTGGTTTTTCTACCATTTCTTTCAGATATTAAAAATTTAAGTTAAAGAGCATAAGTTTAATCAATAATTTTATTTATTATTTTTTTAAGAACAAATTCAATAGATCACTATTTCTTAATATTTTAAATTTCTTTATCTGATATGTTTATGTACATACATGTTTTCTAATTAGATTCTATAAATATCAGCTAACGTGTCTGTAGAAGGATGAGACTTTTTTATTCCAAAAGGTGTTGTGAAATAATTAGTCCATTTTTAGGAACCATTTTCATTTTGTTCTATGTTCCACAACACAGTACAAATACAACAACATATACATTGCACACAATGAGAGAGATCACTGGCACTCAGACTAAACATATCACAATGGGAAAACAAACCAGATGGCTCTCTTAGTGGCACCTATCCTAAAAAGGAGAGGGGAGTAATTGTACCCACTACATCCTCCCCCTACACCTCCGAAGACCGTCTCGGCGAGGTGGTGGGATTTTTGATTTGGTTTTAGTTTTCACAGAAACAGGAGGGGCTGTTTTGGGGGTCTACCTCTTTTCCTTAGAGGCACCACAGGAGATTGTTTCTATGTAATATGTTGAAAAGGTGTTAAAGCTGATACATGGTATGCACCTAAAGGTTCATCAGGTTTATCACAACTGGCTATGACAAAGGTTGTAGTTGATTTTTGGGACAAAATGATATAAGGGCCATCTTTCCTCAGCATAAATTTTGCACTTATGCTTTGGTTTGCTTTACTTAATAGGTGAAGCTTTACCCAAACTAAATCACCAGGTTTAAAATTAGGGTTTGATTTACTTGATTTGTCTGAATATGTTTTTTGACGATCCTGATTATTCTCAATATTTTCCTTAATTTGCGATATATTCCTTTCAAAACATTTTTTAAATAAGGAGTGAATTCTGGGACAAAATTATCATTATGAATAACAGATCGCAAGTCAGCAGTAACATTGTTTAAAGTTCTCAAAATTTAAATATGCTTCTTTCCTTCAGAAAATATACATTAGAATTATTTTATACAAGCAATAGAAGCAGATTATTTATTTTCAAAACATACAATTTATGCATAGATCTTTTTCTTAAAAGAAATTAATATGTCAGTAAAATGATGAAAACAAAATGGAAATATGAGTCATAAAAAAATGGTATCCACAAAACGATAATTAAGCGTAAAGAAGCTTACTTCTGGGTAGAAGATACGTTTGAATTCAAGATGCGGTCCAAAACAAAACTGCTTTTACTTTAGCAGTGCATTTAATCATAAAGATGATTTTCAGAACACAGAGCTTTATGGAGATTTCATAAGAATGTAACACAAAATTATTGGAAGAATCACTTTCCCTGAAACAAAAGCACATACTTGCAAACTCACAATACTTGGTTAGAAAGGCAAAGATAACTGGAGAACAAACACACAGAAATTTTTACATTGTGTTAGGGCAACACATGTTGAGATGAATTGATATTTTAACATAATTTTACCATTTCTGAGTACGAGAAAAAATGTGGCATGTGTCTGGATGAAACTTTTTCATACTTTCAAAATTTCACATTGGGTGCCACTGTAGAAGGACGAGATTCTTTTATTCCCACTTAGTCCATTTTTTGGAACCATTTTTATTTTGTTCGCTATGTTCCACAACACAGTACAAATACAACAACATATGCATTGCATGCACTGAGAGAGATCACTGGCACTCATAGACTAAACATATCAGAATGGAAAACAAACCAGATGGCCACCTATCATAAAAAGGAAAGGTGAGTAATTGTACCCGCTTCACATACATGTTTTCTAATTAGGTTCTTATCAGGTCTAATGGAACCAGCGTCTGTCAAAATTGAATTATTGATAAATCTGTAAATTTTTTTTCCTCTTTTGGGATAAAATATGTATTTCTAAAATATTTGTTTTTTCCCCCTCAGCCCGAGATTCTCTAACATTGACTTTTGTTGAAACCAAGAAGGGGGCTGATGCTTTAGAACATTTTCTCCTAAGTGAAGGTTACCCAGTAACTAGCATCCATGGAGACAGAAGTCAAAAAGAAAGAGAAGAAGCTCTTTGGAATTTTAGAACTGGACATACATCTGTTTTAGTTGCAACAGCAGTAAGTGACATTCTTTGAAAGCTGATTGAAATTCCTAAATTTGCTCCTTGAAGAAAGATCCGTAAATCCCTTAATTTTCATGATAAATCCATAATTTTAGGGCATTAATTTTTTGATTTAGAAAATGTTATATTTTATACGTAAAATAATTGAACATAAAATTTGAAATTTAGGTAGCTGCTCGTGGTTTGGATATACCTAATGTAAAGCATGTCATTAACTTTGACCTACCAAGTGATGTTGAAGAATATGTTCATAGAATCGGTCGTACAGGACGTGTTGGAACAGTTGGTAATAAAATTTTTCTGTTCATTGTTTAAAGAAAATTTTGTTTCTCTTATTTTTATAGGTAAATTAGAGTTGAAATAAAAAAAATTTATTAACTATAAAAGTGTCAATTATGGAGGTTTTACTGTTTATTTTAAAATAGCTAGTAAATTTATGGGGAAATGATCATACATCTTATAAACATCTTTGTTGTTTACTGTAGTAAATGTTTTAAAAGTTGACTTTTATTATAAAGAACCTAAAATTGAAAGACTGTCAAACCTTTGAAATCATGTATGTGTTTATGTGTATTCATAAACACATAGACATGTGTATGATTATGAGTATATGTACATATATCTTGTAAATAAAATATCTTCTAAATCAGTATTTTTAAACTAAAAATGCACTGCAAACCAGTAGAATATATAATTTACTCTAATGAGACTACAAATGATTCAAATTTTGTAAGTGTTGTTTAATGTGGTATTCAATATTTATTTTATTAGCAGAAAACTGCTTAAAGTTTACAGTTTATAAATAATATATATATATATATTTATATTTATATTTATATATGGCCTGCTTTTATTTTCTAATTTAAATTATATTAAAACAGTTGCTTAATCATTTAATTCTAATTGATTGGTAGCAAAATTAAATTTCAGTCTGCTAAAATTTTTCTGTAGGTCACCGATGATCTGCAGACCACTAGTCAAGAAACTGTGCTGTAATAGACAAATAAATTTCAGTTTAAACCATGTATAGATAGCATAAATTTTACTTAGAAATTCAGTTATTATTATAGATGTGTAATGCTGTGAAGAAATTTGATTTTCTTTGTTCTTATAGGACTAGCAACATCATTTTTCAATGAACGTAATAGGAATATGGCTCTTGATCTTGTTGAATTAATAACAGAAACTAAGCAAGAATTACCAGAATGGCTATCTGTTTTAGCAAAAGAAGTACAAATGGAACAGAGATGCAGTTCTGGATCTAGAAAATATTCTAGTGGGAAGAAGTATGTCTTTAAACTTAGTCTCTTTTACTTGTTAAATCACAATGTCTTAATATATAAATGTGATGCATTTTTGTTGTATTATTTTAGATATGGATCTGGAGGTTTTGGTTCAAGAGATTATCGTCAATTTGGTAACAGCCGTGAGCGAACAAGTGGACCACGGAATTCTAGTTCTAACAGTTACTCATCTCAGAACTATGGTGGATACGGTGGCAGCCAGTACCCAAATCAGTTTAGAAATAACTATGGTGGTGCTTCATCAAATGACTGGTGGGGAAGTTAACTGTTTGAGTAACGTTATCTACCTAAACCTAGAATAATTTCCCACAAAAATTAAGTACTTGGATAATTGTAAAAAATATACAAATGAACGTGGTTTTTGTTCCGTCTCATGGCAAAATTTTATTTAATGATTTCTATAGTCAATTTATCAATGGCTGGTTTTCTTGCAGCAAATTCAGTACATGAGGCTAGATTTTGTTTACTTAGCTTTATTTGGAAACTATTAATCCATGAAAAGGTGTGAGGCTGAATCATTGTATTAGTATATTCATCTATACGGATTTATGTAAAGCTGATACTGGTGAAGAATATCTGTATAGTTGATTTTCCATTATATGAATATATTATATTTCAGGTGCATTTAATTTAAATTTTCAATGGGACTTAAAGGCCCATGAATGTATTCTGTATACCTCTAATGCTAATTATATTTTGTTTAGTTTGAAGGAAACCTTATATATAATTGAAAATGTGAGCTGAAAATAGTTGGTGTGTAACTGAATACTTCAATATTGAATTTCCTGTGATAAAATTGTGTGGAAATATTTCATGTGGGCATTCAGTGCTTGCATGTACTGCGATTCTGATTTTCATATACAAGTGATAAATTTGAGCTTTATACTCTTACATGTCTGAGGATTTTTTTTATTTTGTTGAAAAATGATATTATTTAGAATAAATTTTATTAAGTTACTAATGAAAATAAAACTTGCAACACTCAGCTGTCTTATTTATGTGTATGTAGTTTTGTCTTTATAATTTTTTTTTATCTCATTGTGATCGTCTCTGATATTACTTGCAAGAATAATTACAAAATTAATGCCAAAGTTACTCTGTGAGTTGTTGATGTTGATTTGCCACTTAGTTTTTAACTATGAATGTTATTTCTGTTTATGGGTGCATTTCAGATATTGACATTTGTTACCATATCTTCCTATACCTTTTAATTTCTGTAAGTAAAAGTAATACAAATTTGTGTCAAATTTGAAAACTGTTGACTGTTGTAATAGCTCTATTATCTATATCAAAGCTTTTATTACATATCTGTAATTAGTTCATTCATATACATTTCATGTGTCACATTTTGGCCATATTTCTACTGTACACATTTCTATTGAAAACAGAAGGTACAATAGTTTAAATTTTGCAATGCATAGTGTTTCAGTTTTTTTTCTTTAGTCTTATCTCAGTCGATCTAATGGTGGTACAAAGTGTTATTGAAAACTAATAATTTCAATACAATGGTTGAGTGTATTTATATTTCTTTTCTCAGAGTATTAAATGCATTTAAGAGTATAGCTTTTAGAATTTTTTTTCTCTCTTGAAAAGTTGTAGCAGACTATGTATAGAGCAATAATCCCTTGTGAAAGCTAAAGTAAAAGTTATATTTTGTTTACTCTGGTAATTTTTTTTAAAATTGGTAATGCAAATATTCTTCAGGACATGATACAATATATAAGTACTTTCTTCAGAGTTAAATATATTAACAGAACTGAAGATTTTAGGGTGAATGGTTGCAATATGGTTGTACAAAATTTCCATTGAAGACTCTTCTGGTCATAAATGGTTTTTAGCCTAGTACACTAATAGCAGAATTTTAATATTTATTGAAGAAATATATATGTGTGTGTGCGTGCAAGCTTATGTAAGTAAAATGATTAAAAGGAAAATATATGACATGCTCATATAAGCATTGAATGGAAATTAAAGATATTTGATTGGTTTGGCTGTTGTTTACTTTCAGCAATTATTAATAATTGATATACTCATCGATAGGTGTTTTGGGCTAATTCATTTTGAAGAGAATAAATAGTACATCATTTTCGTGCCACAAAATTATAGATAATCTGGATTTTTTTTTTACTTTAAGTAATTTTCTAATGTTTAGCTTATGGAACACCTGTGTAATTTAAAAGCTACTGTTTAAATATGTACAGATGGGAAGTAAAAGTTTGCTGTTGGAGATTGCTTAATTAAAATTTTCATGTGAATACATAAAGTGTGCACAAATAGGTTGAATTTAAACTCATTACTATTCAAATTAAATTTTATTCCTGTACATTTAATTATCTTCTATTAGTTTATATTTTTTAATATTGCTGTTGATCATTTAAAGCTTAAGGTGAGTTTGTACCTACCAGATTGATTTCTTCTTGCATCATGTTTGTGTGTATGGCAAAATTAAAAATTCCCTTTTAACAGACATAAATTTTAAAACATGAAAAATGTTTATGGAAAATTAAGTATATATGACCAAGAAAATGCTTCATATACTTTATGTCCTGAAGAGTTAAAACTGAGACATTTATTTTTGATAAAAATTATTTTAGCATGTACAGTATTGTAATATATTTTGGGATTGTTACAGTGTAATTTGCTACTAAATAATCTCAGAATTCTTTTTGAAATTTACTTTTTTTTTTTTCATATGCTCAGGGATACAGTCAATAATTCCTTTCACCCAAGAAGTTCCTTTAATAATTTTTATACTTTTTTTTCTGCCTAGATATAATCAAATCTTCACATACCTTATATTGTCCAAGGGATTATTGTGTTTACTCTCGTAAAGGCAATCTACAGACAATGATATTTTTATTTTGGTGAAATGTAATAGAACCACACTGGCTTAATTTGATGTGTCTCAATTCGAGAGTATTTCAGTATTTGAATTTGAAAATGAGATCAACATACCACATTCTATTTGCAAGTTTTTTTTTTGCTTTAATCGTTGCTATCCTTTTTTGTTTTAATCTAACCAAAATTATTCTATGTATTATAATCATCATATATATTTTTTCACTTGTATTTTTCATGTATTTTATGTTGTTCATACTTACTTTCTGCCCCATGAAACTATTTGTATGTTCTGATTATATATAAAATCTAATTTGTGTGCTCAATTAAATTTATAATCTTGTAAAAAGTATGAAGAATTAGGCCTGTTTTGTAGTTATTTATTGTAGTCTACTAATTTGTCTTTTATTCCCATTTGTCATTTTAGTGTATGATTTGTTATAAATGTTGCCAATATTATCACTATGTTGGTGTCGATTACAGCCTCATTATTTATATGAACATAATTACAAACTGTGTCAGATTCAGAGAAATTATATTAAATGTTGAAATGTGTTGCATACCTTCTAGTTAAAATATTATAATGGTTTTATTACAAAAATGCTTATCTAAAAATATATATTTATGGCTATATATTTATTTTTAATTAATTTTGTTTGATTTTATAAGTCAAATTATGTACCTGTAATTCTTTATGTAAGTAAGGTGTTTGCTTTATAAGATTTTGTACTTCTAAAATGAATTGTTTTACTCATTTAGTGTTCTATTTTGTTTAAAGTTGATTGCCAATGTCTAAAATTTCATTTTGTATTGTTTTTTTCCTAGTTTTCTAATTCTAGCACCTGAAATGTTTTTTGTTTTAAGAATCACATTTGGAGGTAGTACAAACCCCATCAAAATTTTATTTTACTCCCTTCTTACAAAGTAGACACTCTCTTCTGAATTAAATGGAGTATAAAATTTAGATTTTTCTTTTTGAATTGGCAGGTGATGTTGATGTGCCTATAAATGTTTCAAGTTACTAGTGAATAAATATATATATGTGTGTGTGTTTGTATCAGGTCTGTGAGATCCTAGGCATTGGTATGGAATTGATACTTATTTCATGTAGCTGTGTGGTTGTGTAGGTTTAAGTTTGAAAAAGCAGCTAAATCTTTCATAAACAGTACTTTTGTATAAATAATTTCAAAATAATGAACTTATCAAATCTGAGGAAGTTATGAGCTGTAAAAGAAAAGCTGTTGGTTCCAAGGCAGTGTCAATAGGCTGTCTAATATCCGCCCAACCTAGGTGTAGAATGTTAACCATAAAAATCTGTAGGCATATTTGTTTAAGATCAAGAGACATAAAGCCTAATTAAAATGAATTTGAATGAAATTAATGTGATGCACACACATATAAATATTTATAACTCATTTTCTGCATTAAGTATTCTATATTAATTGCTTGCTTTTAGTTTGTGTATTGTCTCTAAAAAAATTTAAATTTCTGTTTTTTTAAGCAAGCAAACTATGTGGATTCCTCTCATTCTATATGTTGCTTTTGTCTTCAAGGCCATTTTAGCCTTCATGGAATTTTTCTGTGATAATATTTTGTTTGAATTAGCTGTGTTCTGCAAACCCTTTGCTCCCACTAAAATGCATGGTCTTGTTAGTCTCATCATTTTCAATTTAAATCATTTTTATTGTGTAGTATTTGCCATTCATGCTTTGACATCTTTTGTGTTGGTAAGACATTTGATTTTTCAGAAATCGCTATTATATTTGAATTGGTATATTTAAACAAATTTATTATGTTTCTGATTATGCGATATTATTTTCTGGGTTAAGTTTTTAAAATTTAGGCAGTACAAAGTAAGCTTTTTAAAGTTGGTTTTTTTCAATTCAATGAATCAAATTGTGAATAAATCATGAAATCTGAACTGATGGTCTGTGAGAAAACTTTTTTAGTATGTCCATTTTATGTATAGCATTCCACCTAATAGTTGTTTCTTTTTGAAACTGAACTAGTTGAAATTGAATTTGTTGCTGCTTCTCTCTAATTTGAGTATAATAAAAGTTCATTCCACAAAATAGGTATTTTTAAGTTGAGGTTTTACTAACAAGACAGGGAGTAATCTTCTTTGTACTTATTTTAAGAAAATCTTAAAACTTTATTTGATTTTCCTGCTTTATCATACTTATTCTGGTATTGTGCATATTTTGTCTTGAAGTATATACAAATTACTGTTTGTTGTAGCATGTAAGATTCTTAATATCTGCCATAGAATTGCGTTCTTATATAAGCATGTCAAAAGAATAACTTAATAGTAGTGTTATTACTTCTTAAAATTTTGTAAATTTGTTAAATTTAAAAAAAAGTATTGTAATTTGCATTGCCTAGATTTATTTATAAATTTGAGTGCTAATGAATGTCTGATGTTTAATTCCAAGATATTTCACTGAGTTGATGTACTCAATATCTTCAATATATTTTTAGCTTGTCATTTTGATTAAAAAAATTTCTTGTCTTTGTCTTTGTGAAAGAGCAGTGTAGAGATATAATGCACAGGGTTTTAAAAATTCTTTGTTAAAAGTTTCTAATAATTATATTAGAATTCAATTAATATTTCTTATGGAAATTTCGTTGTAGTAAAATGCTATGATGTATATAAATGTAAGTATGCTGTGGCAAAGAAATAAAAAGTATTCACATTTTTGGATTTTCATGTTGTGACATTTCTGTCATTTGAATCAACAGTAAAGGGTGCAGTCTAATTTCAGTCTATGACTTTTGATGCAAAGATTGTTGTCCTAATAAATTATTGAGGAATTGAAGCAATTCATCATAGAAGGCTCAAAACATTCCTCTCTTTTTCTACAGTTATAAATTTCTATTGTAAAATGGGAAGGATGGAATAAATTAGGTTTGATGGGGTGGTGTTTTTCAAAATTATTTTAATTTTTAGAAAAGTATATATTTATAATGTTTTATATTAAATTAATTTGGCTCTCTGTTCAGTTATTTCTCATGTTTTTAAAGTTAAAATTCAGTTTCAAAACAAAATTACTGTATTGTATTTTTAATAAGTATTTACCATTCTTTTCAGTTAAAAATGCAACATTCTAATGTACATATGTGTAAATTAAACAGAATTTATATATGTTGCTTGCAGTCATTGGTGCTTATTGATACAAAACAATTTTATATCGACCTAGTAACATAAAGCTGGAGCAATATATATTGTATGCTGTTAGTTTCTCATATACTGTAGCATTAAAGCAGGGTATTAAAGTTTCATTTTAATTCAAAATTTTTGTTAATATTGGCTGTATTGTGTATAAATCAAACATATACAAAAGTTAAAAAAATTACTTGTAACATTAATATTTACAAATTTATCTGAAACGTAAGATATTGTTTTGTATTACTATTATTTTTTTGTTCATTTAAATTAAGATATGCTGCACCTAATCAAGTTACTTTTTTTCCTTGGAATCTTTTGAAGTTAACAGGATTTTATGCTTTTACTTTGCATTGATGTAATTTTTCCACTTCATGTAAGGAATTAAAGGGGCACCAGTCTTTCTAATTTCAGTTTAAGTTATGTTAATAAAGGTTGAAGTATAAAAGAAACATCATAATTAGTTAAATCTTTATTAAGATGCATATAACCTCTCCCACCCCCATACCAGAATTTTTTTTTTTTTTTTTTAAACTTCCATTATATATTTCTTGTTTGTGTGTGTACTTATCTATAAATTTTACAAGTTTTAATATTTCATATCATGATATTAACCTTGCACTTGATATCATTTTGTAGTAATATAAAATAAGGAATCAATTAGGGTTGTTGTGGTACCATTAATTTGCCTTAAAAGTCATAGTTCATATTTCATGTAAATGTCTCTTCAAAATAAAATTGTGAGAAATAAAAATTGCTATAATCCAAACTCATAAATGAGCTTTAGTTTTTATATTGCATTATGTGAAATATCTTGAAGATCTTGTCAGTGTAAGATATTTATTCAATTTTCAGCCCGTCTGCTTCTAAAACTTGAAAAGTCCTGTAATGTGTTTATAATTTAAGATAATTCTGTTTTCCTGGTAATTTTTGTACTTTAAATGTTTTAATAGTGGTATTTTACAAGGAGCAAAACATAATGAAGCGAAGAGCTTCTATATGGATATATTGAGAAGTGTATTTTATGTAAAAATGTGCCTTTCTTTAACATTCTATATGTACAAAAAGTTTTGGTAAAGGAAACTGTCTTTTGTATGTTTCAAAAAGGCTGTATTGAAAAGTCTAGGCTTTGCAAAATCAGGTTTTAATTTTAGAATTACCCATTAGAAATAAGGAAGATTAAAATGATTCTGTTGTTGGTGGGAAATGTTCCCCATTCAGTTTTCTTCCATTAAAATTAACTATTGAACTTTTAGCACTCACTTTGAAAAAGATTGTGCTGCATTTGCAACAAAGAACTGTTAACTTAACTTGGAACAAAGTAGTAATTTAAGATGTTTGTTTTTAAAAAATAAATTGGCATGTTTTTCAGATTGGTTTTAGTAATGTATGCAAAGATATGAGCAATACTTCATTTTTTAAAATATGAATGTTATCAAAGCAATTATTTCATATCATTCAAATTTGTTTTTTGTTGAAGTTGCCATTTGCAAAGCATGCAATTTGTGTATGAAATCCTGGAAATTTGGCTCTTATTTTATTTCTTTCACTATCTATAATGAAATTAAAGCACTGGATACATTATTTTCATGAGATGAAAGCATAAATAAAAGAATTTTTATCCCTTTCACTTTTCTTGACTATTTCCTCAAAATAGAATTTTTATAAATAAAAACATTCTATTTCTTTACTCTTTGTATCATCATGTTGCAGATCTACAACATATCCAACAGTAAACTCAAAGAAGATTGTTTTGATTGTTGGTATCCCACTACACTGCATTTGATATATTTTGCTTCTAAAATCGGCCCAAATGGTGATACTGCTTTTATGCAGCTCTTTCAGGAGTTTCACAACATTTGTAAACTCTACATGCAATTTTCAGAGCACAATATTATCAACTATATATGATAAATTTCAGAAGTGGATATAGTACAATCTGAGTTAAAAAAAAATATGAGTATAAAATCTTTCACCACATTTATTTTCTCTCTCATAATCCCCTTGTTAAATGTAAGAATAAGTGTTGCCAAGGACAAAAAGTAAAGTTTTACAAGCATTTACAATTACTGAAACATTTTAAATTTAATTATTTACCTTTAATTATGTTTAAATTATGACTTCTTAAAAATTTCGTTAAAAGGACAACGGATTTTTTCCTTTAGTAATTTATGATAATGGAAAAATTATATAAATTTCTGCAGAACAGGTAAAAAGATTTGTAACTCTTCAGTGACACATTTGCAATTTCATCATTATTATTTTCGAAATATTTAATGCAGTGCTGGCGCCATCTGTTGCCTGATATAGTATTTATATTGGGATTAAAAATAGGGTTAAATTATCCATTATTTTTAATGAATATTTTTTATTGCTTATTTTAACCAGGAATTAATTTAGTTAATGAATATTAGCTTGTCCTAATATAACATTAAGTTATGTAATTTTATTGCATGATCTGTTTCAGTTTTGTTTTGTCTAATGTAAATTGGAAGTATCAAACTTCTATTTCGCCCCAGTCCGAGCCGTGCAAATTAATAGTATAAACTTAATTTACATTTAAAATGTGAATTGTCTCCACATTGCAATTCTAGAATTTTTTTTTAAAGAAAAGTTGGATGTCGTTTGTTAAGTTACTGTAAGGAAACCTTTAAAAGGTGTCCCTATCACTTTGCCAAATTTATAAATCTCTCACTTTCGTTAGTAAATGTAACCTGATGAATATAATGTTATTAATTTGAATCGTGAAAAATAAGCTCCTAATGCACAATGAATTTTTACAATACAGGAATATAAGCAAAATACAGGAAACTAGATGAAATATTTTTTAATAATACCCTCTGAGTGCTCAATTTGTGAACCGAGATATCTTTAAAAATTGTGTATTTTATTTGTTGTTACATAGTTTATATATAAATTGGAGAATTGAAGTACTAATTTTTTTCTGGAAAAGATTTTTTATATTGAAACTAAGCTTTCAGAAAAACTAATTTCAGACGTTATCACAAAATTTATATTTTAATAAATTTCAATTGAAATATAGTTAATTTCTATTTATAACATACTATCTATAATTTTATTATAATTGTATTTATTGCCTAATTAAATGTATAATACTGTATATAATTTATTCCACTGGTGCTTCTTAATAAAGGAAGAAAAACACATGCCGCGAAAATTGCGGCATGAGCAAATTTTGCTATATTTGAATTGCCCGTGGAAATCGCGGGATAAGCAGTCAGAGGGTCAATAATAATAATAAAAAAAAGTTATGCGTGTTGTATTTTGTACATTAAATACTGGCCTTGCTTCACTCAAAGTGTTGGATAACCTTTATACACTGCTCAAAATAATTAGGGGAGCACATAGTTTTAACGAAATTAAGCAAATACACCGATAAGTAACAGAAAATAAATCATCCATAATTTAAAGCCTAGCAAGGAAAGAGAAAAAGAAAACTTCATATGCAAATCAAAGTTCATGACGTCAAAAACCAGAAAAAGAATATAAGGGCAGATATCGAGATGATGCTAAAACGTCTGTTTCCATGTCTTAACTGTAAAATCCACTTTGAAGAAGCGGTGACGTTATAACTTCTCAACGAGATGTACCGGAACTATGGCATAGAGTATTAAAGGCAGACTTAAATCCCGGTATATACAACGTAGTGTCTCCGTTGCTGTTGGTGTAGCCAGAAGCTTCGTTGCAAGGCCGTGGAATCGATACCAAGAAACAGGGAATATTAGACGTAGATCAGGGCTAAGTCCTAATTCTGTACAAAAGAAAATTAAATCTTTTAGTAAGGAGTTGTCAAATTTGGCAGACTTAAATGTTACGTTAGCAGGTAAAGAAACATTCTCTCTGGCAAACTATTCGCATAAAAGCGATACTAAATTACATTCTCAAAATTTAAAAGTGAAATCTAGTTTTCTCGTTTTCGGTTAGGGAGGGTATTTATTTTTGATGGGGAATAACAGTAAATTTTTATTCTGTCCTGTATTGTCTCTAACTTTCTGAATAACCGAAAACGAGAAGCAAGGCTCAGATTTAGGTAAAGGATTTTATTGAAATTTCTGTCAAACCTGGTATATTAATACAGAAATTGTTTTAGAAAAGGCAAAATGTAGCGTAATAGACGGAACAATGTTTAGAATTAATGTTTCCAAATTACGATGCCTAAATTTTTAATAGCAAAGCTTATCAAGATATTATATTCGTACGTATTTGTTAAAGAAAACTATTATTTCTTGCCCTGCAACCTCCAAAATTATTAAAATGAAGTAATAAAATTAAATGTAATGTTTAGCTTTATTAGGAATCTAAACGTGTTTTCGAAATATATAGTGCAAATAAAGAAACAGGTATTAAAGAGCGGTTAAATTTTAGAAAGTTTAAGATTGCAAAATTTAAATTGCATTGTTCTATTTTATTTAGGCTGTA
>CM063503.1:116633686-116903686 GCA_032207245.1 Pardosa pseudoannulata
CCATTGGAAAAGAAACACTAAATGAAATGGAGCACGACTCAAATTCGATACTTTTCTCCTTTTTTTTATGAAAAAGTGACGAACATTTTTGCTGCAAAAGTTCAGAAGAAAGAATTTTCTAAAAAATAAATTATTATATACTAGTCGTAAACTTTATTGAAATTTCTATCCTTATATATTTATACAGTTTTGGGTAAATTTTACTCCACAAAGGTCACTGCCTGCTGATCTTGAAAAATTATTAGTTTGGTTTGAAACCATACGGTTAATTTTTTTCAACGCTGTAGTTAATGAGACTAAACCAATTACTGACGGCACATGCCTTTTATACATATGTAAGACGTAAATAGTTTACGTCTCACAAAAAATCAATCCAGTCGTGGTCAGTGCTTAATAATTATCTGAAAATTAGGTATAAAAATTCCTTTATTTTCTCTCAACACTATGAAGACCGAAACATTCAAATGTTCAAATATTCAAATATGGCCTCTGAGCAATCATCATTCAACGTGTCCCTCCAGCATGTGGATGTAAAAAAGTAGAACAGATACATACCGTACGATGGCAGAATGGTAGAGCGCTGCACTTTAGTATCAGAGTTCGCTGGTTCGAATAGCGTTGCTGGCAAAGATGTTCATAGCCATTCGGAATCTGCTTTAAATATTAGATCTCGGTCTCATTAACCCTCGTGAGCGAAGCAGTAGACCGTAGCTTTCCAAACCAAAGCAGATAGATATAGTAAAGAGAGAAATGTTCACAATGAGTCTTAAAAAGAATATAAAAGGCGAAGATTTTGCAAAAACAGAGCTACGTTAATATATTGCCTCTAAACATCGGTGAGACGGCCGACTTAATTGCTGAATCTTAAATTCTCTTTCCGCTCGTGAATAAATCTTGATTCCGGTTTTAAGTTTCAATTTTGAGAATTCAGTTAGCGTTTGTTTAAGTATAACACACACATTATATATATATATATATATATATATATATATATATATATATATATAAGCTCACACACATACACAGTGCCGGCTTTAGAGGGGATAGGGGCACCGGGGTAGTCGTCCTAGCCACCTTGACCATGAATCAGTCAGTTAAGGAATATTAAGGCCACCAAAAACAACAGTAAAGATATTTTTATGACTCTGATACGATAAAAACCTTTACCTCGGCTGAAAACATTGATTTTGGCCGTGACTCGTGATTATATTGCAACTTAAGAAGAAATTAAGGGCACTAAAGAATACCTCGTCCGGAGCGTCCAGTTGGCTAAGGCCGGCTCTGTTTATGCGTGCATGTGTACGTGCAACAGTGCCGGTATTAGCAACTGTCCTTACGACAAAGAACCGACAAAGAAATCATCTATTTTCAAGAAATTAGTTAAAAATAATAATAAAATAATAAAAAAAAGACTAAATATTTTTATTAATTTTTATGTTTATGTCCCAAAAACATCAAAGGGTAACTCCCTTTGATGTTCCTCTGATATAAACTGTAATTCTCCCGAGGCATTATCTTTCTTAGGTCCCAGATGCGGTATCTGGAAGTCAAAAATGAAGGGTGGTTCATTCAAGTACTCCTGTTCTAAGGAAATAAGCTCCATGAAATACTGTGCAGAAGGTTGGGAAAATATAATTACGCCCGCGGGCTACAAATAATGGGAGAGCAGACTAAAATGTGGGCTCTTTTAACTTATATCCTGGTAACTGTTGGGCATGGAAGACTCAAAGCTTTTTTTTCTTTTCCTTATGATAGACTTGAAAATGTTTTCTCTGTTTTTATCTTGTAAAAGGGTGTAAATGATATGAGGTCTGCAATACATAATACCGTATTTAAAAACAAAGTTGATGCTTATACACACACGCGCGCGTGTGCATGTGTGTGTGTGTATCGCAAACTGATTATGTGCTGGACATAGATATATGTATAGAATAGTGAACAGCCTCAATGGACTTTTGTAAAATTATCTTTATATTTTTATATTAGTGTTAATTAATGTCTTTTATCTGCCTGTTACTTGTTGTTTGTCTTGTTTTTATGTATATATTTTCTTGCACAAGTATCAATAAAGAAACTAAAGAAGCAAATTTCAACAAGAAAATCAGGAACAAATTTGTTCACGGGAGTCTCTCTTGATTAAATACAAAGTATATTAATGCTTGATAAAACCTCTTGATTAAATATAAATATCTAGATTAAACATATAATTTTATATTTTGGTTATATGTTGCCCACTTCTCATCTTCACATTAAAAAATCTCGCTTAGAATTGGACATAAAAATGTCAGGGTTAACATGTTACATCATTTACCTATGTCATAATGAAAGATCCTTATATAAACGTTGCAAACGAGCAAAAAGTCACTAAAACTATTTGAGGGGTTATATGTAATTCTGTATCTTTCTCTGAACCTTTAATGTCATTCAGTGTTTTTATCTATTTATCAGCACACTGATTTGAGACTGGGCAGTTTTCAAATAAGAAATATTGCTTTGGAATGAATTTCTAACAATACTGTTTGAGAGTGAAGAATCCGACCCTTTTTCCTGTTTTCGACCTAGACACAATTTCTGCAAAAAGTTTTTCTCGGAATTACGATGTATAGTAGTGCCATCTATTGATAATAATGGGAAATAATAGTTTTTATTTAAAGGAAAATAGCACTCACGACCCAGAAAATCTTCATTTTATAACTGTCTTTTCTCAGTTTATTGGAAAAAGAAAAATTCTGCAAGCTATACAATAAAATTTTTATAAGTGCTTCAAAATTCCTATTCCTAAAAAGATATTTCATTTTTTTTTCTTTCCAAGTAATATTTTTAAAAATAGAAACATAAAATATATATACCAAATGAAAAAGCCAAAATTTATGCAATTAGAAATTAACTTTTTAAACTTATAAGTTTTAAGCTATGTTTTATACTTACTTGGGTTCGTGAACAGGCTGCCAGGTTTGGCTTTATATATTTTTTAAAGTGATCGCCAAAGTGTCTCCAAGTGATGTTTACACTTTGTGTTTCGTCTTCTATTACGTTTATAGAAGATTTCGAAGTATATTTTGAACAAAAAAAAAAAAAAAAAAAAAAAAAAAAAGGTTTGAAATCTTATAAAAATGATTACAAATGCAAAGTTCAGTTTATAATGAATTTAAACTCGCTTTCGTACTGTTTTTGAACTAAGAGGTATAAAATTTTTGCAATAGGTAGAAATTAAGCAAAATATAATAAATGTAGACTTACTTGGTTATATTTAAGTGAATATTCCCCCAAATTGACACTATTTATAGTTATTTGATAGCTTTAAAATAATTTAAGGTGACGATGTACGTTACAAATTACTATAAAACGTTATTAGCTTAAAATCAGAAAGAATAGACTATATCTATCGAAATTACAAAATTATAAATAATAATAGACACTTGAAAATTTTGGAGATTATAGGATTCAATAAAAAGAAAAAACATCGTTCTAAGGAAACATGAATTTAAGCTGTTTTTATGTATTCTGAAATAGGAACGTTAAAGATTAGTGGGTTCATGCTGCATGGCATTAAATTTAGGGAATTTAATATTTTATTTTTTTACTTTAATATAATATAATGGAATATAAAAGAAAATTAATAAATGTTTAAAAATTAAACATTATTAACTGTAACAAAATTATATATTTTTGCAAATTTTCTACTCTATAGGTGCATTTTTATTTAGTTTAAAAATGAATTTATTACCACTTTTACTTAGGAGTTTTCCCGTTATAAAAACAGAATCATTAGCATTAATGATATTAATTGCTGAGTCCCACTTAATTTTTCCCGTCATTCGAACTCAAAATTGTATCGAACGTGCAGTCAAGACTCTCACTGAGAGCATTACTATTACGGCACAAAATTCTTCCACTAACCTTAAAATTCCTCGTAAGCACAAGCTTCCTAAATATATTAAGGAGCTCATTCGTAAACGCAACACTGCACGTAAATTATTCCAACTCTACCGCACTTCTGATGCTCGGCAAGAATTTCTAAATCTCGGTAAAATTGTGAAACAGGAGATTCGCAAACATCGTAATAAGGAATGGGAGGAGCTAATTAGTAGCCTGTCTCCCGAGGATAACACGATATGGAGATTTCGGAAAATGTTAAAATCCTCCAATGTTAAATTTTTTCCACCTATACATGGTAGAAATGGTGTCGCCTTCGATGCAAAAAGTAAAGCGGATGCAATTGCAGATGTGTATGAAGAACAATTCTCCCCAAATTTAGATATAGAATATGAAGATCATGACATTATGGTAACTGACTCTGTTCAGAACTTCTTGGCGCATGTGCAAAGTACTTCTCTCTCCCCAACGAGTGTTGCTGAGGTTTTGGCCGGCATTAAAAAACTTAAAAACTCAAAAGCTCCAGGACTCGATTCGGTCACTAACAAAGCTATTAAAAATTTACCTCCAAACGTTATTATTTACTTCACGGCCATCATTAACGCTATTCTAAAATTCACATACTTCCCAGACTTCTGGAAGACTGCGGTTGTATGTCCAATTCCAAAACCATCAGCCAATCTAGCATTTGCAGAGAACTATCGCCCAATTAGTTTATTGAGTTGCCTCAGTAAAATCACTGAACGCATTATAAGCAATCGACTAGAACTCTTTTTAAACACTAATAATATTCTGATTCCAGAGCAATTTGGCTTTAGAAGCTCTCACAACACTATGCATCAGTTGCTCCGAGTCGTGGAACTCGCTAGCGAGGGTCTGCAGACGAGGACGCCATCTGGTGCCATATTTTTAGACATTGCTAAGGCCTTCGACCGCATCACGCACGAAGGACTCATTTTCAAATTAATTCAGCTCCAGTTGCCTGATGCAATGATACACTTGATACACAATTATCTTAGCAATCGTCGGTTCACGGTCCGTGTCCAAAACAAACTTTCTTCTCTTAAAACTATTACGGCGGGGGTTCAGCAAGGATCTATCCTTGGCCCCACTTTATTTAATTTGTACATTAATGATATTCCAAAATCCGATCTCACAAGTATTGCTCTATACGCGGATGACACGGCCATCTACACACAGGCTCCTCATATTAATTCTGTTTCGGCTTACATCCAACATCATCTTGATGCTCTGGAAACGTGGCTTACTAAATGGAAAATCAAAATTAATACAAATAAATGTCATGCAATCTACTTTTCGCGTTCCTATAAAACTCCGCCACGGCTTTATCTTTACAACGATCCTATTAACTGGGAGAACTCTGTAAAATACTTGGGCGTCATCATCGATCGCCGGCTTACCTGGAAGCCTCATATTCAATACATTGAAAAACTCATGATCCAGAATCTTCATGACTTAAGATATTTAATATACTCTCCGCATTTAAGTGTCCGGCTAAAGACTCTTCTTTACAAAACAGTAATACTGCCACGCGCGAGCTATGGCGCGCCAGTCTGGTCCTATGCATTTCCCTCAAACATCAAAATTCTCGAAGTAGCGCAAAATAAAATATTAAGGCGAATTGTTAAAGCTCCGCGCTATCTTCGTAATGATATCATTCGTCGCGATCTTAACTTAACTACTCTTAAGGAACATTTTATTAAAATTTCCAACAATTTCTTCACTAAAATAAACAGTATTCCAAACGAAATAATTGCTGAACTGCCGGACTACGATTTCGCAGATCCGGAGTTCAGACGCAGGCCGAGAGCCTCTCTTCTAAATTATTAAATCAATTTTTTTCTACTCATTTAACACGTCATTCGGCTTTTCTGTGCTTTAAACACACTAATATTCAAGCTATATACGATTGTCTATCCATCCAATTCATCTCGGAACGTCGGGACTTTCCCTCCGTCTCCGATCGTCACACGTCATATGGACGTCCTTAATTTTTACATTTGTGGCTCTTACGCCCCCCCAAATTTTTGTGTACTCTGAATATTAGGCCCCACCCCTTCATAATATTACTCTGCAGGAAATTTATAAAAATTTTTAAATTCTAAACAGCAGAACAAGAAAACTTAGCTTAATTTTGTGAAAATAATGAGGTGTCTTAGGCTCCTCCCACTGTAACCAGAGAAATTCTATTGGTCGCTGCCAGGATCCGTTTTACGTTCCTGTGCAAGCTTTCTTACGATTTTAATGCTATTATTCCCACTTTTACTATTATTTACTCTCATATAATCGCATTTAATCTTATTTTATTCGTATTTAATCAATATTTACCCACATTTATTCTCATTTAATTATTTTTCAACTTAATGTGTAAATTATATATATATTTAACTTATTACATTTATCTTTATACTCATTTATTTATCATTCTGAGCTGGCATCTTGATATTTATACATAACTGAATGAACCGCTCCCTCTCAGAACCATCTATCTTACTAACTGGAGATATGCCCTGCCGGGTAAGGTGCTCCGAGAACTACCGTCAAACGGCGACGATAATGATATTAATTTAGGGAAACAAAATATGGGAAAATATTTATGAAATCGGAATTCTATATTTTGTTTTCCAAACGACAGAATATAATCTCTCCGAGTCCTGCCCGTTAATTTAAATTTGGAAACAACCCTATGGTTATTCTAGCCAACCTTCCTTTATTTTTTTGCATTAAAGTTGAAAAAAAAGTTTCAATTATTTTCCAATGATTGAGTGAGAAGATTGAAAGTTTTCCTGCTTATTAGCCAGCAGATTAACTTTTTCACGAGAGAAAGAAAAATTCTTTTGCTTAAATATCTACAGATTTATTTACAAAGTATTTTCTAAACAAGTGCATTCTTTCGAAAAACTAGAGGAAATTCATACGGAGTTCCTGTTGTATCTGGATGGACTATAACGTCTGTAACCAATGAGACGATTTTCGGATGGACTATGCACCACGATATGGTTAAAATTTATCCAAGACATTGGAGAAGGTTTGCTAATTTAAAATGTTTTCGCATACTTTGAACCGTAATGCAGAATTAGTAGTGTTAAAAATTGGTATTTTTACGGCAGAGTCTGACTATTATTGAGGTTGGTTAAGAAATGTTTTCTGGAGGAACTCCTTCTTTGGAAACGACTTGGTCTCCACTTTTAGTGAGTAAAGAAGACGTTACCTACCACAAATACTTTACTCCGCAAAGTCACTGTTTACAAATCTATTTAAGGTAGGGGCAGCAGCACTGGAACGTATCCTAACTTATTCCACCGCCTTCTGAATACACAGAAAGTTAGAGTGTCTGAACTTCCTGAGACAAGCCCTCTAGTTCAGATATATCTTGGAATTTATGAACACAGGTTATTGATTAAATATTAGCTACAGGTGGGTAAGAAAATCGATGGGAAAAGTAAATTATTGAGTTGCTTGAGTTTGGGCCATAGAGTAAAAGATGCAAAATAAAACATTAATGTTAAAAAGAATGGTGCAAAAGATAAGTTCAAGTTAAAATAGTTTCAAGATGCAAAACTACAAGGGGAAGTCCCCATAAAAGAAAGTATTTATGGGGATACAGGCATCCTATTTTTTCTCTCCTTAGCAAGGAAAGACTAAATATTTAAGTTAGAAGACTTTCTAACTTGAAAATAAATTGTGAACATATGTCAGATCCTAGGGATCCGATATCGTCCAATCCGAAAATAGTAGTCGGCCAATGTCAATCTTAGAATCTGATCCACCAAACTAGGGACTCAAAAAACGATGCTTCACTGGATTTTCGTACGAAAGATGTTAAGAGGAGAAAGAAAGCGAAAAAAGTGGAGTAAGGTACTGGAAGGACTAATAAAAGATTAGGCACACAGTTTTCAGAGCGAATGGGAAATTAATCGAAATTTTGAACTACGATGGCCACCGGTCTTCTACGCTTACTTCAGTTTGCTTAGTCATACTGAGCTAGTTCAACTAAGTCATCAACGCTTTGATTTTTATTTAATTTAGTGACTAAATTATGAAATAAATTTTCTACAGGTTGATTTCCCTTTGAATTTTTTTTTTTTATTTCTAAAGTACCAAAGTGAATTAGTAATTTGCCGAATAGTGATATTTTGTGCTACCGATAAGGAATTTATAAGATAGTCGCATACGACCATGCAATACTCGCTTAGGAAAGTTGGGGACGAAGATAAGGTTTGTAGATGAGCAACTTATTATCAGTATTTAATTTGCTATTTCGAGCAATTCAGGGGTAATGTAAGCGTTTAGCAGCTCAAAATTTATTTCTAATATTGTTTATGTGTGGGGACAAAGTGAGATTCTTGTCAAGTGTAACACCTAGATATTTAATGGTATTAGACCAAAGGATATGAATGTTTTCAATAAAAATTTTGTAGCTGTTGTAGGTTCTTAGTGAATAAGGCAGCTTCGCATTTGTCTGTATTAAGTTTAATTCTTCATTTTTTTAAGCTAGCTAACAATCTGGTTCATGTTTTTGTTGAAGTGAATAACTGCGTATTTAAAATTTTTATTTGTGGCAAATATAGCGGTGTCATCTGCGTAACTGGATTGGGAGTGAGATGTGTGTTGAAGGTATGAGCTATTAAATTCGCTTTTTCGTTATCATTTGTGCTGTATTCGTTAGTGTGAGAATTTGAGAGGGGGGGATTTTACAAGTTTTGTTTTTCAACCTGTTAGCCGCTTTCCAAATGTAGTTGTCATTAGTGTCAAGCGAGTTCAAACAATTTTTTCATCTCTTGTTTGCTTTGTCTCTGAGGTAATATTTTAGATTTTACTAGACATTGTTCATAATAGTTTTATTAATAGGTGTTCTATTGAGCTGCCATTTCCTTCTAAGACAATTTTTTTTATTAATAAGTAATTTAAGATGTCTGTCCGTATAGTGTTTGGGAGTGTCAGGTATGACCGTGGTGCTACTAGTAATGCCATCCAGGTTATCGTCTGAGTGCTGGTTTTAGGTATTTATGCCCGCCAAGGAAACTTTCGCTATCTTCTTCTGAGCTCTTTGGAAATTTGTATTTCCTAGACTATAAAGAATTTATAAATGGTAGACCATGTTAAATGGAAAATACTGGAATCTTTGCAGATCGAAGAATATTGCCACATATGTAAGATGAATAGACCGGATCTAAATTAGACAATAGGTTTGAAAAGTTAGTAGTAGTTGTTAAAAATTTTTAGTAGTCATCGTTGAGTTTTTCTGTAAATGTATTGAATTAACTCATTGATTAAAATCAGCAGCTTAGTAGTTACTAACCGAAAGAACTGCCACAAATATTCTGCACTGTTCCTTGTGAAGCACGATCCAAAGCTGTGTTTATAATTAATTATTAATGGTTTAAATAAATATAAATTTTGATAAAATAGTATTTATGTTTCTCTATTTTGTATGCATACAGTTTGTAAGAGGGACCTTCAATTTTATCTTTAGAGGCTGAGAATCGTATTAAATCCCAAAGTTTATGATATTGTGTCTGGCAATAGCTTGTCGATGCTTCTACTATAGGGTTGGTTGGTTACGAGTGGATCGGGACAGTCCCTATGCTGCTAAGGTTTCAAGGAAAAAATACTTGGTTCACTGGCGTCATCTATTGATTAATATATAAACTAAACTGTTCAAGCAATTGCGTACGATCTTGGGCAATTTTTGCATAATTTGAATTACGTTTTTGATAATATTTTAAATTAATTTTCTATTTTTTCTTTTTTATTTTTTTTTACTTTAATTGTTAATTTTTATTATCATTTTTGTTGATTATCATTTGGTATGGCATCAAATCAAGCCAACTTTGCAATAATGCTCAAAGGATGGCATAAATTTTTTTTTATCTCCTAATAGTTCCTTATCTCTATTTTGTTTTATATTACTTTGCATTATGCTGTTCTTATGCAAACCTTTCTGTTCCGTGTTAAATTCAAAATATTTCTATTGTTTTTTTAATTTTGAGGAAATAAATTGATTGGCTTCGGCAAACAACAGCAAAAGAAAACTCAGGTTAAATTTGTATTCTACGATATTTATTTAGATGCCGTTTCTTTTTGGTATAAGGTGACATTCTTCTATAGCTCACTATGGCTAAATTTTTTTAATAATTTAGAATTATTGGATCGTGTAATTTTTTAAGGGCCCATATATAAATTCCCGATTTTTAAGTGGCTCCTGCTAATTAAGTATGTGTATATGTTATATTCACATGGAATGCACTAATAAAAGTCGACCAATACCAAGAGGTACCCGTTTCTAACGGAACCCCAGGTAATTCATATTATATAAACAATTAATCTCTCAACAGCTGTCCTGCACAATAGCTCCAATTAAAAAAAAATAAGAATTAGTGAACTATTGGAGAATGAGTTCAGAAACCTTTAAGGAAATTATAGACCAGAAGCGTAACCGGTATGAAATTTCGGAAATACCAAAGGGTGAATAATAGACGGTACATAACATCTTGGGAATTTGTTGTCATTTACCTTGAAGAAAATATTTTTTATGAAAACGAAAAAGTTATTTAAATCACCTTAAATAGGTGTTAATGTATTTATTTTACATATTACAAAGTTATAAACACTGGTCTGGTGCCATCTTGCCTTAAATAAAATTCAATATTCAAATCAGTAAAACGTGTCTAAAAATATTTTATGACATAAGTAAAATTACACTAATTCGTCACAATACTTTGCCGTACATTAATTAAAAATAACAAAGGAAAATTTGTTTATTGAATTCAGTAAACTAAAAACGTGGATTCACAGTTTCACTGAGATCTCGAATTTAATCATTAACTTGGGAAAATATGAATACATTTCATATTGCAATTGAAATTGTGTTACAATTTCAAAAGACGTTTTTGCCTTATTATTTTCGTAATTAATTTGATGTGTTAGGAAATAATTTAGTTTATAAAATTTTGCAGAACTTTCATTATTAGTCAGGACAGTAGCCAGAAATTATTTTCGGAGGGGGACCAAGGGAGAAAGACATCTTTATTTTGAATGATACTTCAACTAATGAAAGGGAAAGCACTGTATTTCCAGAATACAGTGCCGGAAATACAGTGCTGTATTTCCGGCCACAGGCTTAGGAAGACTTTTATGGTCTGAGCTGGTTTTTTTTTTAAAAGAAAATGACTGTTTATATTCATGAACAGCTAGGCAGATAGCACACACACACACACACACACACAAACGTGGGACATTGCCTATCTACAAAATGGTCTTTCAAAATTTCGGGGTGGGGGGGATCAGTCCCCCAAATCCCTCCCCCTGCCTACGGCCTTGTTATTAGTTCAAGTCTTGTTTATCAAACATCCGAACTGAGAGAGGAACAATTAATGGATTATTGCTAACGTTTTTATTATTTTTTCGGAAATTCAGCCTATAGAAAAAAGGTTATGGTATTAAAAAGGTATGTTTCATTATAAAAACAAATGTTAATTTTACAAAGTTTACATTCATATACTATAAAACAGCTCAAAATAATGTCTATTTGAGACACAAATGTCAAATTCTGTATATAACTGATACGTATTGCAATCACTCTCTGAAAGTAGTAGGATGATTAGGGGTTTTCACAAAATATCATTTACTAATTTGTTGAACACAAATCTGGTTTTTCGCAAATGTAAAAAGCATATTGCTATTTATACTGTAAACAAGAAAGAACTAAATATTTACTAATGTATTTAAGAAGCAAGGTAATTCTCGAACAAATTCCTGATAAGTTTCTAAAATCACTCTGGCAAACAGAAAAATACCCTTTCTCTTGCAACTACTTGAAACTGGTACATAAAAAAAGCATTAAATCCATTAACAAATTTTCCCTTTATTTTTTTTGTGCTTTGGCTATACGTAAGAAACAATTTGAAATACATTAGTAGAAGTTTCGACATTTAGATTGAGGGGAAAATTTATTGAGAATTTTACATGATCTCCGGTACTAAAGGTCAGCGCCTTAACCATTCGGCTATCATTTGGCTAGATTGCTGCAACGGAGTATGTAGAAATGTAATATCGTACTTACTCATTGAAATCGGTGTTTGTCTGTTTTTATAGTTTACTATTTTTCAGAATATTTTTTATAAGTAGACAGTTTTGTAGACACACTATGTGATAACTATCCCCATATAGTAATGCAAGTTAAATGTTTTAAAATAATGGCCTGCAAGTTGTCGTACATTCCAAGACTTTATATCACTTTATATCTTAAAAAATTAGGGATGTTTCTTAAAGAATTTGGCTTCTTCTCACAAAGAAATTTCATTTCTTCTACGGATTTAAGCTGCATACGGTTTGGTTTGGTTCCGAACGCTACGGTCTACTGTTTTGCTCCCGAGGGCCAATGAGATAAGGACCTACTACTTAAAGCCGATTCCAAACGGCTACGAACATCCATACCAGCAGCGATATACGAATCTACGAACTCCGGTAGCGAAGAGAAGCACTCTACCACTCTACAATCTTTTGGCTCACTGTGCATAAGAATTTTGGAGATGATGGCAGAATAAATAAGGTGCGATTATACATGTTTTCGAATTCTACACATGGCATGGATGTTCAGAATTGGTATTAAGTAGTAGTCCTCGGATAGCAAAATAGTAGACCATAGCGCAATAGTTTATTGGGCATGTATATCTGTAACTCTCTATATGTATTTATGTACATGTTTATAAATATATATTCACTGGTATGTACTTTCATGATCACCAGCAAGACTAAATAAATAAGTAAACCGTTTTTATTCTTCAATAAAGTAAACGTCCTATATGCTACAAAACATTCCTATTCTCACAAAAATACATATAATTTAATATTTCCAGTAGTTAATCAAATTTCATTAGTTTTCGCACGAATTACTAAACGAATATCCGAATAAATTATTGATTACACAACAAAGTTAATATATTCTAATACTCAATACAAATGCAGAAGCAATTGTTTATAATGTATTGAATCTTTGTATAAAGGTGAGGGGTGCACACATATTTTGTTAATGTCGGTTTTTGCAGTTTGTTTTGAATTTAAGGCCCTTACTCTGGACGTTGCGGTTCGTTTCGACCTTCGTGACATCATTTTGACGTCAGCTTGCGGACATTATGCGAGCAATTGATCAAGCTGACGTCAAAGTGACGTCACAACGAACGTTCGACCCAACTTTCAACGTTCAGAGTAAACCCCTAGATGTTATTTTGTTAAGGACGCAAATATGATGTCATCTTATAATTTAGAAAAATTCAATATTTATTTTACCTTTGTCTGTGATTCTTTGTTTTGTTTTATGAATGAATGCTACTTACTTGCAGTATTTCGTGTCAATCAAAGCCATGTTTTCACTTTTTACCGCTCTGTGCTTTACTTTTGGAAGGGATTAAGCCAATCTGGAATGGCAACCATCTGAGCAATTGGTTGCTGCAACTGGCATTTGGAGCACGTACGAGCTCCATGATTGCACGTTGAAATGTGTGTTTTTATTGTTTACGGTTTTGTCAATTCCTCTTTATAAGTAGACGGTTTTGTAAGCACACTATATAGTGGTGTAAATGAAAAGTTATAAAATAATGGCCTTCAAGCTGTCGTACATCGAAGACTTTATTACCATGTGATTATTATAATTTCCGAAAAAGAATTGTGGGTCGACTAAATATCTATATAATTAAAGAATATCTTCTTGAAAATTTTGGGGTGTTTAGCTGTTTAACGTCGTAGAAAGGATTTAAATCCGTAAGTATTTGTGCTTACGAAGGCAATTCATTTCTTCAACGGATTCCCGTTGCATTAGACTTTTGTGCAAAAACAATTGCTACCAACCACATAATCTTGGAAGCACGTTCAACCACCTGCTTCGATCGACATATTTCGTTGAATAGAATTACTTTACTCAAGTCCTAGGTGAAAAAATAGGAAGTTGACTTCGTATTTATTGAAACTAAAGAAGTTGGAGTTTTGTTATAATTTGGTATCCAGCAATTATTACAACCACTCTAGTAAAATGTGTATACATTATACAAGGTAAGTTTTATTTGTTTACAATTTTTTATTCACCTTGTATAAAAATTATTTACGTTTATTTCATCGTTTGGTTATGAATCATGCTTTTCATTACCAATGAATTAAGAACTGTTAAATTATTTTGGATGTTTTGTATTAAATCTAAGTAAGATCTTTTAGTAGTAATAAAATATTAGTACAAGTGAGTAATCAACCCTCCGAATTCAATGTCCATTAGGTACAGCCTGAAAAAATTGTAGAGCTCTATTGTATGTGGAGCTCCATTAAAATGTTTTGGATTTAAAATGTTCTCCTTTGGTTTGAAAAGTTTGAGTACTTTTAAAATCACGATTTTATCAAAATATGTCGAGCTTCAAAGAAATTAATGAAATACAATTTTTCTCCTATGTTTTTTTTTTCTTTAATGAAATGGAAAATAATAAATGTATATTTAGCTATAAATGCTGAGTAATTTAGTAAATGTATGACATTTATTTTCATTATATGTTTATAAAATTTGACTTGCGTTTGTCATGCTTATGATTTGTTACAAACCGTTCTTTTCCACTTCAGAATAGCTTTGTTATCGAAAAGTTTAAAGCGAAAACTTTCTTTTGTTGTTGTAAAGAATACATTTTTCCTAGTTCTAAATATTTAGGCTAAACAGTAATTGATATTTCCGTTTTGTTTTCAGTCTATCCCCAAATAATCAGTGCAACTGTTTTTATTTTTAAGAGCTACATTAAAATGCTTAAATTGAGGAATACTTTTTGGGAAGATTTAAAATCACTTTACAGTGATACCTGCAACTTGACTGCAACAAACGAATGAAATATTTTTTTTTCTATTTTAAAATATTTATATATATAAAAAAAAGAATTTGAATTTACTGTTTTATGTAAAACTACATATACTTTTTAAAAGCATATTAAATATATATGTAATTCATACTACTTTCTTGCTTATTATATAAAAATTCGACGTAATCTGTAAAAAAAAAAAAAAAAAAAAAAATGTTTTTTCGTGAATCTATAAAATAATTTTTAGTGGTCGGGGGCCAAGAATTAATTTAAGGAAATGAACACTGGTAAATTTTATAGCCGTATTCACATTTTACATTCTTATAGACTGTATTTTATAAATCATTAATAGTAAAGGAACATTCCATTTTTTGTTCAAACAACTGATAATTCCTTGTCACTGAAAACTTCGAATCCATTTCTTGATGTAATGAATCATAAAAACATCGTTTCACAGTTCCGTAGATGTAAAAAAAAAAAAAAAAATATATATATAAAAGTTAGTCCACGTTTTTGGGTTACCGTTTCTTTATTATATAGAATTAAACCTCGAATATTCCGTACAGTTATTGTTTTAACAGCCCTATTTTTAAAATCTTTCGGATTATACAGTTATGCTTAGGCCTAAGAATTTAAAAGCTCGAAATTCGTAATTTTTAAGTATTATGAAATTTTCTAGTTTTACACCAAATGAAGTAAAGATTAAAAACTTTTTTCTTTGTTTTGCACAATCTTACATTTTTTATAAAAACTTTACAATTAAAGGAGCTTTTATTATCCCTTTAATGCCTAGCATGTTATTTTAGATACCACTTAAAATAGCTTGCAGAATTTTTATTTTTTCAGAACCAGTTTTCCCTCTGAGAGTAGGTAGAGGGCAATCTTATAAACAATTTACAAAATTTTCATGTTATTCCTATCGTATATAAATATTCCATTTGAATCGACACTTTGATGTTTCGACCTGTGCATATAAATTTACTTTCTCGCAAACTGAAATCATGACAAATTCGTTTATCTATTATAAAACTCAGTTTTACAGTACTTATTTTGCATGTAATACTAAATAAATCTTTTTTTCCTTTTTTCATCAGTGGCACCATATGATAGGGTTAAAACGGTAGCTGATCTCTAACGTGATGTACTGTAGCTTTCAAAGTTGTTTAAACTTGATATTTTCTTTTATTCTATGAAGTCCATAATAACTGAAATAGGCTTCAATGCGCAATCGGCAGAAAGGACACGGGTTAAATCTCAACATTTTTTTAATTAAAAGAATATATTGCTAAAAGCTGAAAATAACTATTGCACGATATGTTACTTTTTAAAATAAAAACGCATGTATTACTATCCTTTAGATGATAAAAAGTAATTTTTTAAAAGTTGTTTTAGATGTAACAACATTAAGAACTTTCGCTACTAACAGTGTACTGTTTTAAGGTTAAATATATGAGTACTCTATTAAGCGTAGGAGACACTTGTGTACATATTTGATCTTTTGAACTTAAAATGTAATATTTTATCCTGAACTTCAAATTACGTTGTGGCCGGATTGGTAAGACAGTGCTAGCGTGAATGGTCGTAGCCTTTGAAAAAAGGATTTCTGTAGTAGGTTCCGATATCATTGCTCATCGTGTTCAAAATAGATGACTACAAATTAAAAGCATGTCTCATCTAATCGACATATTCATTAAATTGTCGTAATATTATAGATTGAACCGATCGGACATTGAATGTGAAAAATATCTTTGAATGTTATTTCGATATTTTTAGGACAATTTTACTACATATTTGTCAAGTTTACTGTAGAAAATGCACGAATAAAATTTAGCAGATAACCAAGGGAAAATAAATTTTTTCTATTTAAATTTATTTCAGGCGTAAAATCGTTTATTAATTTTTCATTAACAAGTTGGCAAATAATTACGTCTGGAAGACTTAAGTCCTTTCATGTGCCAATGCAGACTTCGAAGTCTCCGAGACGTCAAGAACTGTCACCGGCAGATGTGCAGCAAATTATTAAATCATTTAATTATTTAACTCGTCATTAGAATGTTCAAGATGTAATGTGTCTGCAAAAAAGAATAGAAGTAGCAAAACGACATACACGCGTAAGAAATGTCTGTTCCTCTACCTATTGGACAACGCTTTGAAATGTTTCATACTTTACAGAAATACTGATTTCATATAATTACTTAATTTTTGCCCATTAACATCATATATGAACCCCATTAAATGTTACATAACAATGTAAATTTCAAAATAAGATGTTCTCTTTCTCAACAAAATTGTTTTAAAAAGCCAAACTAAATAATATTTTTCTGACACATCAAATAAGGCGATTTCACGCAGTATAAGTAGGGCACTCTATAAGTAGGGCACATCTTAAACTTATGACAATTATGGCTTTAGTTTCAAACGGAAGGGCAGTTTATTGTTTGTCTATTGGCTGTTGTAAGCATGAAAATTATCGGAAAGAGCATTGTAGTAGGTTGTGAAGTTGCGAAAAATTGCTCTATTGCGTTTTAATTGTATGCCAAGGGTGCAGGTGTCACCAACGTAGTTCGGAAAACGTTCTTTATTGAAGAATATACGTGGTTTTCAAGCTCTATGGTGTACACGAAGGCTATTGATCTAAAGCCAATTCTGAACAGCTACGAAATTCCAGTGATGATTGTACGGACTCCACTGTTGTATATATATATATATATATATATATATATATATATATATGTATATATATATATATATGTATATATATATACATATATATATATATATATATTTACATTCCTATTTCTAAGAAACATTTTAGTTCTGAAAGTAATATATAGAACTAAATTCAACGGGTTGGTAACATACAGAGATCGTGGATAGAATAGATATTTATAGGTAAAAGAATACAACTAAAATTGTTCTTATTTTTCGGTTGCATTCTTTTTCTGGTTCCGTTTTAGAGGTAATTACTTTTATCTTTTGTATAACAATGGAATCTCAGCGATTCGCTCTCTCTTTTACGACCGGGAAAATTTTGGGTAAAACATTTTCCTCGTCGTTTATTTTGGACGGAAACATTTTCATTGCATAGCTCTGCATTTGTAGATCATTGAACCTCGCTGATCGTTGTTTTCATAGGGTTAAGAACGTGCAAAAATAAAAGTACACAGATTAAATACTTGAAATTTTAGTTTTGAAGAACAGTCAAAATGTAGAATATTTCCAAAATAGGAAAGAAAGCCATGAGGTTGAGTGCATCTGACAACATCAGGTAGGGTGCTATGTTTCTTTGCCATAGTGTTAGAAATTGTGCGAATTTAGAGCAGAGTAATTTGTTAGATTATTCTAAATGTTACAGAAAACAGGGAGGGAAGAGCAAAATATGAGAGAAAAAGCCCACCAAGCTAAACAACACATAAAATATTGTATTACTCATGATATGCAAGAAATGCTTGAATGGGATTTTCAAATTACTGAGAATTAATTTCGGAAAAGTAAATCAGTATAATTGTTTACAAAACTTCTGTTTCAGCCCATTTTTTAAAATTTTTTAATAAACATTTGAACAACTTAATCACTTTTAACATTTACTATCTTTTATTGGGATTTCCTACGTGTAAACAGACGTTCGAGGAAACAATTTGAAATCATGCATTCCAAAAAGAATCCTAAAAATCCCGACGACTCAAAATTAGTCCTTTAAAGAAAAACGAACGACGGGGTGAATTTCAATTATCATTCTATACTCTTCCGATGTGCATTTGTATTACCACAAAATTGAATTTACTTTTGTAGACTTATCACTTCGTTAGAATCTCTTTCAGATATTGTTTGCTATGATGAATTTGTATACCAGAAAACTAAATTTGCCCTAATTTCTATATATCATAGAAACAGTTTTCCCCCCGGTATCTATCTATAAATGACAATTCTTAAGTCTATAATGATACTTGACAATTTTCTCCCAATGATAAACAATTGCTTCTACATTTATATTGAAAATTAGAGTATATTAACTGTTGAGTAATCAATAATTTATGCGGATATTCATTTAGTAATTCGCGTGAAAACTAATGAAATTGCATTAGCTACTGGGCATATTAAATTAAATGCATTTTTGTGGGGATAAGAAGGTTCTGTAGCGTATAGGACGTTTACTTTATTAAAGAATAAAAACAGTTTACTTATGTAGACTTGTTAGTGATCACGAAATCACATACCCATGTGTACATATTTATAAACGCATATAGACAGTTAGACATACATGCCTTAAAAACTAATGCGCTATGGTCTACTATTTTGCTAAACAAGGATTACTACTTAAAGCCAACTCTGAACACCCATGCCTCCTGTAGGATTCGAAAACACGGATAGTTGTACCCTACTTATTGCTGGATACCAACATATCATAAAACTGGGTTGACTCTACTCCTTTAGTTTAAATGAAGTTCATTTCTTACTTGTTCACTTAGGACTTGAGTACGCAGTAATTCTACGATACGAAATATGTCCATCAATACAGGTAGGTTAACGCACTTCCATGATTATGTAGTTATAGTTTTTAGACAATAAAAAAATTCTTATACAGCGGAATCCGTCGAAGAAATGAAATGTTTTCGCAAGCAGAAGCAGTCACGGAATAAAATCCTTTATATGACGTTAAACATTTTGAACAATTTTTTAAAGAAATTTTCTCTAATAATATGGAAATTTAGTCGAACCACGATTTTTTTTTTCTAAAATTTGGTCATCGTGTTGACCTTATTGTGGAATTTCTCTTTTAAATTAGAAGATGGAAGATCAATTTCCCCTGTGCATTACATTTAATTTTAAAGTAATTATCATCGCTATTTGCGATAATTAATACTTTAAACATAATTTATAAATTTGGTGGAAAAAGAACACACAAAGTATAACTACAACAAAATAAAATTTTATTTTTTAGTAACATTTATTTTTAATTATATGATTAAAAATACAGTACAAAAATTTAATGTGTACATACAAAATTTTTCTGTCAGCATATTAGTTTGCTTCAATAATATTCTGTATGTATAATGCTTCAATAATATTCTGTATGTAATATCATGATAACAGCATATGTATGCCAATGGGCAAATGACACATGCTCTGCAGCTAATTAATTACACACGAGTCATTGCATGAATGAACTTTTATGACTGTGTATTCTGTGTCAGAAGACAAAATCTACCATTGATTGCCTCTGTCAGCCTTAAGTGACAAGTTTACATTTTGAGCCTCTTTGTCTTTTAAAGTTTAAAGTGCTTTTTTGTGAATTTTTCTTTTTATTGTTTTATAATATCACAATTTTTATCATGAAACAAATTGTTTAATTCTGTAATAGTTTTATCAAGTCACTTTATTTCCTTTCCTTCTTTCTAAATATGTGTGATTTAAACTTCTGTGAAAGTTTTCTATGTCCATGTTTGTGTTAATTTTAGTATTAGCCCTGTAACAATAAGCCTACATCTTTGTTCGATTACAATAATAATCTATGAAGTATTTGCAAAATGCCCTTATATCATCGTCACCTTTCAACTCTGTTATAAATGACTAACAAGGCTTTAAAAATGCTTTCGTCTAGATCCTGCATTAATATTTTTAGTGTTTGGTAAACAGCATTTTTTATTTTCCTTAATAGAACTAATGTTCTCCTGCAATGTACGATCAACATACCAGGGACATAGAACAGGATGTGGGCACTCGTCAAACACTCCAAGCTCCATAGGACATGAGAGCATCATTGCTCATAAAAATATTTGGACAAATTAAACAAATCTTTTATAGACTTAAAAATTTCAGCCAAGTGTTTTTTGTCCACTGTGATACAAAAAGAAACATGTTTGTATGCCTTCATTAAATGTATCTATAACCAATAAAGTTATTAATTCAAATACGTAATTTGACATGCCATGGGTTGAATCTATACACACTGCTCCCACCAAATTTTTCAAGCATACTTTTCTGAAACTAATTCATGAGTACAAGCAAAAATGAATTTTTATTAATAATTGGGTGTTCAGTATCCTGTCTTTTATAATAAAAACCTACTTCCATGGTTCAGAATCCATGGTTTTTCACAGCTATACCATACTCTTGATATATCTATGCATGGAGTATGAGAGACGTTGTGATAAAATAGATAAAAGCTCTAAATAATCTCCAAGATTTTGAAAAATAATTAGTTTTAACCAAACAAGCAATCGAATTCCCCGGCAAAGATCAAAAGTAGTAATAGTAGTAATTTACAAACGTGGCCTTTTAATGACAAATAGATGTTGCTACACTCTTTTTAAATACTGTTCAAATCTTTATTCGTAGTTAAATTTTTTCGGAAGATTCCTTCATCTGCCTTTCTTCAGTCTTGAATAGGCCGAACGCTGGCCGATTGGTTAGGGCGCTGATCGTCGGTACCGGAGTTCGTGGGTTCGAATCCCACTATGGCATGGATGTTCGTAGCCGTTCGGAATTAGCTTTAAGCTGTAGGTCCTGGTCTCATTAGCCATCGTGTGCAAAACAGTAGACCGTAGCGCTCCAAACCAAACCAAATCAATCTTGAATAGTATAAAGTTCTGCCACACCTTCTAGTAATTTTCCTGAAAAAAAGAAAAAATTATATGTAAATAATTCAGTTACACAAATCTGAATTTTTTATAATGCAGAGTTCATCTTTACATTTTATTATAGTGACCATTGCATTATTGAGTTCTGAACATAAAAGTATCAAATTTTCAATCTCTCAACGTTATTTTGAATTCAGTATTAGAACTATCTGGATTTTATTTAGACAACATAGTATCAGAAAATGGTGACTATGGCTCTATTTTTCTTAGTAACAAGAAACATCATAAAAGTTTATTTCCTTGTGAAATATTGCTAAATAAAGAAAATGTATATCTGAGGGACAGTTGCCTAGCTCAAAAGGATGAGTCAATAGGCATGCAAAAAAACTGAATGATTATCATAAAAATAAAATATTTAATTCCTTTTAATTTAATAAGTCATGTAATTTTATAATACATTACATTGTAATGTAATTTTTTCTTGTAAATTAAATTTAGAGCTATCAATATTTTTATTTATCAACAAGTATAAAAATAAAGTGAAACTTTAAATCACAGATATTGTTTTAAAAAATAAATAGAAAAAACATACCTGCTATTATTTGCTTATCTTCCTTAGAAATTGGAGTATGTTGCAACTCTTTCTCCTGTTTAAAGTGCTGCGGATAATATGAAACTGTAATATTAGATGTGCAGTAATGGCCCAATTTCACACTCCCTTGGGATTTTAATTATTTTACTTGTAATTTTGCCTACGATTTAAAAACATCACTTCTATGGCAATTGTATACTGTAGAGCTGTGATCACTAAATTTTTTCTTGAAGCAACCAATAATGTACTTCGAATTTGTTTTCCGCTTTTCACCAGCTAACCATTGCGAAAATTCTAAAATTGAACCATGTTATAAAACAAGAAGTTTCATTTGTCAAATGCATCAAAATCATAAAAATTAAAGCTTAAATATTTATAAAACACTAGTTTTAAAAAAATATTTAAAAATGTACAAGTAGATATAAGTATTATACGAGTTTTGGATGATTTTGCCCCCCTCTCTTATCTTTAAGAACAAGTACAATAATACCTCTTATTTAATACAAATGTATTCACATTGATAAATTAAATAGTATAAATTCTGAAAAATAGCTAGCTAAATCATAACTAGAGCACAACGATGGCCGAATGGTAGAGCGCTACTCTTCAGAACCGGAGTTCGTGGGTTCAAATACCGCTGTTGGCATGGATGTTCGTAGCCGTTCGGGATCGGCTTTAAGCGGTAGGTCCCGGTCTCATTAGCCTTCGTGAGCAAAACAGTAGACCGTAGCGTTACAAACCAAAATATAACTAGATTAAAGTGCCTAGTTCTTAAATGAAAGATCATTCATTAAATCATTTTAACACAAGATTTTTCTTGTAATATATACATGTTACATATCTGGATGTATACAAAGTATGCTAGGTAATTAATAATTACGAACAATTAAGAGGTAGATATAATTGGTAACTACTTAAATATTCTAAAAATCGCACATTTCCTAAACTTGATTACAATTTTGAAAACAATAAAGCGTACCCGGTTTGGAGGGAAATGTTAATTTCTGACAAATGCTAAATTATTTCAAATTATGAGCACTTTCTAAATTACTTCTTAATTCCTGGAAATTTCAAATTACAGTTGTCCTCTTTACACTCTATATTACGTTCAGGTCTTTCATTTGGATTATTATTTTCATTTTTATGCATTCGATTAACATGCTTTGTTAAATACTTTTTTTCTGATAAAACACAGAGCTGCACTATTTACAATTAAAACTTTCAGGCTCTTACTCTGGAAGTTGCGGTTCGGTTCGAACGTTCGTTGTGACGTCACTTTGACGTCAGCTTGCGGACATTTTGCGAGCAAACTATCAAGCTAATGTCAAAATGACTTCATAAAGAACGTTCGAACCGACTCGCAATGTCCAGAGTAAGCCCCTAAATCTCCATTCTTTGTACGTTCCAAATTCTTCTAAATAACGAATAAGAGGCCAATAGCTAGCAAGATATTTCGCCAATTTTAGAAATTACTGCCAATGTATTTACCTGCCAATTATAGGCCGAGTGGAATACCAGGTTTCAGGCGTCTGTTTTGTGTGCAAGCTCTGAACAGTCATTTGTTGCCACATCTCTAGATTTGTAAAATGTTTTCTCGCCAATAAACTGAAAATAGTACAGAAAAATATAAATTTCATGGCATTAACGATTGAAAAAAAAGATTAAATTTGGCGTTTAATTCTTTAATGATTGAATAAGTGAGTGTTTCTTAACAGTTGATTGCGTCATGGTTTTTCTGCCTCAATCACTTATTAGATGGTCAAACGTCGACAGCTCGTTCATAGTCTTAGCTACGGTAGAAACATGACGTTTTCAATGGTCAACTATCAGACGGACACTTAAGGTAAGTAATTCTTTTTATAAAATTTGTGAATTCTTAGGCTGTTCTACAATTTAACACTACAAAGTCAATTGAAGGAGTGCTTTAACCTTAAGAATATCTAATTGTTTCAATTGACTCCAAGCTTTCTCACATTTACAAACAAGTATGAAAAAAAAATCTGTATTTTTATTATTTTGAAAGTTATTCTTGCATATAATATAATTTATAGCATTTCTTAGCAAATGAAAACTGTAAATGTCTTTTCCGGTGTCTCGTTTTCCTTCAAATTCTATGCTTCACAAACTGTGTCCGACTCTTATTTTGTGTTGAACATGCTAGTGTTAAATTATGTATAATAATTTTCTGTCACGTATAGGATAAAATTGTGAATGGAATAAGTAAAAAGTTGACTCATTATCTTGCCACTCAAATATATAAAAAAAAAACTGTTGAAATGCATTCGTTGTATTTAACTGTATCAGTGCTTTTTTTTATAAAATATAATTTCAGGGGTATCTAAAAATTCTTGGAGATATTTACGCAGAAATCATTTATAGAACACATTTGGAGTAGACTTGAGATGCAAAGATTATAAAAGCATTTTACAGGTCACAAAAAAATTAAATGACTTGATCACTTATCCTAAACTGCTTTAAATTGGATTCTAAATTACAAAACAATTCCAATACAAGCTGTAATTATGGGGGGGGGGGGTTAACGGGTGTCATGTCCCCTTAAAATGGAAAAGTGTTTAGGTTTTGTTTTTCAAACGAGAGTACTTGAACATGGTACTTGAATATATTAAATTGCTTTACTTATGCATTCTAGTTTCATTACAAGGTTAAATGTTTTTATTCTATAGATACGCATATATTAATACGTTTACAGTCTGAATTTTTTAAATATTTATACGGGTGTAAATGCTTTTAACAAGAGATTTTTTTTTATTTTGTCTATTAACAGATTCAAGACAGATTGTTTTATATTTGTGTTAACAAACGTGATCTAATTGAGTCGTTACATTTAAGCCTTATTTTTTTTTATATAAATGACCATTAATCTATAAACCAATAGCCATTCTATTCAAAAATAGAACAACATTTCAGATTTTGTGTACCTGTTACCATATACAAATTTTTAAGAAACGTTTTAAGTTGAAAGCACATTAAAACTATGATCTAACAGGTTTGGTTGTTAACACTTTGATCCATTTTAATTAATCGGATGACAGAGGGAATGAAGCTTACTATTTATCCTCACAGAATTTGGTTATAAATAACAAATTGTATATTTCTTTTTAAATTTTCTTCATATACATTACGTTTTATTTGGTGATTTGTCTTTTTACTTGACTAATTTCATACGCGTTTGTAAAGAATTATCTGTAGAAATATTAATGATTGTTCCATTTCCTTATCAACTAATTGAATCCATTGCATTAGTATTTTGAAATTTATTAGTAATGATATCTGTTGGTAATGGCCTATTTGCTTGCAGTGTGATTTTTAGAACTTATTGGCCATCTGAAAGTTTCCATATCCTTAACAAATAGTCATCATTTTTTAATACAAATTTCAAAAACTTTTCTCGTGCATTTTACTCGTTGTGACAACCCTAAAAGTTTTATGCATTACGAAATTTGAGTTTAATTTCTTGAACTAACACTAAAAAATCAGAATTCTTTCTTTCCTTTTATATAAATCTGGTGTGAAGTTATGTTTTTTAAACATATAAATGGTTTTTTAAAAAAATTTCTTACTATTTAAAATGTGGTTTGAACTTCCTCTATCGACTGCATTTTATTAATGGGTGAATTAATCATTAGTAATTTCCTGTAGTCATTATTGTTATTAAATTTGTTTTAATTTGAGCTAATGTTTAATTTATTTAGCTTCAAATTGTACCCAATGGAGATTTATTAGTATATGTGTCTGCTACAAATGCACATATCTAACGAATCTCTTTTCGGTTGGATCACTATTCTATATTTCGAAAGGTAAGTATGAAACATTTTAAACCTGGTCTCTTCACTAAATTTATCCTATTACTACCTGCTATTTGAAATTTAGCCCCTTATTTTTTGTCTTGTTACCAGGATTTTTACGATTAGTAGAGCTCCGCAACGAATGATTGAGAAGGTTTCGAACTCTCGAATGGCCATCATACTGTGTCAAATGAACGTTGTGTGCCATGTTTTTAATCTTAGAAATTTAATTGAAAACCACGGGAACAAAGATTGCGTTCGATCTCATCAACTGTGGTAAATCTATAGCCATTAAACTGGGAAATAACTCTGTAGTACTTATAAATTCTCATTTTCTGAGACGTTTAGGTTTTAATACATATTTTATTGCACGTGTATACTTTATTAATTTTCGAAATGACAGCTCCATATTGGATTTCCTTTAATTGGATATCTGGCGAACATTCTATCGTCTACACAGATTGCCAGCTTAAGTTACAATAAGAATAATTACAAATATTAATGACAACAGTTAAATCGTTCTTATTGTGAAGGAGGAAGTGGTTCCTCTCTTATTAAGCTCTTTTCTTACTCAGAGACCCTCTAGCGGCCACCCAAAAACTCATAACAGCGACACCTATAGGTTGCATGGCAAACTAGAGACTAAGAATGTATTACACATAGAAAGATGGGTCACTGGGCATGAAGAGACTTCCCAAGCCGCCCTCCCTTCTAGGTGTAGTTACTTATATAGATTTTGCTCTCCTACAAGCCCTCTAGCGGCCACCTATCGGTTGCATGGCAAACTAAACTAGAGACTAGGAATGTATTACACATAGAAAGATGGGTCGCTGGGCATGAAGAGACTTCCCAACCCGCCCTCCCTTCTAGGTGTAGTTAATTATATAGATTTTGCTCTCCTACAAGCCCTCTAGCGGCCACCATAAAAACTGAAAAGAGTGCCACCTATCGGTTGCATGGCAAACTAAACTAGAGACTAGGAATGTATTACACATAGAAAGATGGGTAGCTGGGCATGAAGAGACTTCCCAACCCGCCCTCCCTTCCAGGTGTAGCTGCTTTTATAGATTTTCTACTGTCACAAAGCCCTCTAGCGGCCACCTAAAAACCTGAAAAGAGTGCCACCTATCGTTGCTGAACTAAACAAATTCTGGAATGTATTACACATAGAAAGATGGGTCGCTGGCATGAAGAGACTCCCAACCCGCCCTCCCTTCCTTCCAGGTGTAGTTTTTTATTGGTTTTCTCTCCTACAAGCCCTCTAAGCGGCCACCAAGAAAACTGACAGTGCCACCTATCGGTTCATGTAAACAAAACTAGAGACTAAATGTATTACACATAGAAAGATGGGTACGTACCAATCCGCCCTCCCTTCTAGATGAGTTCATTTATAGTTTCTATAAGCCCTCTAGCGGCTAAAAATCACAACCTATCGGCTGAATGAAACATTATACGATTACATTGGGATCGGAACGATTCATTCCAGGTATAGGTACAAGTTCCACAAAGCCCTCTAACTGCCACCAAAAAGAGCAGTACCTAGTGCGACAAAATCCAAGAAATATCATGATAACGTACGTACCAATCCGTCCCTTCATGAAGTTTCATTATAGTTTTTTTCTGTGTTTAGTCATCTCGACAAACCGAATGAAACATCATATCGGTCTTATGTTAAACAATTTGTTTTAACGATTACACTAGAGAGTTAAAGAAACATGGTACCATACAGAGCGTACTTTATCAAATAAGATCCCAAGAAGAACCTATCAACGTGGTAAGCTCCCAACCTTCCATCGCAGTTCATTTTTATAGTTTCTTTCCAATAGCATTCGACAGTGAAACTCATTATAGTAATGATCTGTTAGTTTTCTAGTAAATTGTTAGAGTTCAATCGACAAAGACTCCGATCTCAACTGGAGGGTGGCGAGTTCAAATCAAATATATGCCGTGTTTATTAATGTAACGTAAAATAGGTTCGTAGTCCCGATGTGTTCTGAAGTTTGGGGTCATTCCTTAAGCTACACGTGTTCGCCGGGTGATGCTAAATGAGTGACAGCTTTCCAGCCGTGTTTGACAATAAGATATGTTCGCACTACTAACTACAGTGAAAGAAAGTGATAAAAAATCATGGTCACCGGAAAAGTATAAAACTTTATTTGCAATTTAGAGCCTTTTTTAATATTACCCTCTACAAAGCAGCAGATTTTTTGACCGTTTTATTATGGAATTGGACAACAATATTCCATATGAAGGGACAGCAGAAATACATAAAACCCTTACTACGGAATCGAACCCGTTCACATTATGCTAACCACTACACAATCAGGGTGGTTGAAAGTATAAAATAAATATCCTAACAAGTGGAACATTCTTACACCGATTTTTCCGGATCTTACAGAATAGATTTGATTCATTCTTTGCTACATTGAGACAACTGTGGGAATTTTCAAAAGATATCGTTAATAGATATACATATTAGGTCAAAGGTGCTACTTTATCCCTGTCAGCAAGACATTTACGTCGATTTCGTAAGTTATGAAGTTGACAGACAAGGGAGTTCGGTACTCTATTCCAAAAATGATCTACCCTTACTCGAGATTATTTTCAATAAGGCTTACATGAAAACAAATGCTCGTGAAGAAATCAGTATTAAAATATCTAATACTTACCTTTCGAAACATAGAAAGCTCTGAAAGTTATCCAACCGAAAAGAGATTTGTTAGATATGTGCATTTGGAATAGACACATACACTAATAAGTCTCCATTGGGTACAATTGGACGGGAAATATATAGTACAGTAGTTTATCTATATCTATATACATACATTCTCTCATATTTTTCTCTCTCTCTCTCACACACACACACACACACACACACACACACACACACACACACACCACACCCACACACAACACACACACACACACACACACACACACACACACACACAACACACACACACACACACACACACAACACACACACACACACCACACCACACACACACACACACACACACACACACACACACACACACACACACACACACACACACACACACACACACACAACACACACACACACACACACACACACACACACACACACACACACACACACACACACACACACACACACACACACACACACACACACACACACACACACACACACACACACACACACACACACACACACACACACACGTAAATAACTTACTACCAAAGAATATCATTACTAATAAATAAAAATGTTATTTCAAAGTGATAGAACTGATTAAGGAAATTCAATGATCATTAATATTTCTGCAGATACCTTTTTACAAACACACAAGAAATGTAGTTAAAATGAAAAGATAAATTACCAAACAAAATGTAACATACGAAGAAAATTTGAGAACCTACTGTTCGTTACTTGCTACCATATTCTATGAGGATAAATATAATGCTGAACAGAGCTGAAGTGTCATCTGTACCCTTAAACAGCAAGTGTCAATCCAATTAGTGAAAAATCGATCAAAGCGTTATCAACTTTTTGTTAGATCTTAGTTTTAAAGTGCTCTTACCTTAAAAATTTTGGAATGTTCATTTTTGACTCCATGCTGAATATAAAATTTGGAGCTGTCTTTAAATTTTGAATGGCTACTGTTTTTAGATTAATGATCATTGAAAACAAATGGCTAAAATGCACAATGATTCATTCACATTACGTTAACACAAAAACCTACAAGTCTTTAATTTGTTAATAGACACAAAGTTAAAAGTCTTGATAAAAACATTTATAGCCATATAATAAACCTGTAATTCGCCCTGAAATAAAGAAAACGGTCAAATTGAGTGTTAAGAAAAAAGGGAATTACAAGAAGAATATATAGTGTTTCCAATCTCTTGATGGGATTTAAGGAAATCAGTTCCGCATAAAAAATGTTAAAAACACACTTTAAGAAAAGAAATTATTACTTTCATTAAAGAGAAAAAAATGCAATAAATTAATGTTCGCGATGTTACATTGACAACATTGCATACTTACATAATGACTTTTGTGCTTTCAGTTAATACAGCTCATTAATATAAAGACTTTTCAAATGAGCTCGATAGACAAAAGCAAGAAAAATATTACGAATATTTATTTATAGACACTGGTGTAGAAATTGTTCAGTCAAACTAGTTTGGAAAAAAAAACATTATGGACATGCTGTCACGCATAAAATTTTATCTACCTGATACCTGTTCAATTTATTTTAAGGGAAGATGATACTCTTTTAAAAGAAAACAAGTTTATTCGAAGTATTACAATAAATATTCAAGTCATTTTGTAGTTTAGGATCCAGTTTAAAGCAGTTCAAGAAAAAAAAGTTTTTTGTAAATATGTAAAACGTTTTTAAAATGTCCAGTATTTTACTCCAAAATCATTTTTGAGATCTATTAAAACTCCCTACATAAGTATGAAAATGAATTTTTTGATATCTCTAGATTTATATTTATAAAAACATTACTGATAAAGTGAAACCGAACATTTTGACAGTTGTTTTACTTTATATCTGTCTACTGCATAATGAAACAACTCTCTGCTTCTTCACAGTGCTATCCTATTTAATATAAAAAAGCTCTATACCAAACTTACCGCTTATATCTTCAACATAATATAAATACTTTATACTTATGAATGCATGGAATTTGGAGGAAACCACACATAGAAAAAAAGCCATTTATAGTGCTCCTTAGTTTTTAAAAAAGGTCATTATAAATGAAATTATATGCATAAATTTAAAAACATTGAAGACCCAAATTTCAAATTTTTTTACGTATGTTTAAAATGTTATCCAATTTAAATAAACACTATATGCTTAAAATTAATACCCTCTTAAATTGACACAGTCGTGCTAAACCGGAGGGAAACAGTACAAGAATTTACCAACTTTTTAAAAAGAATTAGTGTGTATTTACCTTAGATGTCCGTTTGACAGATGGCCATCAAAAACATCGTGTATCCATGTAAAAGAACCCCGTAGCTGTAAATGGCACTCGACGAACTAGGTGCTTACTTTGGACGTTGCGAATCGGTTTGAACGTTCGTTGTGACTTAACTTTAACGTCAGCTTGCTGACATTATGCGAGCAAACGATCAAACTGACGTCAAAGTGACGTTACAACGAACGTTTGAACCGACTCGCAACGTTCAGAGTAAAACTCACTGATGAATGCATACAAAAACATGACGCAATACCATTAGATAATTAAACGTCAAATTAAATCTTCTTACAACTGTTAATGCCCCGCTTTTCTGTACTATTTCCAGTTCCTTCCTGCAAGGTTGAAAACAGATTTCAAAAATCAAAAGGTGTGGCAACAAATTTGTTGTTTTGAACTTGCACAAGTATATTCTCCTTTTCAACTAAATTTAGAGATAACTAAAATTAACAAAAGAGCAAAGCATTTTATAAAAACCATTTTCAAGTTATAAAAAATAGAACAAAGGTCTGGCCTTTCTGTTATAAATAATCAGAGATTAACTAGGCATTTCACTATAGCGAATTAGAGGTAATTCACCAGTTCAATTGCAAAGAGTGAAATCTTCGATTAGTTCTAATCCCTAGTTAAATAGTGCAGCCTTAGGGCCAGCCTCACCGAAATCATTTAACGGCTAACCGGGATTAACCAATGGCGCCAACCAATGATGGGATGCAATTCTGAATTTAAACAGAGATTAATGTCAGTATAGTTAGTTAGTGAGATAGTGAGTAAGTAAGTAAGCGAGCAAGCAAGCAAGCAAGCTACTATATACCGGGTGGCCATAATTAAAATAACAGTACTCACAGTGTTCTGTAGCGCAATCTATTTGCAAGAATGACGCCACATTTTGTAGGAAGATTAAACAAGACGGGGGACGAAGGATTCCGCGAAAAAAAATTAGTTCCAAAAGTCACCGCTAGGGGAATATTTCGCGCTGTGTAATAGAAAATAGAGTGTTAACGAATGCATATCAATAGAAATTACCTTTTATTTTGCATTCAAATGAAGTTCAATGTGGCTGCCGTTGTTGTGGACCAGATATTGCATTCTGTGCACAGTATGCACAACAGCAGATATTAACATGTCTGCAGGAATATCCCGTACAGTCCGTGATATGTTATCCTTCAACGTAGCCAGGTCCTGGACCACTCTTTGATACACCTTGGACTTAAGGTAACTCAATAGGCAGAAGTTGCATGGGGTAAGATCAGGCGACCGAGGTGGCCATGCAGTTGGAAAGTAGCGGCTAATGACTCTTTCTGTTGTGAATTTCTGTCGTAGCAGCTGTTGCACCAGTACAAAAACGTGTGGAGGGGCTTCATCTTGCATGAAAATGATTTCCCCCAGACATTGTCTTTGCTGAAGTGCCGGAATGACAAAGCTGTTCAACATGTGGCAATATTTCTCTCCGGTAACAGAACAGGTTTCCGGTCCTGTCGGGGTAATGTTCTCATAGAAGAATGGACCTACGATAAATTCCGCTGTGAACTCACACCAAACAGGTACCTTTGGTGAATGTAAGGGAATTGCTGTGACTGCATGTAGGGAATTGTCATCTCAAATTCGGGAGTTCTGGGTATTCACAGTTCCATTCAGGTAAAAGTGGGCCTCGTTTCACCATAAGATTTTCCACAGCCAAGCATCATCCATCTCCATTCTGGGAAGAAAGGTGAGAGTAAATTCAATCGCTTATCATGGTCGGGGTACAGTAACTCCTGTATACGGCTGATCTTGTACGGATAGAAGTTGATAATCTTTCGTGAAATTTTCCATACTGTACTGTAAGGCATATCCATATTCCGAGCTACTCCACGAGCGCTAAAGGTGGCAGCAATATTGTCTGGTCCTCTGTCGACAATCGCCGTGTCAACTGCTTCTATTGTATCCTGTGGTACAGGTTTTCGTCCTCTGCCTGACTGAACCTTCAGAGAACCTGTTTTCTCAAGTGTCGCAACCATTGCTTTTAGCCCATTAACTGACACAGGACCGTTATCTTTACGCATTTTTTGTGCGTTCTAAAAGCACGAAGAGCGGCTGACGCGTTTCACTGGTTGAGGTAAAAGAATTTGACCAGTAACGCATGCTCGACTAAAGAAGGAGACATTGCACATAAACTTTCAATCCGATTGATTCGAAACGTAACACATTGCCTTTCAAAACCCAAGCAGGGGCAACTGTGCCAATGGATGTAACGTGAAAGTTGAATAAAGAACTTCTTCTTTTGCCCAGCGTACGTGATATTGCAGATCACGAGACTTTATCGGTGTTTATGTAGATTTTACGCTTTTTTAGAAGTGTTGCCATATTGCACTTGAACTAAATCAGAAAATATGCATAATAAAAGGTGATTTTATTCCGTATTAATTTGAATTTGTTAACACTCTGTTTTCTATAACACAGCGCCAGATATTCCCCTAGCTGTGACTTTTGAAACTTATTTGCTTTTTCGCGGAATCTTTCATCCCCCGTCTTGTTTAATCTTCCTACAAAATGTCACATCATTCTCTCAAATAGATCGCACTACAGAACACTGTGAGCACTGTCAATTTAATTATGGCCACCAGGTATATACTATAGTATAACATACGTCCCACGATGTTAATTTCCGTCTTCGAAGACAGAAAATTTTTAAATTATTTATTCACTTTCCTGTGTTCCGAAAAACTTCTATATTTGGATATTTCTAGCGGTATCTATTTCCTGGCATCTACGATAGAAATTTCTTTCCAAGCTAAAGAAAAAGGGGTTTAGTAACATGCGGAAAAAAATTTCTAAGGGCCTTACTCTGGGAGTTGCGGTTCGTACCGCAAGTGCGGTATGACGTCACGTTGACGTCAGCTCGCGGAAATTTTGAGAGCAAACGATACTTCGGTACTCTGGGGTTACATGCGGAAAGTTACCGATAGCTGCAGGTTGCGGAAACTTTCCGGCAGCAAATTTGGTAGAGAGAACTTCCCGATAGTAAGAAAACATGGCGGCTTATTTGAGTTACGAATATATAGCTCAGTTAGGAAAAGTAGCCTGTTTTGCCAAAATGTAGAAAATTCCATGCCATCTCCACGGATACCACTGATATTAAAAGTATGAACTAAAAAGTAGTTTTTAAATATATTAATGCTGAATTTAGAGCAGTATAAAAGTATGATGTAAATATTGTGTATCTTCAGTTTTGATCTTATATTTTATGTTTTTCATACTAGTAGAAATCTTGTTAACAATGCTAAGTAATAAAAAGATCGAAGCCTTTATAACTTTCGGCTTTTATTTTACATATTTTAAGCACAAAATTTACAATCTTCATGGATACCTGTGATGTTAGTCTGAACCCAAAATTTGTGTTTACATATAATAAAACTGTTTTTAAAATACTATCAAAGTATGATTTAAATATTATTTATCTTTAATTTTCATCATATTTATATCTTTTATTTTCACCATAACCATAATTTTCATATTGTGATTTTCAAATTTTAATTTCTTGCATTTTATATATTTTAATAACTGTGTTCAAAACAAAACATTGATGTTTAGATTTTAGGTATTGATATATAGTAGTAATATGATAAATTTTGATGGAATAACTATCATTTTACAGTTTTTTCAGTACAAATATAACTTTTTATCAAGTTTTTTTATCAATGATCTCAATGCAGTAATATTTACATCATAATATTCATCAGTTACATCATTTTTATGCATTCCATCATAATTGTAATGTATAAAATATATCTGTAAGAGAATGTAACTTGCAGAAACCCAGAAAATTCAACTGCAGGTCAATTAAGCTGCAGGTCCCGGTCTCATTAGCACTCGTGTTGCAAAAAGTAGACCGTAGCACTCCAAACCAAACCTATGGAAAGCGCCTCTATATGCTTAATAAAATTCCATACTGTATATAATAATGCTCCATAAAACTAATCATGAGTAAAAGTTTCCGTGAGACAATCTCTTCGCTTTAAACTCTTGAGATTTGGATGCCACTTTTATCAATACCATACGCATGCAAAGAAAAATGCGAATTATTTATTTGTTTATATTTACAAACATTGCTGTTGCCGAAACTGAAAATCAGAATTATAATTCTAAATTTCTGATTGGTTTAAATGGTGCAAAGTAGAAAATCCCATTAAACTCCGCCTCTAAAATAAGCCCAGCCCAAAGGCGGGATTTATTTCTCAAACTCGATAGTAAGCTAGTTCCCTCACCTTCGTTTCCGTGCTCCCAGAGTACGGTTTGAGCTTACTTGCGGCAACTAGGTATCGTTAGGCTAAGTTTCCGCGACTACGTCATACCGCACTTGCGGTACGAACCGCAACTTCCAGAGTAAGGGCCTAAGTCTAGCATATCGCCCAAACACATTAAAATTCCGACGCTGAAGCGAGTTATTTTAATTCCTCATGTGCGGTTGTTAAACTTATATGTTCGATCGATCTATATACTCCGAACTTCGAATGATTGTGCTTATGCTAGCAGCAGCACATGGGTTTTCCAATACTACTGGAATAAATCTATAGTTTTGTGCAAAAACTTTCGTATTATATTGTCACGAAGATTCGAATGAACACAAAGTTTAGCCTAACAGACGAACTTATTGAAGCAAAGTAGCAACTCGCAACTTTACAAGATCGAGAAGTTGCCTACAACTAGTGAGTATCAGCTTTTATACCCAAACAGAATATTTTAGAAATAACTAATTTACATAATAAAGAAAGATCTAGAATGTTCGAGAACATAAGGCAACAATAAGTAACATTTTTAAATGAAAAATCCATACTTTTGAATCAACCGCCATGTCGAGCATCGAACCCACAAACTTCGGGTCTGGATCTCGTGCTTTGACCATTTGGCCGCTGAGCTCGGGGACACAGTTTCTTTATGAGCCAATATCAGGAACATGTGTCTGAGAGACAAATTGAAGAAACCACGAATTTTCGTCGATGATTCTTCGAAGTTTTTCGAAGTCGGTATAGTATACCGAATCGTAAAACCAGAAATAGTATACTATACTATATTTACATTATATATATAGTATAGTACAATATACTATGGTATAACATACGTCCTACGATGTTAACTTTCGTCTTCAAAGACAGGTTTTTTTTTTTTTTTTTTTTTTTTTTTTTTTTTTTTTTTTTTTACTTTCCTGTGTTCCGAAAAACTTTGATATTTGAATATTTCTAGCGGTGTCTATTTCCTGACATGTAAGACAGAAATTTCTTTCCAAGCTACAAAGCGGTTTGGTAATATGCGGGAGAAAATTTCCAAGTCTAGGATATCGCCCAAATATATTAAAATTGCGACGCTGAAGCGAGTTATTTTAATTCTTCATGTGTCGGTGTGAAGCTTATGTAATCGTTAGATCTATATATTCCGAAATTCGAATGATTATTCATATGCTGGCAGCTCCACAAGGGTTATCTGATAGTACTGGAATAAATCTATAGTTCCGTGCAAAAACTTTCGTCTTATATAAGAAGCCTGTGTCTGAAAGATACACTGAACGAAACAGCGAATTTTCATCCATCTATGATTCTTCGAAATTTTTCGAAGTCGGTATAGTATACCGAATGGCAAAACCATACATAGTATAGTACAATATACTATAGTATAACATACGTCCCACGATGTTAATTTTCGTCTTCGAAGGTAGAAAATTTTTAAACCAGTTTTTATTTTTACTTTCCTGTGTTCCGAAAACTTTTATATTTGGATATTTCTAGCGGTGTCTCTATTTCCTGGCATCTACTATAAAAATTCCTTTCGAAGCTAAAGGGAAAGGGATTTGGTGATATGCGGAAAAAAATTTCCGTGTCTAGGATATCACCCAAACATATAAAATTCCGACGCTAAAGCGAGATATTTTAATTCCTCATGTGTCGGGTGTAAAGCTTATATGTTCGTTCGATCTATATATTCAGAGCTTCGAATGATTGTGCTTATGCTAGCAGCAGCTTACGGGTTTTCCGATACTACTAGAATAAATCTATAGTTCTGTGCAAAACCTTTCGCCTTATATAAGGAGCATGTGTCTGAATTACAAATTGAGCGAAACAACGAATTTTCGTGCATGATTTTTCGAAGCTTTTCGAAATCGGTACAGTATACCGAATGGCAAAACGAGATATAATATAGTATAATATACTATAGTATAGTATACTTTATATAGTATAGTTAATATACCACAGTATAACATACGTCCCGCGCTGTTAATTTTCGTCTTCGAAGACAGAAACTGATGACATGTTTTTCTTGGTATATAGAATGTAAAGATATTTAAAATTAAAATTAAAAATGAACAAACTAATGTGATGAGAATTTAGGAGCATCAGAATCACAGAGGCAATTGTTTGATCTGTAACTCATAAATTAAATACTGAACACAAAACAGTCTTAAAACACTTTTTTAGATTTCACTGTGTACGTCTCACGGTGGCCAAAATCTGCAACAATGTCTTGTTCAAAAGATATATTCCACACTGAACACAAATCAAAGTATCATACTCTGTTAAATAATTTAAATTTTGCATTCAATTCCGTTTTCAAATATCTTATATCAAAACAAAACAAATTTCAAATTTAAACTGCGATTCAACTATAACTAAAAAAATCTATTTATTCAATTAAAACTATCATTCATCCAGAAAAATATCATCAAATAAAAATATTTACCTAAAACAGTTTTTAATATTTTGTATTTGTATGGTTTTTGTATTTTGTATTTCTATCCCTATATGTATGTATCTTAAGGCTCTTAGCCTAAATTACAAGGACTTATATGAATTCTTCTTAAACGAGGAGACGCTGGACTTTAGACGCTTTAAAACCCCTGAAGTATTTTTTTTTCAAAGCTGCCTGAGTAATAGGAACCTGAACTTTGATGAAAAAAATGCCATATTTGGATTTATTGAAACGCTGTTTAAAGATGCCGTGGATCAACACCAAGGTAAGCACAGTCAGTTAAACTCCGAATCACGTGGTGAAACTAACTCTAGCAAACCCTCTAACAAGAAAAAGCGAAAGGCTAGTAAGAAAATAATTCTAACGATGCAGATAATAATATGGAAGTTGTTGAAACAACTACGCCTGTTACTCCTTCTAATATCTCTAATTGCACTGAAAACAATAATATTCAAGTAATTCCTGACAGTGTTAACACAGTTACTACTCCGGATAACCCCTCCGAAAATAGCACCATTAAAAAGCCTAAACCTATAAATATTAATAGATCAGAAAAATATTTGGATTTTTTAGATACATTTTCTAAATTAAATGAAAATACTAAATTTCATGTTAAAATAAGTGCTAATTTCCTCAGAATTTACCCTGAAACAACATAATTGATTACATTAAAAAGAATAATGTAGAAGCTTTTTCCTACGATAATAATTTTATCAAACCATTCAAAGTAGTTATTAAAGGCATTCCCACATACTTCTCCATAGATCAAATTTTCGAAGATCTTCTTAGTAAAAATTTTCCTGCTATTAATATTTCCCAATTGATTAGCAGAAAAGACAAAATAAACCCTACCAATTTTCCAGATCCAGCTTACCCTTAACCTAAACAACATTAAAATTTTAGAACTTAAAACTCTAAATTATTTTATCATCAAAGTAGAAAAATATAGAACCCCCAATCCTGTTCCCCAGTGCCACAGGTGCCAGCAATTCTTTCATAATAGTAATAACTGCTGGATGGCACCAAAATGTGTTAAATGCGCCGACTCGCATCTTACGAGACATTGCCCCTCGTAAGAGGTGAATCAGATTTCATAAAATGTTGCAACTGCAATGGTAAACATCCTGCCAGTTACATAGGCTGCGAAAAATTTCCCAAAATAAATAAAAATAAAACTACCCCTTCCCAAATCACAATTCTAACGTAACTTATAATCCCTCTTTGACTGCTCCAAAAATTTTTAAATCTTATGCTTGTGCAACTTAAGATAATAAGCCTAATTATAGTGCTACAAACCCTTCAGTCAACTATGAGCTTATTCCTAAAGAGATAGATACCAGTAATGATACTACTATTAGTGAACTTGTTAACCTAGCAAAAATTATTGCAGAAATTAAAAACCTTTTAGGATTTGATAATATTTCGACTTTAATTAACACACTTAAAAATCTCTCTAACAACCTAAAAGCTACTGGCGACTCGAACGAGCGTCTCTCCCTTCTGTTGAACTTTAGTTCAACTTTCTTCTCAAAATAATATTCCACTCCCTTCTACATAATAGTTTCAGCACTGTTCAGTTTTTTCTGCCTTTGCAATAGCTTTTGTGGTGTTAGAGGGCTCGGCCAACACCTCCTAGAGACTGGAGTCTCTAGGAGGTGTTGGCTCGGCCCAGGCAACACCGTTCACCCATCCATCCTGTGATCACTCACACTCTTTTTTTTTTTCTCTCTCTCTATCCTTCTCCCTCTCTCTCTCTCACACACGCACGCACGGTTAAAAAATAAATAAAAAACTAATAGAAATTTAAGAAAAGAGGGGATTTCTAAGTTTGGGAGCACAAGAAAAGGAGAACTATTTAGGAGTGAAATAGACCACATAAAAAGAAATCAGGGAAATTTCTGACTCCTTGATGGATTTCTTTTTGATTCCAATTATAAAAGATTCTCAATTTGAAATCATAAAAATCTAGAACTTTCGGATACTGAAATGCAATTTAAGAATATTGGAAAATATTATTTATGTTCTTAACAATTTTTACATTCGCGATTTGAAATAAAAAAAATTCGCGCAAAAGATTACGGTAATTAAAATATAAATTGGGAATTTTCTGGTGTAGTTTGCAATTATCCTAACAGATGGCAGGACTGTTCAAGATGCTCCCGATGACGAAGCTTCAAGCAGAAGCAATAATGTAAAATAAAATATTTTAATTAGTGGCAGCATCTATTGACTGAAATTAAAGCTTTTTAAAAATATCTTTATTATTTAGAACCTAATATAATTAATTAGATAACATTTATGCACTCATCAATGAATGTGATTTTACAACTGAAGAAGACAATAAGGTGCATAAAAATCTCAACGTTATATTAAATGTTTGTTATACAAAGAAAATTGCAGTAAAAAATTTAAAATGAGGGAACCTTCTTCAGCAATAAATATTAACTTAAAAACGAGAAAAAAAGTCGATATTTTTCCACTCGATAGAAACGATTCAGTGGAAGTATTTAAAAAAAAAAAAAGTCCAACTGCAGAAGAAATTTTAAATCTTAAAGAAAGTTTGCTTTTGAATTCATCAGAAATTACATAGATTAATACAGATTTTGATCACACCTATTGCAGTTCTAACAAATAAGATTTATTTGTTTTTATTCGTATGGTGTTTTACTTTTTTAAATGATTAAAAATTAATAACGCAAAAATATTCAATCAAATTGCATTATTCAAGCCATTATGTTTGTTCTCAATGTATTTTAATGGACGGTATATAACTTGATTTAAACATGAAAAAAAAAAAGACTCATTAAAATGTCATCGAATATAATAATTTAAAAACTTATATTTTTCTATAAAAGAATATTCATAATCTTAAATTTTTTAATAACTCCCAAAAGTATAGATAATGTTAAATAATTATTTCACTCCGTAAATTAAATATTAAATATCTAAGGATATATATCCTATTTCAAGTATCCCTCTTCATTAAAAGCAGTTAAAAATGAATTATGAGTCGATGCATTTTCTAAGATGACGAAAATATTAACTCTGGTTTAATTTCAACATCAAATTAAATTTATTACTTAAAATAGTAATTTAATATTGCTGTATATTTTTGAGAAGAAGTAAAATTTAAGTTCATGAACATTCTTTGATAGAAATTGCAAGTTTCTAAATTATCATATTGAACGGCATTTTTTTTTTTTTTTTCAGAACAATTTTATCTTTAAAAATCAAATTTTTTACTGCTCTTTATGGACAGCATGAAGTATAAAGAAAGTTTATAGTAGTAAAAATTTAATTTTAAAACTTAAAATAAACTAAAAAATATAACAAAAATTAACAAATAAAAACAACAAAAAAAAGTTGAAAACTACTTTTAAAATTGTCAAAAATTTAAATAAAATATTAGAAATAATGCAAAAATTCACAAAGCTTATTTCATGTCTAAAATTAATTTTAAATATTAAAACAACAAAAACTAATAAAAATGATAATAAAAAGTTTACAATTTAAGTAACAAAAATAAAAATGAAGAAATAGAAAATTATTATCAAGAATGTATATAAAATTATTCAAAAACTGACCAATATGATACACACTTACTTGTAAAGTTTTAGTTTAAATATTATTCAATAGATGACGCCAGTGAACCAAGTAATTTTTCCTTCAAGTCTTAGCAGCAGTGGGGCAGTTCCGATCCACTAGTGGTTGATTTGATTCAGTTTTGATGTTATGACAACAGATAATGTCTCCTGCTGAGAATACATCGAAAAGAAGCTTGACTGTGTTAGCTGTTGTAGTTGCATGTTTTGCGGTGTTATGGCCGAAAATATTTTATCCGATGATTGAGTCTATCATTTTCCCCACCGATGAGGAAGGTAGGACATTATTCAATTTAATATCCAATCTAGTGAGATAACATACGTCTCTGCCTGATTTCATATTTTGATAACTAGCATTTGGTTGACAAAAACTACATTAGACTACAGAGAATGCGTTATGCCATAGTTACTTTAGATTATTACTATATTTTCTCAAAATGAATAAATATTCTTTAATATTTTATGCCTTGATCAAGCCTTTAAAGTTCTTGTTGCATAAATTGAGATACACTTATTATATTTTAGATTGGATTTTTTAAACACTGATTTTTCATATATGAAATTTTTAATAAATATTTATCTAATGGAAGATTTTACAAATTTTTAAATGTAATATAATATGAAATGAAGATCACTTTAAAAACATCAGTGTTTCATGTGTTGGAACTCAATAGCTTTCTTTGTAATTTGTTTGTATTTATATATTAGCGTATGAAATAGATAATTTTAGTTTTTTAGAAATTTTTTTACTACACTTAAATGCCAGTTTGTTTGAAACAAATTTTGATAAACTGTGTACGAAATTTAAAGTTGTGGAAATCCGTTATACCATTATTATAAACGATAATTTTTAGTGTTTTGATATAGTTGAAAAATTCAATTTTTTTTGCCTATGGAGCTGGATTATATTATTAATGCCAACATCTTTTACAAATAATTGATTTGAAGAATTTACTATCTAATTTTCATACTAAATATGATAAAAATTAATGTATGAATTTTGAACTGTAGTTTATTTTTTTATGATACAATTCCTTTGAGTTTATAAGTTTATTAATGTGCTTTTATATTTATCCCATTATATATTTTCTTTGTTTAAAGTTATAAATTTAAAACAAGAAATAATGTTCGTAAAGAATAAGATTTGTGTAATATATTTAAATGTGCAATGTATATTAATATTTATTATCTATTCATTCTCTTTATGAAATTAATTCTGCCAGACGTTCATGACAATGTCAGAAAGTTAAACTTTGATGAAATGCTTCATCCTTTAATGAGAGAATCCATGGGGGAGGCTAGACCCTCTGAGAAGTTACTACGAGATGGAAGTCAGGTAATGATTTAATCTATTTGTAAAACTTAAGGTATTCTAAAGTATAATTAGCAAAAATCTATGTGGAATAAATTGAAGCTGTTCTTCAATTTCAGTTAATAAGGAGCTGAAAAATGACCAAATATGTAATGCATTGTTTTTATCAGGGTCATAAGATTGAATCCTATTTATGTAGCTAAAAGTTTAGTGAAGTTCTCATAAAAGTTAAATTAGATAAATTAACCTTTAACTGCTATTGTCCAATCTCACAGACTTCAGACTAAAGCATTTTCATCCCTCAAAATTACAATTGTGCCTTGGTATCATCCTGCAATCATTCTTTCAACATCACTTACCAAGTTACAAGATAGTTAAAAATTAATTGCAGTAAACACCTTGAGATATTTTACAAAATGCGTCCATAGTAGTTAAAGGTTAATAAAGTTGAAAATATATGTTAGCTTTCTTCATTTTATTACATAGATATTAATGATATATTTTTCCCTCCTTGAAATTTTTAAAACATAAATGAATCTAAAATGTTTATTTCACTGAAATTTTCTTTTATTTTTATCAAATTTCACTGTATCTGACATCCCACCATCTAAATGACTCCTATAATATGTTTAAAAATATGATTTTAGGAGAAGCAGGAATCGTTAGTATCTTTTTTAGATAAAGTAATGATAGCTAATAACATTTTCGTGAAATGACTTGGTTTTGGATTTCTTAAACTATGTATAATAGTAAATAGTTCATTTACTCTTTCATTATTATAATTTTTAGTTTTGCTTTATGGTTCCTGTATATTTGTTAAATTCATACAAAACTTTTTAAAATGAAGTAATTTGAAATGAAAAATAGAACTAACGTAAAGAGAGCTTTAACTAATAAATAGCACATCAACTGTTACTAACTGGTTACTAAAACAATTTTATAAAGATCATCTGAATAAGTTATCTTTTCATGTTTATGTCTATGTATAAGGTTAGTTGGTTTGAGTTAAATAGCCCAAGCTCTGGTTTAAGATATAAGTGCCAAGCATAAGATGGAACAATGCCAGAGAGGGAGGAAAAAAAAGTATGATTTTAGCTTATGGGTGATTTTACAGTATTTTGCACTTTGTAGGCATGTCATTTGTACTTTTAAATTAATCATAATGAAACAGATTTATCTAGGTGAATATTTTTCCCTTTAAAAAATGAATATACTTTACTTTTTTAAAAGCAGGTCATATTTAAGCATTAAACTTAATCCAAACTCATTTAATTAAAAAAAATTGCATTGTTACAGCCATGACAAAGAAAAACTGTATTTTTCTAATATGTTTTTATGTGTGTATATATATACTTACCAGATTCTCTGAATTTTACAACAAAATAAAAATTTTCTTTTATGCTAAGATTTCAGTACTATTTATATGGGAAAAATGAGAAAATTTTTAAATTAAAATAATTTAGTAGAAAATTAATTAAAAATAATCTATGTTGCACATACAACAAAAAAATATACATTTTTTTTTCTGTTTTTATTAACTTTTTATCTGTCAATATACTGCTAATACATTATATTTTATTAACAAATAGTTTAAGTATCTAATATGTTGTGTTAAGTTGTGATTGATTATTAACTCATTTTTTTTATTTTATGAAATTTAATGAATTTTTCTTATTATTTTGTAAAATTAGTTTCATATTCTAAACTACTTTTAATTATCTTTAATTTGATGCATAATATCATACACTTTTTTTAAAAGTACATCAGGCTATAAATACTGTGGTGTCACCCTTATGTAGTAATAAACGGCAGGCAGTCAAAAGGCAATACACAATAATAAATGGTGAAGATAAGCTGAATGCTGCAGAGGTTAAAACACATATATAGTAATGTCAGATAAAATTATAAAATTTATCAGCTATATAAATACAGTTAAAATTTTTTATTTCAATTGGTACCTCCTTTACATTCCAGTCACCTGAAAAAACCTATAAGAGTTATTGTTTCTTAGAAATAATATCACCATCATAAATTTTTACTGTGATACTTAATAAAAATCTTATGAATTTCTATATAAAGTTATTGTTTTAGGTAATCACAGTTTGAAATTTGTTAAAAAATACAAAATAAGGAAAAGTATTATTGAAGAATATATTTATAGTGGATTTTGTAACTTTAAGTTGTACTTTCATTGTAGCTTGTTTATACAGGGCTCTTTAACTAAAATAACATTTTGGGAAGTCATTGAGATGAACTAATAATTTCTTTTTATGCTGTAGATTTTGTTAATACCATTTTGCTATTTTGTTTTTAAAATACATAATTGAATATATTTGAGATTCCATTATTCCAGATTCAGTTTCTATTGCTTTAGATAATCATAATGATTTAATCTATCATTTAAGTATATTTTCTTTTAAGGTGTTTAGGCCTTATAAACTATTAGCACTATTATGGTATCTGAATCTCAAGAACCAGCTTTCAGTTTCAGAAACATGCTGGGTTGTACTTATCCAAATAATTGTTTTTTCAATTTTTAAATTGCATAAATTTCAAATTTTTATATTGGTAGTTCAAATATTAAAACATTAGTATCCAGAATGCAAAACCTTTCCTCTGTTTTGCTTTTAATTCTAAAGAACTCAAACCTAACTGTTGCACCATATCCACAGTACATTCCAGTCATAGCATCAAAAATACATAGATATATTATGGATAAACAGCTAAAAACCTGCTTTTTAACAATGGAGATTTATTTGCTTGGAAACTAGGTTGAACTAGTCAGATTTGCATTAGTTTCCAAAGTTTTCTGTTTATGTGACAAATATGGTTATTCTACTTCTACAAGCCTCCTTCAGTGGCTACAATCTCCCCTATGGGATTTACTAGATTAGATGGTATCAGTTTATTTCAAATATCTTGGAACTGCTGACTCCAATAACAATAGTTTTGTATTGAAATAAACGTTATACTCTATATGACAAATAGGTGTTACCACAGACTTAAAATCAATTTAAATAGCAATACAATAGCTCTAGCACTAAAATTAATATATATAAAATCCTATTGTGACTTAGGACACTTTATGGTTGTGAATGCTGGAATTACTAATTCTATGGAAAGCAAACTATTGATCTTGAGTGCAAGAAAAAAATTTAGTACAACTTATGTAAATGATGTTTGGAGATCAACTTTGAAATGTATAAAAAAATATAGATAACTAGACATCATTAAGATCATAAAAATTCATAGGATTCAATGGCTGGGACATTTATTTAGAACTGAGAATACCAACTTGCATTTACCAAACCCATGGGAAATAAGAAATGGGGAAGACCACCAATTAGTTAGCTCGACTCTGTTGAAAGAAATCTAAAAATCTTATGTAAGAGAGACTAAAAAGACATTACCTCAGATAGAACTAGATGGCAGAGACTGAGACAGTATTTATACTGTGCAGAAGACAGTTGAGACCAATTGTACAGAAAATGTACAATGCAAATATTTTCCAATTTTATCTCTAAATTTTCATTCATTATCCATTTATGTACAGCTTAGTTCTTTCTTTTATGCCACTGAAACTGAATTTCTTAAAGAGTGAATATTTTTTGTCAATGTATAACATGTTAAATTCATTTCAATTTTGTGAATAATTTATTTCAATATCTAGAGATGATTGACAAAGCAGTTATTTTATTGTTAAAAATAATAAATCAAATACTTGATATTCTGCATAAATCAACAGTCTATTAGTTTCATTTTCTTCCTGAATATCCAGAACTCACAAGCCAAAAGGAACTAATAAACAATAATTATAAGAATAATTTTAACCTTGTTTGGTTTTTTAGTTCATTTACTAGACACAGAGGAATAGATTGCATATGTGGCTTTATAGTTAAGGCTTGGTCTGACATAGTCAGGAATCAGTTGGTAGGTGTAACTAGTAATAATAAGACCATGCTTTAATCCATATTCAATGATAAAGGTTTTGTATAAGTGAGTAGATGTTTATAAATATACTTTTTCTTAATACAAATCCACTTAGTTTACTATAGAGTCATCTAGTTTGGCATAATATTTGATACTGTGAGAAAAATACTGCCCATTTTAAATTTTTATTCATCTGCAATGTCAGTATGCCCTTTCTGATCAACAAAATAAGAGCATAACAACATTATTTTAATATATAATATTGAATAAATAGATAAGTTGTACATTTTTGTATGCTTCGAAATGTATGTGTGTGTGTGTGTAAATATATCAAGGTTATACTGAATGCTCTAACTAATAAAACATAAAAATAAGCACTTTTCCTGGAATTGATCCTAGTTGCTACTAAAGGCTTGTTTATTTAAATACAAATGTGGAAATTTAAATTATTTTATGTACCTTTATTTTATATTTGTTAGATTCATATTTGTTTAATATTATCTTTTCTATTAGGGTTCATTTCATCCATATTTGAGACAAGCCACTAAAACCCATTCCAAAGGTGCAGGTGCTGTGAACTTTGTTATCCCCATGTATACTATTGCCATTATTTTATTTTTCCTGTACTCTCTTTTAAAGGTAACTTTAATATTCAAAATTTACTATTCATGTAGTGTGCATGTGCATATATATATACATATATATATTTATATATACCCAACTGCTACAGACTGTAAGTAGTCATTATAGTAAATGTAAAATCCATAACTTAGTAATTACTTCACAAGTTTTGCTATCTTAGAAAGTTAAGAAATCATAATTGGGCCAGTTGGTTTTATAATTGTTTGTTAGAACTGTATGAATATTTACTTAAGATTGTTTATTTTATATTATAGATAAATTTGCTTAGTATTGTTTGCAAAAAAAAAAAAAATTATTCTTTTATATTTCCCCAAGTTCCTTCTAACTCTTCATTTATGTTTTAAATATATAGTTTGTAGAATTGTAGTTATATAGATTATGTTAAAAAGATAATTAAAAAGTTGTATAGATTATGTTTCTCAAAATATTTGTTAATGTATATAATTTACAAAAAAATATTTTTGTTAATAATTATAAAATGAATAATAAATGTATGCTTATGGAAGGCATGTTTATATATGCATAAATGACAATTATGGGAGGTATGTGTATAAATGCGTATATTCTAAATAGTGTTGTAAGAGCTTTAGTTTCTTTTTTTAAGTATATGTGTCTTCAATGTGATTATTATCTTATATTTAGATGGCTGTTAAAAAACAGGAGGAAAATTACTTGTTTGGAGATAAATCTTCAAGTTCTGTTTGTCAAAACTCTTTTTGTGTTCGTAAATATTCTGAAAATAAAGAGCTTTCAGTTAGCACACGGAAAGATATTCCCCAAGAAAGGAAAGCACAACGAGCTCTTGAGGAATATGGTAAAGATAAAGGTATAATTATAAACGTTGGCATTCTTATATATGGTGAATTTTTTAAATTAATGATTTGCAAACCCTCAATTTTCTTTTTTTAATTGATAGTTTGCTTTTATTTATTCCTTAAACAATTTAGGTTTAATTACTTACACATGTATAGAACATTAATATGGAAATTGCCAAAAATATTTCAAAAAAGGACAATCTTTAAATCAAAGTATTTAATAAATTTTGTGTTTTTTAGTTATTACTTCAACGAATTACTTAATATTGCTGTTATAAAGCTTCCTTTCTTCCTGATAGATTTTACAAAGTTAATTTTGATATGATGCAATTAGTACCAATACATTAAATCAAACCTTGCTGTTCTGTGATACAGAGAGTAAGCCACATCAAATGGCTCTTTAAAGGGGTAGCAATAAGCATCAATATCAAAACATTTATAAGGCAGCATTTTAAAGACTTTCATCATACTGAGAAAAATCTACCACATGATCCTGCATTAAATAAAGATCACCAGACTGGACCATCCTTTAAAATTTTGTGGCCTGCATTAGAATTCACAAAATGTATAGTTGATAATAAATAATATTACTCTTTTCATAAAATATGTTATTTGATTATTTTAATGATTTGTATTGTTATAATTATTTATACATAGTCATAAACATTTAACTGTTCTTTTGTAATATATGAATAACAACAATTCTATAATAAGAATGTGTTTTAAAATTTTATTTAAAAAGTTAATATATGTATGCATACATATAACATGAGTACCATAATAAAATATATTTCTAATGCAGCTCACAAAGTCTTTAGGTTAGAAGGAAAGAATATTAGTTTATAATTTCAGGGAGGGAGATCTCTTATATTCTCTTCTACAGATGCCCATGTGTGTGTATATATATTTATGCTTATATTAAAATATTTAAAGTATCTATTATAATAAAGGAAAATAAAATGTATATTTTCTGAATATTGAGCCTAATTATTATATTTTTTATATTAGGTTGCATTTTTTATTAAATTTATGTAAAAATCATATTACTTGTTAAAATAATTATGTATTGAAATAATATTTGTTTGCCATTCTTAAAGTAATGCTTGTCACGCAAATATGTTTTAGGCTTAATTCATATTCTTCTGGGATATTATCATGCTTTATATTTCTATACATTAAATACAAAACTTAGATTTACAACAAATTATATTTTATGTTTAATGTACTACAATACATTTTTAAAGATTCATAGTCATTATTTCACACTGGGAATAATCATGAATAACCCTTTTCACAAGAGTTCAAATTCCCTAAAATGTAGTATTAAATAAACTGAAAGAAATTTTTTTTTCTGAAATGCATACTGGGAATGACACTGCTTAGAAGATACAAATGAAAACAACAAAATGTTATAGAATTTCTTTGGGGTAATTTATTTAGCATCTCTGAAGACCGTTATAATGTAATTTTTATCAGTACAGCATTATTTTTTATATAAATCATCTTGGAAAGCCATGAGTTATGATATTGATACCTTAAACAATTTTGTACATATTTTTCTTGATGTAAAACCGTACATATTCATTAACAAATATGAATTATATATATTATATATTATTTTCACTTGAGGCTTTAAATTTATAACAAACTGTCTAAAGCTGTTTTCTTTTCTTAAGCTGTATACCATGGCAAAAGGAGAGGCAGACTCAGCTAGTTTGGGTTCAGTCAGATGAAATTAACAAAAATAAACTCATTTTCTAAGAATGTATTTTCCGTAAGTTTGTGTTTTTCAAAATAGTCAATATATCTATTTCTCTTTCTAAAGACATCTGCAACTATCATAAAAGTTCTTTTTCCAGATTTGCACTCTAGACCTATAAATAGGTTTGAAATTTTAAACAATTAACAATAAAGTTTGGGAACAATTAAGTTTGAATAGGGTACAATTTTACAATATATGTAAAGTTAGTTTATTTAGTTCCTAAATATCTCATGATTCTAACAAACTTTACAGATTTTATTTTCCTTTTCTGAACTAAAAATGTTTCAGCATATCCAAAAATGTCGATTAAAAAATCTGTTTTTAATAATAAAGTAGTCTTTAGAGAAACTAAACCAAAAAAATATTTTTTAAACAATAAAATGAATGTTTTGGTTATAAAAGACTTAGTTATGTTTATTATCTTTTATTTTCTGGTAATTATGAATATAACTGGGCTTGTTTCTTCAGTTTGCTACTTAATGGTTTCAAATTTATTGTGCAATCTCATACTAAAGGTTCTGAAAATCGTAACTTTTCAATCAGGGAAGATAATCTAACAAATTTTTATGCCAATTATTTGTTAGTTTCTTACATTTGTAATTACTAATTGTATCTAAGAAATTTCATTTGCATTCTAAAATAACTGATATATTTTCAGTTTTGACAGCCCTGAAAACAATAATCCTTGAAATGGAAGATATTAAAGGAAATTTCAATGAATATTACATGGAATCTAAAATATCTTGTACAAGTGGTAAGTATTTTACTGCTACTGTAGGTATCAATTTTCTCTAATGTTAAGCTTTGAGTATTTTAAAAATAATAACTTTTTTTTTTCTTTAGATAATTCTCCCCAGATGCAGTCTCAAGAACTGTAAATTTTTTATAGTATTTTCATTCTGTAAGTGAAAATTGTTTATTTTTAACAACTATTTAAAAAATATTGATGTTTGGGAATGATTGAATGCCTTTATTTAACCCTTAGTATCACTCACTATATTGTAGATTTAAAATATAAAATTTAATGCGATTTCTTCAATGAGATTTTAAAAATGGTTATATTGATTGTTTGTATCCTACAGCACTATAATAATGAATACAGTTATTTTTCTTTTTCAAAGAATTAACATACAAAATTTCACTTATCATTGTTTCATATGATTATTTGTGAAATGCAAACTTTGGATACAAATTAGTTAAATTTAAAAACACCCAAAATGTCTAAAAATTGTAATTTTACAAAAGTAGGCTAAAATTCAATGTGGAAAGATAATTTTTATGCTAAAAGATCTTCAGTATTTATAAAGAGTATACAGTTATTTACTGTATGTATACTTTTATGATAATTTTTGTGATATAAACTTTAAAAAAATTATGCATTTGAAATGATTCATTTTAACATGAATAAATATCTTTTAAATCAGAGTTAAGATACAGAGCTAAACAAAAAACACCAGTTTTATAGATGTTATATGAAAAAGTTATTAAGTTACTGTTAATGATCCTCAGAATCCTTATCTTTAATTTGTAAGAACCACAACTTTTTTTTTTTGGCTGTAAATGCTAGGGATAGTTTTTTAATTACTAAATGAACTGATTAAATTATAAGATTACTTTATTGAAATTATTATTTATATTACAATAAATACCTACTAAAATGATAAAAGATTTAAGAGATTTCTTTGTAAAATAAATCAAAGTGTTGAAATATTTCAAATAATCTCATATAGTCAACTTTAGAGTAAAAGTAATTAATTCTGAGATTTCAGTTTCATATCTTTAAGATAAGAAATAGATTCATAGATTATTATATTTTTAAACCAGTTTGCATAAATGCACACAAATACTTTGTTAAAATGCTTAAATTATAAACAGTATGTCATTCTATACAATATGAATATTCTGTATGCTATGATTGTAATAAAACATTACTATTTTGAAGAAGACTTTCTCAAAAAGGAGATTTGAATACATTATTGAAAAAAAATTAAATATAAAAAAAAATCTTTTCAAAATTATTCCTTAAATTCTGTTACAACTCTAAGTACAAGAAAGGTTTTATGCAGGGTTAATTTTTTTTTTTATCTGAATAGCAATAACTATTAAGAGGTTGTACGACTTTACTATATTCTTTTTAAAATGATAGAATAAGATAAAATATATGGGTAGGATAAGTTTTTTACAAAGAGTAATTATGCATATTCTATCCTTTAAATATGATACTTTTTTTTTTAGTGTAACTATGAATGTTTACCTGGAAGTTGAAATGCATGTGATGTTCAATACCTCTTGAAGAATAAAATTGAAAAAACTGAAGATATTTCTATGAATTAAATTAGTATGGCTGGATTTGCTAAATACCACATAGAAATCCCTCTTCCCTATAGCTTAACATGAAGTTTAATTAAATAGCTGAAAGGCATTTTGGTGTGAGTAAAATTTATGTTCTTACTGTATAAATTACTGGTTTATTGGGACAAAGGCATGATAAAGTTTATAATAAGTTTTCAGTTCTTTCAGAAAACACATACAATATCATTGTTATTGTGTTTATTTCAATAACTATTGCCTATAAAGTTAACTACATAAATTTTTTTATTTAAATGTAAACCTACTGTTTCCTATGATTATATACTTTATATTTTATAAAAAGATAGATTATAAAAGGAAAAAATTGGTTTTAGAATAAAAGAAGTATATATTAGAAGTATATAAGGAATAGTGATGAACCTGATAATTGAATAAGTATTTTTTCCTGTATTCTAAATTATGGTATTTCTTTGATTGATCATATTTCATAAATATTTTGTAATTATGACTAAACAGCTTATGAATTTAATAGTAAGTTATTTTTAGATCAGTATATTATTTAAATATAGTGAAAGCAGAGTAGTAATTTTAGTCTTAGGCGTCAATAAAACATATATTAATATTATGAAAAAGTGGAAGTTAATCTAAAATGCATTTTTTCTACTTAAAAAGAAATTATTTCTGATTTGGATACATCAGATGCTATTTTTGTATTGAGTATGTACTTTTAAAATTCATATGAGACTTTTTAAATATTGGTAATATAACATTAATGAACATGTATCTCAGGCAGAACTGCTAATTTAGAGGATTTTGAATCAGTATCTAATTCATATATTTAGCATTTTAAAAATTTAATAAAAATGGATTCATTTGAAAGAATATCTTTGTTTTTTATTTAGTATTTTCATAAACAGTTATTACTTTACAAACCACAAGAAGTTTTCATTCAGTAATTGGTAATTTGTTTAGCTAATATGAAACACTGTTTAATTCCTCTCTGTAATTGGTATGATTTCTTTCAGGTTTCTCATGTTAGTCAACTCACATATTTGCAAAACAAGCTTCTCTCTCATAATAAGATTAATTTTTGGGCATTTTATCCTCACTTAATATATTTAACATTCTAAAACACCTCTTGCACTCTAAGTATTAAAATTCTAATATGAAACATTTTTATATAAGAGAATTTTTTTATATAAGATTTAGCATTAAATTTATATATTTTAATATGATTATGTGAATTAATAAGAAAACTATTCTAGTTGAAAAATTGATGATTTAAAAAGTGTCATTAATGATGATAGGAAAATTACATGCATAAATTTATATACAATATACAAGTTTGTGGAAATAATTTTAAATTTTAAGGTTTAATAAATCAGGATATAAATAAATCAGAATTATTCTAATATATTTTTTGGTGAAAAAGTGGCACTAAGGAGGGTACTAGTGCATACAGCTTTATTTTATGCTTTTTCTTATTATAAACTTCTGTTGGTTATTTGCTGATTTGTTGAAATAATTTATAACACCAATGAAATCATTTTTATAATTGTTATCTCTTTCAGTTTTTATATTGGAAAGAAGCCTTACTCAAGAAAAGTGTTTTTTTAAATGACTGGTTTTAGATTTATCACTGCTGCCCTTTTATTTATTTGTTTATTTATTTTGTAAATACATCTTAATAAAGATATGTAAAAAAAAGTTTGAAAATCTGTTTATATGCTTATAATATAAAATGAATGAATTCCAGTATATTTTCTAATCAACAATCACAAATACATTTTGTAAGTTTCACACAAGCTGGTGTTAGTTCACTGGATATTAATTTGGACTATTATGTATACATTCAGCTGTAAAATTTAAAAAAAATATATTTTAGTGCTTGTTATAGGTGTTCCATGCTGTTACTTTTAGTCATAAAAAATTCTGTGTTCTCAGGTAGAAGGAAAGAATAATACTTCATTTTTTAGTTCATTTTCAAATATAAATGCTTAATTTTTTTACTTACATTTATTTAAATTGAAATCATAGCATTCTGTTTGAGTTAATTACATCCAACTGCCAACACTGTTTCCGCTGAGGTTTTCAGAATGTGGAATCCAAAGCTTTCAGAGGAGAGCACAGTAATTTACTTTTTTGTAATTAGGACCAATGAGATAGTAATCTACTGCTTAAAACTAATTCTGTACAAGGGTGGCACCTTACCCATTCAGCTATTGTTAAGCACAATTCTTGATAATATATTGTGGCAGCTGTATTCTCGCCTCGCTCAGAGTCAATAGCCTAAACACTGGTTATCCTTCCGAGGTAGCCGAAGCACTGCGCTTTCCACGCCGTATGCTAATTTTATTCTAGCATACGGAGTATAAAAGGCAGTGCCTCAAAAGCAACAGCATCAGTTCCTGCTTTCGGCCTCGAGGAGCGTCGCTGTGTCCGTTTCTTAGCTTGTGCTGGCTGATCATGTTTTCGACTCTAAATAATTTCTGGTGAAGTCATCCATTTTGTGTTTTTGTTTCAAGCTTAATTAAAGTTTATTTTTATTCCAACTTTGCCTCATTTCTCAGTACCTTAATACCTTCTGACACCCTTTGTGTTTGGTGGGGTTATTTTCATTTTTGTTAGTACATGCCTCCCCACCAAAATATCCTGTTACCAACAAAAGTCTGGTTAGTAACAATAATTTCATCATTTTGTATAGAGTGTGTAAATTCTTGCTTTAAACCTGTTAAGATTGGACAGTTTGATAATGAAGTTAAAATAGTGAAAATATATATAAAAAAAAAATTTAACTGTAAAATATTAAAAATTATAAAATTTTTTCTATAATGTAACAATGGTTTTTTATAAAAGTGTTTAATATTCAAAAGAATGTATACACTTAACAATGTATATATTCTTTACACTTAACAATGTATATATTCTTACAATGTATAATTACTGAGTTAATACTCTTGCTTTTTAGCTTTAAGTGTTATTGAAAAGGATTATACAGTAAGACAAACATTTAGATAAGCATTTCCTCACTGAAGGGTCTTTCATACTGCAAGAACTGAAACTTTTGCAAGCTGTATGTAAAGCTAGTGATAGAAGCATGAATAATGCTGCAAAAGAGGTATAAATTTTAAAATGTCATAAAGTCTTTAGGATATAAAGGGGGTAGAAATTTAAAACTTAGAAAATTGAAAAAGTCTACTAAAAGGAATTGAAGGAAAGTGTAAATTACAGGGCCAAACTATTGATAAACTACAAAATTATAGAATTGCCATTCACAATAACATTCAGGACTTGCATAAAGAAGTCATTGCAACTCTTACTATTGTTGAAGAAGCAGCAAATATTCCATGTATGGCCAGTGTCCAAAATTACCTGACATCTTTGCGATTCGTTGGTTGGGGCAATAGAAAGTATAAAGAAAGTATAAGCTGCACCTACAAGAAGAATCGGAATAAAACAGTAAATGGTATAAAATGGAAAGTAAAAGAAAAGTAGATAAAACGAGGCAAAAATTTTCATCCAGAAAAGGATGCATAGAAAATCATTAAATAAAAACGATGTGCTTTAAAAAGTCAAACACCTTTGGGTGAAGGGTTTCACCCAAAAGTTCTTCAACCCAGGATGTGGTTGTTAATGTAAATTTTATAAAAACGTAAAAGAGGCATAAGAGGTTTAAATAAGATGAATGATGAAAATGGTATTACAATGTGAACTGTTTGGAGGAGGTTCCGCCAAGAGTAAATGGTGGGTTGGATTTGAACTTAGTGGTACTAAATCCACAAGGGTCTCACATTGGACCATATGCAAGGTAAAAATTGCAAATTTAAGAGCGAATGAAATAAATAACTTTCCAGAAAACTATAATCAGACAATAATAATAGCAGTAAAATAAAGAATAGCACAAAAGTCTGAAAAGAATTCCTTGTAAAAATGAGTAATAGTATGCAATAGAAGCGATTTGTGTAAAAAATAAACGTGCAGCAATGAAGATGGTGAGGAAAGATTCCAAGACGTTCTTAAAATCGGAGTAAAAAATATAGTTTCCTTTCTGATGATGAGATAGCTCATCCAAGTCTTTATAAAGAGCTAAAATGTCTGCAGAGTAAATAAAATACGAGGAATGCAGTCTGCAGCTATATACATTGTCCTCTATAACGAAAGCTCACACCCCAAAGCTGCCGTGTTTACAGCCGTTAGTAAAAAATCGGTGTAAAAATAGAATACATCTGTTTATGTTCTTGAAAAATTTGATGACAAACATTATCAGGGGTGAAACGTTTGTCAAAATTTTTAAAAGGATTAAGGAAGGTAAAATTGGGGAAAATTCCAGGGAGGTTTAAAGTTGTTAGTCCTTGAAATGTCAGCATTAAAGAAACGATTTCATCAAGGATATTTTCGATTCTCTTATGAAAAGGAGGAATGCAAAATGGTCTAGTAGAGTATAAAGAATAAAGCAATGGTTAAAGAAGCTTGCTACTATTAAGGACAATAGAACGGTAGCTGAGAGAGTTCGAACGATCTTTCTCAAAGTATAGGGATGATAGTGATTATTCTCCAAGAAGGAAACTAGTGCTTATTCCAGATTCGATTGCATAATATAAGAAGGTTGGAGAGAGAAAAGGGAGATAGTTTATCATTTACGAGGAATGTTATTCAGACCAGGGTATGTTTTATGAGGTTTTTAAGGTTACGTTTTAATTCATGGAAAGTAAAATCCTTATTGTAGGGATAACTGAATTTTGTGCATAGGTCAATAATGTTTTTCTCGGCAATATTTTTAACGTTAATGAAATAAAGAGGATAGTTTACACTGGCTCAGCTGGCGATGACGTGACGTCAAAGCAGAGACGTGCTTCGGCCTCTGGCTGCGTGGGACTATAAGCAGCAAAGTATACTGCACAGTGAGAGACACTGTCTGGGTCGCCACTTTTGTAGCTGGTGGTGATTTCGGCTGCTGTAGCTCTTCGGTAAAGACGAACAATACGTAGCAATCTCCTCTCCTCTGGAACCAATGCATCTTAGATGACACACCGCTGGAAGGCGACTTGTCGTTTCACCCTCCATACACCACTATCGATATGTGCTCACAACTGCACGTAAACAGCCCACTAAACGCGCCGTTTCTGATGTTGATGTTCCCCAGTCTTTGAGCCATAACTATTTTACCTTTATCAAAGTCCGGTAAATCAACTAATTTTCCCATTATGTCTCTAATCGCACCATGTTTGGAAAGACAATGCATAGCCACTTTATATACTCCCAACATCAACCGTGCACGTGCAGTGGTTTTGTTCCTGGATGAGCCCATTGTTATGAATGGAGGGTGGTCATAATGTAATGGCTCTTCGGTTTATAGTGCCATGAGGATGGAAGGGAGTCAGCTAATCAAGGTATTTAGAGTATATCTCATGGCGACTTAGAAGTGAAACGAAGTTACGTAAAGGAGGTATAGAAGACTAGTTGAGCTATGCAGAAACTAAATTGGTATTCTGGTGGTCACTTAAGGTTACCACGATTAAAAAAGATTCAATGAGATATCGCTAAAAGTTGTAGTTAAAAGTGCAGAATAGCCAAAAATTTATTTTAGATTACAATTAAGTTAATTTGGTTAAATATCATTGCGCGCGCACACACACACACACACACACACACATATATATATATATATATATATATATATATATATATATATAATAAAAAAAAAATTTAAGACATTACATTATTACTCATAAATCAACAATAGAACAGTTAAACATAAGTATATTTAAAAAACTATAAAAATAATAATAGTTAAAGAACCGAATAATTTTTTGTTATAAACAATGCTATATTTGTTTTAATTATAAATTTTGTTATACTCTGCTGCAAAACGTTGACAGGGCCATGGTCCTTGATCTAAAACAGGATTGGTCAATAGAAATTACGGTGGGCTACATTGAAAATGCATTTTGTTCTTGCGAGCCACATTATATATTCTGTCTTTAGGAGATTAGACACTTATTTTTGAGAGAAATTCTGTAATTGATTTTCTGGAGCTATACTCGGGTGGTTGGTTGATTGGTCAGAGTTAATGGCACAAGATCCAGGCAAGGATAAGCTGTGCCAAACAAAATGGTGTAAGACTAAAACAGTGCTGAAAACAAATGCAGTAGAGGGAAAGGTGGAAAAGCAAGGGGTTGAAGATTCCTCTCGTAAATGGAAATGTCATTCAGATGATTCCCCTACTCGGAAGCCCCTCAATTATCAGGAACCCCATTTCCGAGAACACGGGTATCCACGCACGTTAAACACGTGGGCAGTTTAGACGCCAAGAGGAGCAAGAGCTGAAACTGCTTCTCAAGGGGTACCCTCAACTCACAAGAAGAAAACACAATGAGGGAGAAAAAATAAGAATAAAACAGGAAGACAGTAGAAAAGAAATAAGATTATAGATCGATGGAATACCACGGGATTGCGACACCCGTATTTACCTGAAGCAGAAAACCCTCCTGAGGGGGTATACTCGTGAAGATTACACTAAGTAATCACATAAAAGTAAGATTAATCCAAAGAAAGACAGACTATAACTCTTAATAAAAAATAAAATTGGTCCAGTCATAGAAATCGGGAAGGCATTCATTCTGGTCAAGAACAAAAAGTTGAGTGATGGTTTGCGAGGTCATTTCAAAGCGATCCCAACGAAACGCGTATGAGAATTATGTTTATATCAGTTTTGCTGGAAAAGTCGAAAGCACTAGGTTTCAAGACATGTACTTAAGAACCTCAGACACCTCGATGATTCATGATATTCTCGTGAGATTGTTTCAGAATGGAGAAAAAAATGATGTTACTGATTTCGTTCAAGTTATGTTATTGCTGTCTCAAAACCGGCTCCTTTTGCATACGAAATAGAAAGTGAAATTGGGAAGTAGGATTTCACCACTATTTAGATAATTTGGAATATAACACACATATACAAACACACACACACACACACACACATATATATATATATATATATATATATATATATATATATATACATAAATTAGGGTAATTATAACCATAATTTAACTCTACATTAAAAATTGTACACGAAGTCTTAGGACAGAAAAAAAGGAGTAGAATGGAAACTATGTTTGCAAATGTCGTTGAAGAATCAGGACTCCGATTTGGGCTTAAAACATTTTTGTGGTCACGACCTTCCCTAACGGTATAAATATGTATGTAATACATCAAAATTTATTACTCCTAAAGTTCTTCAAAATTCTCCCAAGTCACGTTCTGCCTTTTTTTTATTTTTAGTTTCTCAGCCATCCAAATTAAATCGAGAACGTGATCTTTGGTTTGGTTTGGAGCACTACGGTCTACTTTTTTGCAACACTTGTTCTAATGAGACCGGGACCTACTGCTTAATGCCGATTCCGAACATCTACGAACACCCATGCAACAGTAGGATTCGAACCCATGAATTCTGGTTAAAGTATTCCAATCTTAAAACAGTTGGGCTCTGAGGAGATTGGCTTTCACTCATTGCTATTGAATAATAACTACGACCAATATATTGAAGAATTAAGAGTGACAAAAATGATTTTGTTTATACCGTCTGACTTAAACAACAACAGCTCCCGCTGTTTTTTCAATAGTAATAATATAAGCACCACCAACACCATCATCAAGGCGTTCTGCAAGTCACAGTGGGTGCCTTTTTTCTTGCTTCTAATTGGGAAAAAGGAGATGCTTGTGTTTCTATGAGGAAAGACAGGTACATATAAATTGGCGGGATCAACTTTGGGGTAGACAGATAGTAAGACATTTTTTTTTAAATACAATAATAAAACTTACAAATTTAAAAGAGAAAAGAAAAAAAAGAGATTGAAAAAATTCTAATAATCCTAATTAAAGAAACTAAGATTTTAGAATTAAAGATCATAAAAAAAGCAATCCGTTATAACGCTCTAGTATTGAAAGTTTGAGTTAGCTTTCGAGTTATTTCTTAAAAAAAAAAAAAGAAAGATATACTTTTACTGTTCACTAGGGAATCGATCGTCAATGCAGTCAACAATATTTTGTTTCCCTCAACTGTTAAATAAAGACTGCATAATTTTCGGTTATTTTCCTCTAATGAATTTCGGGGCATAATAAATCAATAAGAACCTCAAACATACTTATGACGAAATCACGATTAGTTAGTCAAAAATTTCGCTAATTTAATGTTTTTTGTTGACTTCTGCACTTGCGGAATAATGTGTATCGTTCTTTGCTCCTATTGGTACTACGTAAATACTTCCTGTATTGACTTCTTTTTAAGTAATTGTGATGTTCTATGCACGAAGTTCTCCGTTCTTTCTCTGGTTACCATGGTGAGATATAGTGACTTGGAAGAGAAACATTCGACAGGTTTGTCAAAACTTTTAAAGATTTTAATTCAGTGTTTTGCTTTACTCCATATTTTTCTAATATAAAAGATGATATTTTTAATAATTCTGGTATCAATTAAAAGTGTGGTCTTTGCTTATTATTTTGATCTTCCTTATGTGCAACTGACAACTGTAGTGAAACCACATTCGACTGAATGTTTCTATCAACTTGCTGAAGTTCGTCAGGATTTACTTGTGGAATTTGAGGTGAGACTTCGAAACCGATTGTGATTTTAATTTACTTGACAATCTAAAAGACAAACAAAACTGTTTATACTTCATAAGATTAAATTTTACTTGTTTCATTTTATGCACGTCAGTACCTCAGATTCAAATGCAGAAACGGGCTAGATTTACAATAGTATTTTAGTGTTTTTAGTTGCTTACGGCTTTTGTACGAGTAGTTCTGATCTTAGCCAATAAAAAAGTAATGCATTCAGTTTTCTAGGTGTTGCTTAGTTGTGTTACATAGCAGTTGATAAAAGAATTTTACAGGAATTACAGTCGAATTAGAATTGTAATCACTCATAATAGATTTTCAAATTCCTGTTTTAAATATCATTTATAACACACACACACACACGTGTCAGGTGTGTGTGGAAAGGGAGGGAAGGCTTAATACACACGGAAATTTTGATTTTTCTTGAGTGTTCAGTCAGTTTGTTAACTATTCATGTCAATTAAAAAGCTCCATTATCTGAAAAGTTTCAAAATAATATGTTAACGACCGAACATTATCACGAATATTATTTGTTCGTTATGGAAGGAATTCGGTGATTACATTTATTTTAGAGAGGCATTTCGAGAAAGAAATCAACTTTATAGAATTTACTACTTTCATTTGATCAACATTGTATTTATGTTATTAAATGTTAGACATTTTATAATATGTTATATTCTTATAATTACAAGAACCGTATAAGATTAAAATGCATAATCTCATGCCAAACTCAAAGTTTCGGAGATTTTGCATTATTAGTATTTTTAAGCACCAGAAAAAAAGCAGGAGAAACCTCATGCAAATGAGTTCCTGTCGCAATAGATTTGAGAAAAACAAAAGCTAAGTCTTTTACTTTTGAAAATAAACACTCTTCGTCAGCTAAATACTTGTTATTAATCGTTGCCCAATTGTTGATTTGTGTACTTTTTGGCATTTTTTTTCTTCAGTGCAGACACTAACTTGGAAGATTATACAATTAACGCAACCCAATATAAGTACAAAGTTCCTAAAAGAACCAAGTTATTTGCTATTTAACAAATATAGTTTTCATAGCAAACGAGACAAAAAATAATTCACTTTGTTTTCGTTTGCTAATTACAATAACAAAAACTTTATATTATGTATACATTTTGTGGGCTTTTGGACAAGATTTAAAACTTTGTACGTAATATTCTGCATTTTAAGTGCAAATACGAAGGATAAAAAAAAATGAAATATAGTAACATTGTAGTATGCCTTTTAAATTCTCAAGTTTTGAGTTAAGAAAACCTTAGCAATAAAGTAGGTGAAAATCCTGCCTGTAAAATTTATTGAGCATAATGCAACATATAGTTAAATACAATCATTGAGTTAAATTTCCCCGTATGCCTTTATTATTTTTAATCACTGTAATAGATAAATTTATGCCTTATGAAACTTTTTTTTCTCATTTGTTACAATTCCCCCCTAGAATATTTTAAACAAAATTTATATATTTTAAATTTCGTGTATTATTTTCATATTGCACAATTTTATCGACTATTAAGCTAGCTTTCTTCCTTGATTATGTGTTATCAGATATGTAATAATATTTATATATATGTATGTATATGTATATTTATATATATGTATATATGTGTATTTATATACATGTATATATATTTAACAATTTTTTTAAATCAAAATTTTAGTGATTTCTATTTTTTGAAACTAATCTAACTGTGTCGCACTTTGTACGTTTATTCTTATGATTATACACAATAATTTCATTGAAATTAAAACAATACAATTGGATTTAAAAGGATGGTTTGGTTTGGAGTGCTACGATGTACAATTATTGCTCACGTGGGTTAATGAGATTGGGACCTACTTTAAAATGACGAATTGTCGTAGTAACACAACATTATTTTCATAGTTTATCGTTTAAAAAACGTATTGCTTTACAGGGAGATTACTAAGGAGTGGCAAATGTGGCATTTGCCAAGGGCACTTCAATCTAGGGTCGCCACACTATTCTAAAGACCCTCAAATGAGATCCGAACGAGGACGATCACGCCCGAATAGGAATAAAGAATAGTCGAAAAATTCCAGTTGAAGTGAAGAATAAAAGGCTATTAATTAAAACTATAAAAAATCAAGCGTAAAAACTGATATTTATTTTAATTTATTAATTCGAGTGAATGGAGGCGAAACGTTCGTAAATTCCTGGCCGTTGCAAGTAAAAGCTCAAAAGACTATAAAACGATTGCAGAAAGCTTCTTATAATCCACGTAACCTTACATACCTTCTATGAGACATTACTTCTTTGAATCCACAACATCTTTCTCTTATTAATGTGAGTCACCCGTATCTGCGCATTTATTTCTTAAACTTTGCTGTCAGGTTCAAAATGTTTCAATATTATGCTTTTGTTAGAATACATCTTTCTACATTAATATTAGTATCGGTTAGTAGTTATAAATATCAGTGGAACTAACAAATATTAATAGATAGTTCGCAAGAATTGTCTCAGACGGGCGATTGTTTAGAATGGTCATATATACTAAAGGTTACAGATATTATAACCACTTCAATTAATATTTGATTCTTGACTCTAAATTCAGTTGCTGTTGACTTTTAATTTTTTAATTGGCTATGCGCTTTTTAATACAGAGTTGACCAAAAGGGCTGCAAATTGGCCCTGCAATATTTTACTAAATTAAATCCACATAAATTCATTTCAGAAGTTTCAAGTTTCAAATTTCAATCAATTTCGGTAGTGAAAGACTTCAAGTAAATAAGTTCAACTGAAGTTTTACTAAAACAATTCATTATCTATATTTAGAGAATAATATATGCCTATCTAAATTTAGTAACTGCATTAAAAATATTCTATGCATGCCTGTAACAACAGCTTACTGTAATCGTTTTTTCAGCAAGCTGAAAACACTAAAATCATATCAACGCACCTCGGCTAGCATCGAATGGCTAGTGAATATAAAAATACTGTCCAATGGAAAACAGACAGCAAACAGCTTGAGCAAGGATAAAAAAAAACATCTATTTATTCACGGAATCTAGGAAATTAATGTTATAAATGTTTTTGTTTTTTGTAATGCAGCTGTTCATTTTTTATTTCATGATTTGTAAGTTCATTCTGAATATCTGCTTTTGAAACCAAAGTTAATTATATGCAATATATCAAAATTATTACACCTAAAATCAGGGCCGTAACTAGTTCCTTTAGCGGCCGTGGCAAAAACTAGTCTGCGCCCCTGCCACCAAATATAGGGAGAAAATACATAAACATGTTATTTATATATATATAATTAATACCTCTAGCCACAGTAATTATGTAGCCCCTATTGTTTTTACTTGCCCGGGCTACTGGGCAAGGAGAAAGCTAATCAGCTAACAGTAATAACGATGCAGTCGAGCCATTGAAAGCACAAGTCTAATTAAAACTTTATTTTAGAGCTGCTAAAACGGACATCTTTACTAGTCAACGACAGACAAGAAAAAGACACAAAAATCCCCTTGCTCGAACAGAGGTGCACCCAAGAATGAAGACAGAAAGAATTTTCCCCAAGGGACAAGAAACTTACTCAGCGAATTTAAGTGTTAAGATCAGGAAAAATGAGCCATTTGCCGGCGACAACTGGGAAACTTGTTGGATAGACAGAAAATTTACATCTATAGGTCAGAAAGCGTTGGGAAATGTATCGAAAGAATTTAAGTCGAGGAAAGACATTTAGAGGCTGGGAAAAAGTTTTTAAGGAATTAGAATAAGAGAGAGGACATTTTTAAGGAGATTTTAAAGTTAAATAATTTTGATATATTACATATATATATATATATATATATATATATATATATATATATATATATATATATATATATATATATATATATATATATATATATATATATATATATATATATCATACAATCAAAATGAACTCACAAAATATTTTTTTAATTCTTAAAATGTTCCTAGCTATCTAAACTTTTTTTCCATTTTTCCTTATTAATATTTAAAAGTATTTTTGAATAGTTTGGGAATATTATTTTGCTTATAAACTGAATAGTTTATTTGAGACGATTATTTTTTATTTAGACGTTGAATTTTCATAGAAAATTGGCAAATTTCTAAATATAAATTTAGTTTTAATAACTTTATTAAATCCGAAATTTAAAACGTATACACGGATTTATATTAAGGCATATTAGGAGTGTTTGGTAAACATTTTGTAAGAATCTATAACAAGTTTAGTCTCTGGAAGCATTTAAAAAAATAAGAAAATTCATAAAAAATAATTTATAAACACACTGGATGTTATAATAAAATGTTTTTTTTTCAACTTTTCCTTATTTTTACTTGGGGCAAATCGTCCTCTTTCGGACATATTTTCCTCATGGCTCGGAGCCTCTAAGACTGATTCGCCAGTGACAAATGCCACCTTTGCCACGCCCTAGTTACGGCCCTGCCTAAAATATCTATCTAAAATTCTCTTTTTCCCCTTCTTATTTTTTCATATCTATTTTTCCAGTCGTATAATGTCTCATTTTAAGAGTATTCTCAGATTAAATTCTTTCAAACAACAGTCTCCCTATTCTTACTCTGGTATAAATGATAATTTGCTGTCTAATGACCAGATTTCCCAGCTGTCTGAATAAAATAATCACTCCTACAATGACTAAATTGCTACTGGTCTCATAGGAATCATTCCGCGTCTTTGCTCGCTGTGGAGCGAAATTTGTAGTTGAAGTGTATTTTTGTCATAATTCAATGTTCTGTTCTCGTCTGATAGAGACGTTCATTCGTTATTCTTTAACCCCTTCCGGTACGATTTAATAATGAAAAACTGTTCGTGAAGTAACCATTTATTTTTTATTTAAAAAACTTGTTTCATTTTACAATTCTTACATATTCCTAATTAAAATCCACTTTTTACATAGTGTTAAATAATATCAGAAAAGGTATAATTAAGAAAATATCAAAGCAAAACATTAATAAGGTATACAGATAATAGTCTTCAAGATAGTGGTACTTTTCAAAACAAAGTGCAAAGGAACACTGAATTGCTTACACCGCTAGGGAGTCTCACTTCTAATTTGATTCTTGTAATACACACGGCATTTCTTAGTAGGTTTTCTTTTATTCTGACTCATCAATTTGGCAGTGACTTGTACCAAGAAATTCTAAATAAACAATATGTAATAGTGACCTGGTATTTCCACAAGTAACAAAAGTCATGCTAAATTCAGTATACTAGAAATTATAAACTAAATTAATTATCATATTTAACATTAACTTTAGTCGCATGACGAGTGTAGCTCATCATTGTGCGGTATGGAATGAAAAACCAATGACGAGCTAGACTCGTCATTTTACCGGAAGGGGTTAATATAGTTCTACAGGGGACTTCGCTGTTTCAATGGCACGACTGCAAATTACGTGAGTCTTCATATTGCCCAGTAAGCCCGAGTAGTTAAAAATAATACTAGCTAATGCATGTGAGGCGGTGAATTAAAATTCGTATGTTACAGATATTTTTCCATTCTATTAGCTGATAGGGGCCCAATTCAGATATCTGCTTAAAGGACCTATTTCGGGCCTTGTTGCTTTTATTTCAACTTCAAAAAATAAATGTGAGATGTTGAGATAACAAATATAATCATTAAAATTTTGATATTTTCTTGCTAAGTTGACGACCTTCTCAAATATTTTTACTCTTCTACTGTTTTCAGGTGTATCGACATTTGTGTTTAATAAAATACATAATACACTAAAATCGGCAAGATAATTTTGATTAAATGTGAAAATTTTCATAACAATTGAGTAGTACAAAACCATTTATTAAAAACTTAAATGTGTACTACATATTTGACAACTGTTTTAAGATTATCACTGGATATTTAGAATTTATATAGAAACAGCACTAGTTATCAAATTTCGTTTACTTTAAACAGAACATTTAAAAGAATAATATATTTTTGTAAAATGTTTTGGCAATTTTTTTTTGTCTGACGATCGTCAAAATATTGCACATTAAAAAAATATGTATACCTAGTTTTATTACAAACAGATTATTAAATAGTGTCCAAACACTAGAGAGATTGGGAAAATTTTAATCCTCCTGAAATGTTTAAAAGCCATGAATAAAGATTTAAAAACATTCAAAACAAAGTATTAAAACAAGAAAATACGATGAAAAAAGTTTTAAAAGATATAATTATTATTATTCGATTGGCAAAATTTAACTTATCGTCTTCAATTATTTATTTTCAGGTGGCAAAATCGTAATTTGGATCAAATTCTGTCCTTTTGAAGGTCTATTATTATTTAACTGTACAAATATTTTTCATACAACATAATCAAAGGAAAAAAAACCTTCCATAAATAATTCCATTAAAAAATTTCTTTAAAAAATAGTTTTAAGCTATATACGACTGAATATGAAATCATATTTTGCAGTAGTTATTAAGTGTCGTGTAGTAATCGTTTTTATTTGAGTATTAACCTGTGATCAAATGTATAGTGGGATTTTATTTTGATTGCGTTGTGTAAAAGTATTTTAGTACTAAATTTAACCACAGGTTCTGAGAAACTACAGACATAAGATATGAAACTAAACTAAAAGCTGAATTAACAGCATGCGAAACTAGCTTAATATAAAAAAAAATAAATTTATTATAATATATATACATCTATGTACATACAAAACTGATGCTAATTTTCATAAAATATGCTTTATCAACATCTTCTAAATTAGTTCTGACAATAATTTTTAATACTTAAGTAATTATGTAAATATAAGAGAGAGGACCTAATCTCAATTTCAAAATGTATGTAAAAGCGGGTACCTTTGGGGAGTTAAAATGGTGTGACCGGAACACTGCTGGTTGGTGGGTATCTATCTATGGATCTTTCGATCTTTCGTCGGTCTGGTCAGGGGCTTCCTCCCGAGTGTTTGGGGTGCGGCCTTGCTATCTGATGCAGGAACACTTCCTGTCGGACTTTCTACTCTTCTCGACTTCCGAACCTCTTCTCTTCGTCTTGACTATCGAACACCTTCACCTTTTCTTTTTTTCAATCTTTTTTATTTTATTAATTTCATCCTTGTCCACTCTTTTTTCTTATCGTCCAATCGGAATAGTTGTAAGAATCTAATTGGTCTGCTTAAACCCGGCCTTGAGGACCGCCAACGTGGAAAACCTTACCCCTTCTAATTGGGCACTGTCCCTTAGGGACTCATAAATACTCCACAAAGGTACATTCTTATTTAATGTCAAGTACGGAGACGGGATTCTAATCTGGGACTGGGATCAGAACCCCGCCCGAGACCACCGTACAAGACAACAATATCCGTAGAATATAATTTCATGGTACTCTGCCTTTTTACAAAGATGTGATGAGGTCAGATTTAGATCCCGAGCATTTTACTTCTTGTAGGAATGAATCAATTATATAACTGATCTAAATCGCCTCATCACATTAAGAAGGTATTTAAATTTTTACATGTGTGTTATATTTGTTTCTGAAATAAGTGATCGATATCTTTCAAAGGTCATCGATGCTGGGATCAGTGCAAAAGATTTGAGAATTTCAGTTACTGTTCGATCACCAACAGGAGTGATCGTTATGAGGAAAGCAAAAAAATCTAGGGAAAATCACAGGTAAGGTCAACATTTTTTTTCAGTGTTGATTGATATAGTGCGCATTGTAAGGTCCATACGCTAATGTTGCTATGTTTGTTCAGAATCAGCTTTAATCAGTAAATAATTGTCTCACGAGCTCTTGTTTTGCAATAAAATGCTTAACTTGTAATAAAAGGTTAACCAGTAAATGCAAAGGTACTTGTTTCTAATATAAAAGTGAAATATGATAGATAAATGAGATTAAGCAATAAGATACAAATTTTATTGCAATACAAACAAAATTTGACATATACGAAGTTTTACTTCCAATGTTCTTCAGGGTATATTTATCAAATAGGAACTGTAAAATAGAAATATTAATTACAAAAATTGAAATTTTTGCTTTAATAACAGATTCATCTTTATTAAAAAAGAAAACAGTAAGTTTGACTTAAAATTTTGTTGTACGTTGGACCTAAGTAGTTTACTACTACTTAGGTCCAACGTACAAAAAGAGTAGACGGCATTTTACTAATGGCGTCTACACTTTTTCGCCGACTCTAGAACACCTGCTGTTATTGTTTTTATAAAAATGGTCTTCCAATGCAGATGTGGGCCTGAAATTTCAGGCCCACACCTGCATTATTAACCAAACGAAGGACTGTAAAATGGGTGATAAGAATAAAAACGATCAAGATGACTGTTTAAAAGTATGTTTCTTAATGAGTGGGAGGGAGGACACATGATGTGGAAGACGTGTTCATCGAAATCTTATGAAGGATATGATATAAACAAGGTTTCCTTGCTCGGAGATTTGCCGGTGGTCCACATATAAGAAATCATTTACGGTTGACGGAATTTGATTTAATATGTCGTTAACCTTAACTGAGAAAAGAGTCATACTTAAAATTGATTCATGAGCAACTCCCTCTTCTTGCAGAAAGCTGTAGGAAAGAATACCGATGATGTGGACTTTAAACATCGATAGGAAAGAAAGTTCTTAATAAAACTTGGCTAGTTTTCAAGAAATTCTAAATGATGGAAATCACGAAGAATGCCGTATCTTCATATATGATCATAGGCTTTCTCTAAGTCAAAGAAAATTGATATTAAATGATTCCGTCTGAGAAAGGCATTACAAATTCGTGTTTCCAGATATAAAATGTTATCCACAGTTGAATTATTTTTCTGAAACCACACTAAAATCAATGAATGTGATGCTCATTTTCTAAGATAAATACCAGACGTATATTTACCATTTTTAAGGAGTTTGGATAAGCAGCTTGTAAGGGCAGTGGGACGATAGCTGCTTGGATTAGTGGCATCTTTTACAGGTTTAAAGATTGGAATAATAATTGTTTGTGTCTAAGAAGAAAGACTTGTTCTACCCAGTTTCTATGATATAGATACAGAAGGGTTGGTGAGAAAGGTGTTTTAACATACTAAAGGATATGGCGTCAGGACCAGGAGAGGTATCTGCAGACTGACGTACACGCGAAAGAAATTCCTGTATATCAAAAGGGTATTATACTGCAGGTTTAACAAGGTATTGAAGTTTAAGACTTGCCTTCCAGAGATCGTCTTATAAGATTGAAATTTCTTAGAATATGAGAATTCACTAGAGGCAGAAACAAAGTTTTACCAGAAGTTTCCATAATGTCTTTTATACTTGAAATGAAATCCCTATTACATGAAAGAAGGAAATTTGATGGTTACGATAAATTTCCATTTTACTTTTTTGCCTTTAACCATAACTCTTTAATGGAAGCAGAGGTGGTGATACTGGAAACATTTCATAAATAGCTAGATCTATGGCATGGAAACGATGGTTTTACATTTAAGTTCTTTTCATAAAATTATTAGACAAAATATGCAAATTCTCTTAATTTTGAACATGAGTGTATCTATCTGTCAAAATTGCACATTGAATTAAACCACTAAATAAAACTATGTATTGTAAATTACATCAATTTCTTAAGATGCTAAATAAGAAGCACTAAAAAAATTATGCATTATGTATATTTGAATTATGTGTATTATATTGTAGCGTAAAAGGAGAAAGAAATATTGTGGAAAGATGGGGAGAGCATTTCAGAAAATCAAACAATGAGTACTGACTGGGATGCCTCAACTTTGGAGGATGTAAAAAGGTAATAAAATGAATGAGAAACAACAGAGCCTCTGGTAATGATCAGATACACGCTGAAATGATTAAAAAAAGGTGATAAGCTCATTCAAAGAACCCAAAAATTAATAGAACAGATACGGAATGAGGAACGCATGCCTTACGTGGGAACTCTGAATCATATGCTCGATTTATAAAAAGGGGATAAGATGGATTGTATTAACTACAGAGGTATAACGATGTTAAATCTATAGTATAAAATACTTTCTGGACTGGTATTAGAAAAGAAAAGAAAATTTTCTGAACCCATTCTTGCCGAATACCAATGAGGATTTAGACCTAAAAGACGCATTATCGATCAAATACTTATGAGGCAGATGACAGAACTTTTATTCGTACAACATTGATTTACAGCTACTATTCATAGATTTCTGACAAACTTTTGATAGCATAAATAGATAAAGATTAATGGAAGAACTAACAACAAAGGAAAATCAAGAAAACTCATTAGATTAGTAATGATGACTATGGTAAACTCGAAACCTAAGGTCAAAGTTATGGCAAAATTATCAATAGTTTTGAATTTAACAAAGGAGTAAGACAGGTTGATGACTATCATCCACTTTTTTCAATCTGTCTTTGCATACTGCAGTAGAACTAAAGAACACAAACAGGGAAAATATTTCATAGATCGGTGGACGGCAAAGTGCGGCTCCAGAGCCGCATGTGGCTCTTTGGCTCCTTAAGTGCGGCTCTGGCACAAATATCCACGGAAGGCACAATAATATTTTCATTTAAAAAAACTTGGTAAGAAAAAAATTACATCTTATTTTGATAAATTAAAATTCTTCTATAACATGTATAATATTTTGTTTAAGTTAAAAGATAGATAGGTAATTAAAATTTTATATTGTTGTAAAAATACGTAACGAATATCGAGTTTAATTTTATTAGTAGTTTTCGTAAGCGTAAACACAAACCATGTACAAGCTACAATCGCTGGATTTAAAAAACAAGGAGATATGGCGCTCTAAATTCAAACGTCTTTGGGTTGAATTGGAAATATTGGAGAAGAAAAAATGTGATCTTAGTTCTCAACACAAGTGGTCTGCTTTGAGTGACCTGGAGAAGGAAGACATTTCAACGTTTGGTATAGTATTCCTGACTCTTACGATCAGCTGAAAAAGCTCACTTTTGCTGTTCTTTCCTTTTTCAGTTCTACATATATATGCGAACAATCTTTTTCAAGCATGAACATTATCAAGAGTAAACTGAGAAGTCGTCTTATTGATAAGAACTTGGAATCATGCCTAAAATTAAAAACAACATACAAACCTGACTTACTCAAACTTTCCAAGGAGATGCAAGCACATTGTTCGCATTAATAAATATTTATTAAGCATGAAATTTAGTTTTATTTAGTGTACTACTTATTTAGTGTAATAAAAATTTAATAAACAAGCAGATTTGGCACCCAATTTTATTTTAAATTGTTGTAATGTTCATATTTGGCTATTTGGCTAATAAGTTTGCCGACCACTGTCATAGATCAAGCCAAATGTGTGCCTCACATTTTAAATATCTGTGAACTTTTATAAGCAACGAAAATTGTATCAAAGACCAAATATGCGAAAGATTTCAAGCTGGGAATAGAGACCTTTGTGCAAATAAGAACTTATTTAACTAAAAATAGATTAATTTTACGTTAAAATAAACTGCTAATTAAAAAAAAACCCTTGATTAGACTTATCACATATGCAGCAGAAACATGGACATTAAACAGTAAAGACTCAATAACTAAGGATTTTTGAAAGAAAAATATTAAAGAAAGCCAGCCATTTGCAGTGCTCGTCTTTGGTAAAACTGAAGGCAGAGACTCTTATAATTCCCCTTGCAATCAGAAACACGATATTTGTTGACAACCTTTTCGACTTCAGTTCATATGTGATAGTATGAAATTGACCAAAATAAAACCTAGAATCTGGCAAAGTTATCAACGCAAAGTACAGCAAAAAAATACTATGGGGACCTTTATTGAGGGTCACAATACTTAAGACAAACGTCAAGCGTATAAGGGGAGAGGGATTACTGAAAGGACCTTCTACTGTGACATCACATTAGTTAAACGTACTGGTTCAAAGGCCTCATCTCTAAGAGGTATTGGTACAACTCGAACCTTTAATTTATGGCATTTTTATCAGAGTTATGATTGTGTGTACTAGTCAGTTTGAAAGGAAAAACACTAGTCAAATGCACTTTTCCGAAATGGAGCAAGCTAGTGCAAAGACACTCAAACAAAAGGAATCAAACACGCTCAGAATACAGAGTCATACCAACGTTTTCAAAATACAAAATGAAGACAGAAAGAGAGGAATCAGCTGGGAGAAACTGAACATTAGAAGGAGAATTCACCACACTGAACATAGAATTAATAGAGGGTGAAATATAATTCTTTGAATAATTTAGAATGTTGAAGGTAAGTCGTACTACAAAAATTGATGTGTGGTTTTACCAAGCCAGCTACAAAATATGCATGCTTCATGAAAGGCCCACTAATGTAAAAAAATAAGAACCGCGCGCATGATCTTATGCAGTGTTGAAATTCGAGTGCTCCCAAGGCAAAATACAGTTAAAGTAAAACTCGTACACTGTGCTTTTACTGGTCAATTTTAGATTATAAAAGGAAAACACACAAAAAGTACGTCAGAAGATACAGAGGATACCCAATAAACTACTAAACTTAAAAAATATTATGTTATTAATTTTCTAAAACTAAGACTTTTGTAGTATATGTGTCTGACGACCCTTGTTTTTTTCGATATCCATCTATATAAATGCTACAATTAAAAAAAATATTGTGTAAAACTTAAAGTTCTTTGTGTAAAAAAAATTATCAATAATTTTAATTTTTATTCAAGTAAATAAATGCGGAAAAATTTCCTTTCAAAATCTTAAATTGAACAGAAGATACTTGGTGTATGAATTTTAGTTTCACTGCATTCAATAACATTTTCTAACTGGCGTAACGTCCCCGACATGGTGTAGCGTGAATCCTCATTAATTGTTTAGTAATTTGTTTAGTTAAATATAAACTTGTAGTTTATCCCAAAAAGTGGTTCTATTATGAAAAAAAATCGATGGATGAGACTCTTTGGAACTTTAAAAGAAATATTTTATATTTATTGCCGGATTTCTCTTATTACGTTTTGGGGCTTTACAGTTTTTTTAAAATTCACAAGAATTCGTACGGTATCTGAAATATGAGATTGTGATATGCTGTGGAAATCGGGTTTGAAATATCTTGATTTTGTACTTTTGTGTGAATTAGTAGTAAATTTTTCCCATATATAGTACTGCTGATGTGTGAACAGAAAGAGATCGAATTTGGTTTAAAGCAGCCAGCTTGAGCAGATAAATTTTCAGTAGATTATTCAAAATATTATCGTGTACAAAAGTTAAACTTATATCCTTAATTTTCATTTCAGGATTAAGGTTAAGGAAAATGGCTATTACGAAATTTGTTTCGACAATACCTTTAGTGTCTTATCTTCAAAGACTGTATATTTTGAAATATCAGCAGAACTAGACAAAGAAGAGCAGGAACTCGATTATATAAGTGAAATTAAGAACAATGACAAGAACGATTCTTTAAGCAAATTTAAAGTACGTATACAGAATATTTAACTAATTTTAGTACAATAAGTACGTAGTTTAATTATACTATAATTATGTTTATAATGATTGATTAATTCCTTATCTATCGCATAATTTTATAAATCATTACTAGTAAGAATTTCCCTATTTGTCTATACTAAAGAACAAACAAGAAACGGATACACTGTAAAGTCATACATACAAGATAATAGATAATGCTAAGAAAATAAAATTATTAATCCATTTGATTCAAAGATACACAGATAGTCTTTACAAGTGCGAAAGAGTTTACTGGGTGGATAAAACTATGAAGGGAGACTGCAGAGAAAATTGTAGAGTCTTTCTTCTAATCACGTGAGATTTCACCTTCCTCCAAGTAGGTGAGTGATTTTGTGGTTTAATGTCACTAAGTCCAAAATAGCACATGCTGCGCCAGATGGTAAAAACAGTTAGTAAATGCAGATAGTAAATACAGTGCACATGAAACAGTAAAAATGTTAAGTATAGGAAAACTAATATGTAAGGATATCTCACAAACGGGAATAAGAAACAGGAAAGTGTATAAGTAGAAAAAGTGTAAACAGAAAAAATATATACAGTTTAAAATTCTAATAGTCTTTAAAAAAGCGAAAATATTTTATTGGGAGAGGGGTTTCCTCAACCCAATCATATACATTTAATAGTGTTCTTAAACAGCATATGATGGTAGTTAATATCAGGAAATTTGATTTAAATATGATAAACGGCTAAAGAAGTGTTATAATTAGTATACATAGGTACCAGTTCTTCCGTTAACATATGATAGTATGACCATTGCATAAGTGATAAAAAAAATATCCGCATGCCTGGAACGGATAGTGGGTTACTCGTAAATATTAGATTTGAGGGCAAGGAATTTGATGTTTATTTGTTGATTCCAGGTATGTTGCCAGATTGAAAAGTTATAACTGGTGACTATTTATTCTCATCCTACCCAACTGCCTGGTGTGTCATTTGCAACACATACAGTCAGTCGGTCAATTCATTGCCAGTAATACCAACGTGACTGTGAACCCAGCAGAAAATGACTTCAATCCCTTTTGAGACATATTACAGAGTGCACCCAAATTTTTTTTTTTGACAGTGGGATGGGGGTTATTAAGAACAATAAGCTGCTTCAAAGCACCCATGCTATCTGTATAAATACAAAATTTAAGGCGAAATTTAGCTTTAACAATATCAAGACATGAAAAATTGTGGCCTGGAGGATCAGACATTGACAATGTAACTATCAAGTACCACTTGACCGATGAATTTCTCTCACCCAATTCTTATACGAAGGGTGTAACAAGACCCGCAGAAACCAGACGACCAACACAGACCAAAAATGGTTGTAAAGCGTTTAGTAAGAAGATAAACAAGCTCTAAATTATGCAACAAAAAGCTAATCTGATTCGAGTGGTTTTTCAAAATTTTCTACAAGTAAAAAAAAAAATAAATAAATAAATAAAACCCTATGAGAAGAAAACATTCGACTTCAAAATAGCAAAGTAATTTTTATTTTATGGGGTGTTTTACGGATATATTTTTTATATATTTAACAATATACTTGTAATGAACAATAAAATGTAACGAAAAGTAAAATTTAGAGTAAAGGGCATTTGATTCTTTACGATAATGATAAAGTTATGTTGTATTAGGTTAATTTTTTCGCTCATTTAATACGTTTTTATTCTACTGTAAAATAAAAAAGGGGGAGTTATCTGTGTGCCTTTTGCTTGACAAACCGGATTAATCTAGTTAAATAGCTTTTAGTACTTATAAGATTTTTTTTTAATTTAAAAATAAAGGTCTATAAATCCGAACCTGTGACAGAGTATCACAAAAACATGATCTGGGAAGTTAAAGGTTTGGCAAGACCGACCTTGAGCAGTAGGCAAGATAATCTACTGCCTACGGCGGCTAATTTTAGTAGCTGCAAAATCGCTTGAACTAGAGAGCAAAATTTATATTAGTGTTATTGTCCAAATTTAATATTATGCCACACAACTCTTTCATAATACTGAGTTTTTTTTTTAAATTTAATTTAAAAATTCTTTAAAGTTTAGGGAGGGCGCGGTATTTTTGGGGTTTGCAACGCAAGCCAACCCTGAGGTTGGGTCAGTATAGTGAGGTACATTTTCTGCGTGAGATGCAAGTCTTGAATGCCGCAATTAAATGTTTTGATTTCGCTGCCCTAGGCGATTTTTAGTGACGCGGCCGCCTCTGTTCATTATCACACAGCACGGCCCTGGGTTGGGAACTACAACGATCTTTCTCTTCCAATTTTATCGGAGCACCTGGTCCACACAGAGATATCCCCAGTAATTAAGTTACATAGTTCTTACAAGCGAGGGGTTCATAATGATTATACTAGTACTCAAGATACCAGTATACATCAAATAAAAGAGAGTAATTAAAGTAAATGAACATTTTAAAATAATAAAAGAGTATAAGAAATAATAAACAACGAACAACTTTCTTCTCTTAAGTTCCCTTCCACTTTCTACGATTCTAGGTATTCTATCCATAAATCAACATAATTACAACGAGGGTTTTGCTGTTTTTACTTTGATTTTGAATTTTAAGTTTCACAGAAACCGCTGGTTATCAGAAGTTTTGTTAACATCTATGATCGATGTTTCAAAGTGCTGCCATCTATACTCTGAAACTAACAATTAAAAAGATTCTAAAGTTTAATTCTCCTTACTTACAACTCAGTATTTAGAGAATATTATCTAACATAATAAGCCTCGAATAAGAAAAACATACAACCAATTTCCAAATTTATGGATATTTAGATATGTATATATTAAGATATAAGTTACGGATGTACTATTATTATTATTTGCTGCAAACTGTAAGAACACGTAATCACATGCAACTTTTCATCGTCTGTGAATTAAAATAAAATATGATATTTTCTAAAAATGCTTTTATTTTAACTTTATAATTGGCAAAAGGTGTAAAGCTGTCCGATATGAACCAATGAAATACCATTTTGCTTACGTGACAAATAAAGGGTTAAATAGGCTTTGTTTATTCGAAAGGAATCAAATCCAATCATTTTCTCGCTTGACGAAAAAAATATTTAATATAGTACAAACACATTTTAGGAAAAATTATGCTGGTTTTTTTTTTTTTTTAGCCGAGGAGGTCATCATTTTCATTTTGCAACCAGTTTTTTTTTCTCTGAAATCTGGTCACCTTGTGGTGTTCTGTCTTATGGACTTTTTTTTTAATTTAAGGTTATTTTATTAAATAATTTGTATATCTTAAAATAGTATTACATATACAGGTTCTGAGAAAAAAATCTTAGGACGATTATTAAAATGTAAATTTTTTTTTAAATTTGGGAAATTTAAAAAAACCTTTGTTTTTATTCAATTTTTAATAACTATATTTATATTAAAAAAATTAATCTTCACTTTAAGGATGTAATTTTGAATCAAATGACTGAAGTTTTACTTTTTTCCTCAAGAGCCAATTTATACCAAAAAACAAACTTCGTTATATTATCAATTAAAAAAAGTTCTATCAAAGTTTTACGTAAAATTAATCTTAATTGTTTTAGATAGACATTTTTAAGTATTATGTAAATGGAGTGATTTAATTCATATGTGTAAACTTCAGCATTTTGAATACAGCTATGTATATAATATATGTAGTTCAGTTGGTGTCTAGGGTAGGATTTATTTTGTTCCAATCGTCTAACACAATTATTTAATTACACGAAAATTTATACTACACAATTACATATGTAGAAATACGTTCAACTAAAAAACTCTAAAAAGCGCCTGTCAGAGTGACACTCCCAGAACTCTCAATAACGGTTTAACACTAAGGTCTCAGCAAAGTCGTTTAACGGCTAACCGCGATTAACCCATGGCGCCAACCAATGGTGGGACGCAATTCTCCGTTTAAACACAGATTAACAGCAGTTAGCCATTAAACGACTTTGGTGAGACTATTCCTAAACATACCAACTATCGCATTTTTACACCTACATTACCATTCATTTCCCCAGTTATGGTATATTATGTGTTAAGGTCTTTTCTCCATCCATCTATCTCCCACTCCTCCTCCCTCCCTCTTCCCACTCCCCTCTCTCCCTCCCTTCTACTTCCCCTCCCTTTCTTTCTCCTTTTCTCTAACACTCCCTCCCTTCCACTCTTACCTCTCTCACTCCCCCTCCCTCTCTTTCCCTCATCACCATCCTCCTCCTCCTCTCTCCCTCCCTCTCTTTCCCTCATCACCATCCTCCTCCTCCTCTCCCTCCCTCCCTCCCTCCCTCCCTCCTTCCTTCCCTCCCTTCCCTCTTTCTTTCCAGGAATCACAAATTAACACGCACGTGTTGACATATGATGAAATCTTTAAGTTTATTTTCCGTGTTTATAAATGTCTCAAAATCTCTAAATTCATGTTTACGCAGCGTTTCGTATTCCATCATTTTACTGAATGTAGATCCTTTTATTTGTTTTATTTTTATGAGACAAATATATATGTCACATCTCCATTAATTTCAGAGATGTTACAGGTCCATTAATTTGTCTCACTCTCTAATTTGTCATTCCCTTTACAGAGCACAAGTTTGCTGTAGCTTCTATGGATAACTAACGTTGCATTATTGATATTTACCTGTTTCGCAGTAGACTGAGAAATGATAAAGTGATAGGAAACAGACAATAGTTTTGACTTCTTACAGTACTGCATTAGAGACCTAAATCACTATTTTAAAGTATTTTAAAAATTTTATAGGTCACGCATTTAGGATTCTAAAAGTGATTGTATTTGCTTTTATGAATAAAATGCACAGTTATAGTATAAATAACAAAGCGGAAGTGAAATTTGGAATATCGAATGATAGATTGGTTTGGTTTGGAGTGCTACGGTCTACCTTTTGCAACACGAGGTCTAATGCGACCGGGACCTCCAGTTTAACGCCGATTCAGAACGGCTACGAACATCCATGCCTCAGTGGGATACGAACCCACGAACTCTGGTTTCCCGAAGGCCAGCACCCTAACCAATACGGCCATTGTTCGGCTATCGAATGATAGAGTCGTAGTACTATAAAAATTTGAAAATTATTTGTACATGTTTTTAATTTTCAAATATACAATTGTTTATAAGTTAAAATTTATTACAATGAAAAATATAAAATTAAAATATTTTACCTTGTTTTCTTTCAGAAAACTGCGAGTGCAGTACGAGAGAATCTGGAAAAAGTGAAGCATTTTCAAGATACGCTTCGAGCTGTTGAAGCTCGTGACATTAACATTCAAGAAAAAAATTTAGTTAAAGTGAACACCTTTTCATCATTAACAGTTGTGCTAATGATGCTCTTTGGATTCTTGCACCTTTTTGTCCTAAAAAGCATGTTCAACCCAAAGAGTATTTTATACAGACTTTTCAAGATTTTGTGCTGACAGAAATTTTATTTTTTTGATAAAAAATAAACAATGTTGGGCTTTTTACAAAAATGTTCATCAGTTTTAATTTTTGTGAAATCCAGAACTAATAAAGTAATTTAATTGAAATTCTTTGAAAGGTTATGTACTCGTATCCTCTAAGATGAATAAGCATGGAATTCCTCCCAAAACTCTACAAATATCTTCAACTAGAATATAGCCCGTCATGTGACGAGATCAGTAAAATTTTTAATTTTCTAGAATTGTAAAGTACTCTATGAGGCAGGCAAAAAAAAAAAAAAAAAAAAAAAAAATGGTTTGCTTTCTGGCTGAGAATTATCTGGTACTAGCTGAATAATTTGTTTATCTTTACGGACAGAATGTTAGTTGCCAACTGTAATTTATCTTGCCATATTACGTGATAGGATGAACAGCAGAGGTTTTAATATTGACAGCGATTATTTGGAGGGTATATATGAATGATATCCAAAATTTAGCGAATCGATTGCAAACCGTGTACTTATGTATAAAACACAAACGAATAAACTTCTTAATTTTCAAATATATAACTTAAACGCTAGATATTTATTAGTCCGTGAATAAAAAGAATTTGTTGTTAATACCGGTGATAAAATTTTCATTGCAACAAAAAATTATCTATGATTAAATTTAAAATTATCACATATCTACCTAATTAAATTAATACATATCTATCTTAAGTGAAATAGGAAAGAAAATTATTTACGTAATATCTAAGTTCAGTGATAAAACGTATGAAAATAATGCAGACGATATATAAATAATTTAAAATAAGAAATGATTAAATGAGGTAGTTAAAGGAATGATATCGTAATGCTAGAAAAAAATGTTATTTTTACGTATTAATTATGTAATAAATTGATAAATTTAATCGCCTGCTCTTAACCGGGGGAAATAGGGCTTGAAATAATGGCATTAAACGCTCGAAAAAGGGAAAGGAGGGAATTTCGAAAGTGTTAAAGAAGACAGTATTTTTTGCTGTGATATGAGGCATATTTATACCAATTTATTTTAGAATCGGATCGATAGTGTAAGAGAAGATAAACTTTACTCACTTTGAATTTTGCTAACACTAACTCATCAATAATACAATATGAATGCCTATCCATTCCAAGTCCAACCGCTTCATAAATTTGAGGACAGACAGACAGATAACTTAGGCTATTATTATATAGAGGATTGTATAATTGAAATTGCACAGATGGTATTTAGAATCATAGATGAAAGATTTTGTCATGATACGTAACTTGAGGTGGAATTCCTTTTCTTCAAAAGCAAAATATTTCATTGTTCAAGGTCAATCTCCGACACTGTATCAAATTTGCATAAAATAAAAAGGAACAGATTTTTCGAAAGCGTTCAAAATTTATATTAATCATTTTGTAAATATTTAAAAGGTTTCAATCTGTTAAATGACTGATCTCAATCTTCAATTTCACTTAAGAGAACTTGCTGCGCTTTGGATATCTGTTAAAATTTAAGGTTGTTTTATTAAATACTTTACATACTTTAAAAAGATATTTATGTGGATTAAGAGAAACATAGACAATTTCTTGGATAGATTTTAAATCTATCCAAGAAATTGTCTATGTTTCTCTAAAAAGAATTGTCTATGTTTCTCTAAGAAATTCAAAAAATTTTTCTTATTCAGTTTTAATATTTTAGTCATATTTTTGTTCTATTAAAAGAAAAATTTCTTTATAACAGTAGGAAAGAAATTTTGAATTAAATGATTAGTTCCTGAGTAAAAATGAAATAATATAATAATACAATTAATAATTAATAATATAAAATAATAAACAATTTGTATGCATAAATTGACCAAAAAGTGTGAACTCCTTTACATTTTTAATTTTAAAAAATCTATTCAATTTTTTGTAAATTCTATTCCTAATTATTTTAGACATTATTAAACGTGTATAAAGTAAGCAAATCATTTTATTCATAAATGTTTGAGCTTTAGCATTTCAAATACAGCTATGTATTAAAAACACTAATTTAAAGATTTTGAATTGAAATAAATATTTAAAGATAACCGAAAATGTTAAAATTTTATATGCATTCACTATATTATTTCGCACTAATGACAACAATTTATTTTTACAAATTTAGTTCCTAATTTTATAATTAATCACATGTTTTATAAACTTCAGCAAATCAGAATTCTTGAAAAAAATTTGGTAAAATGTAAAGCATATACATATTTATATCATAACCGTACTTAATGATTGCTTTAAATTATACTTTAAGTATCTCTGTTTTATTATAAATAAATAAATAACGAGATCTAACATTATTAGTGGATATTTATACAACATTTATATCATTAAAAATATTTTGCATGTTCATAAATCCTTACGTTCACAGAACCTTATTTTAAAAGTATCCAACAGCATAAATTATTCCTTCTCAAAGTAATCCTTTTATAGAAGTCCTTAGTGATTTTGCTCTTCGAGTATCGTAACTTATTGAGACAAATGAAATAATGAAGTTGTAAACAAACGATTTAAAGAGACACAATGAGAAAAATGCTTTCTTATGTATTTCTAATTAGCATACCATCTTAAAGATATATCAAAATGTATTATACATATGCGAAAGAATATTTTAAGAAAAAAAGGAAAAATGGAAAATTGGCACTTTCGTCAAAACTTTCCCAACGGGTTCCCTTAGTGCGTGAATAAATATTTTAGTTATTCTGTAGTAACATCCGTGCTTTTGAATATTTCACTCATTTTCTTATTCCAATATTGTGTGTGCATTTCCTGTCAGTAGTAAATTGGATTTCCCAAAATAAATTTATTTCTAATATATTTAAACAATATTACAAAATTCTGCTTACTACAATAATTTTGATTGTAAATTATATACAAGTATGCAAAACTTAATAACTTCGGTTTCATACAAAACATCTGTATAAAAGAAAGTCACACTATAACGAGTATTAATACTTCGGGTATCCGCCAGAGAGCAGTACTTACGCTTTGCCTAGACAACATGGATGGGGGACGCATCATATAAAATCAAAAATAGGAGCTATAATATAATAGACGTACGAGGAAGAGATGTGGTGTCTACATCAGTTTTATTTATAACTGGTTTCTTATGATTCTTAAAATGTTGATCACTAATTACAGCAGGCTGTAATATTTAAATTACATATTAGTTTTACACTGTACAGTCTATAAGAACCTGGGTACCCAGGTATCGGCCAACATCAAATGAACTCCCTTAAAAATGATATCATTGAATATCATTTTTTGATGGTCAGTGTTTTTCCGATATCTTTAGGATATCATTTTTTTTTTAATATTTATCAATGTTCCGCACGTGATAATTTTGCCATAAGAAATCATTCATTCGCTTTTTATCGAAGTAAGGCTTTTTCTAATTGTTTAAAAGCTTTATTTTAAAAACTTGTAATAACTGGCATTTCCTCTCAGAACAAAAATCTGTTTCAGTTCTACTTTGCTTGTTAAACAACTTACAGCTTTCGAAGAATCGAAATAATTACAATTAGAACTCGTGTTATATCGTACGGAGTGGAGAAAGGGTAGAATCAATTCATTTATTTCTATTCACGTTCAACTAACATAGTTATTTGTGCGTGGAGCTGAATGTCATGCGATATCAAAAAAGAAATTATATTGATTTTTTACGGATATCGATGGATATCGCTGAATATTATTAAAATAATATTTTTATAATATTTTTATTATGACAAAAGTATATTTCGTAAGAACTGGTAAATCTTTTAAATTTCATGTTGTAAAATAATATTTTCTGTTATAAGCAATATAAATATTTCTTTATAATGCTTTCTTTTAAACAATTTCAACTTTTAATTCTACTTTATATTAGTGAATATCGGCAGATGTGTAACATTCAACGACATTCATATTGGCCAAAATCTGTACGACATTGATCGTTATATTTTAAGACATTCGTCAACATATATTATGCAGAAATGACTTGAACTGGGCATGTGTTTAATTTTATTTCTTAGTTTTAAATATAGATTGGAATCTCTTACACTTTAAACAAAATATGAATAGATGATAGAATAACTAAAATGGTGAAATTGATTTTAAAATATGAATTTTCATTACAGGAATCAGGGAACTAATATTAAAGTTATTTAACCCTTTCCTTCTGGCTCTCGTCAAAATGACGGGGTGAAATTGAGCCCTCTATTTCTCAAGCCAGTGATATTTCAGGGCTGAAGGTTTCAAAAGTAACGAGCCAAAAATATTAAAATAATCGATTTCTTATACCTAGAATCCTGTTTATTTCTCAATCTATACACCCGATGGCAGTACCAGACTATTTGTAATGTGTTGATCAAGCTATTTTAAACTCGCACTTTTTACAAGGTACAGAAACAAGGTGGAAAAAAATCCCATTCGATGTCCCGTTTAACTTTAGTAAATGAATTTATTTAAAAGTATTGAACATCAGATACCATTGCAAAAAGAGGCCCACCAAGCTTAGATAACTACTATTTGATTGAAAGTCATTTTATTAGACATATCTCCCTGATAAGAAACAGCAACCATCAAGAGAATGCAAAGTTTGTTGTTCCAGAAGAGACAAAAACAATGAGAGATGCAGGAAGGAAATTCGGTACTACTGCCCAAATTAGGTTATTGAACTTTGCATCTCATGCTTTGAAATTTATCTCACAAGAAAAAAATTACTAACGTTTTTTTGTATTATACGTAAGTTTAATAAAATTCTCTGTCAATGTTTAAAACATTTGTCTTTTAATTTTTTGTATTTGACGGAAAACCAACATTCTGTCGTAATAGCCCTGAATGTTGGCTTTTCTTAAAGTATTAATTATATTTATGTTAAACTCAAAAGGAATACATATTTCATAAACACATAGTTTTATACAATTTTCTTGACTAAAAAATAAGCACTTTTATAATCGTTTTTCTCAAAATTATGCCATTGTTAAGAGGTTAAAGTCCGCAAGTTTTTTTTTAATATGCCGCTACATTATGAAACTTGGTTGACATATGCAAGAATGGTGTCATTGAATTTTATTGTCATGCAAGTGTTATGCTCACCTCAGAATTTAAACCGGTAGAGAGATATTACTTGTTCAGTTTTAGAAAGTTGAGCATGTGAACTACAGGTGCAAGACATGGAATGAATTAACCTCGTTTTAAAGTCACATTTCGTAATTTTGAAAGCATTAAGAAATTCTTCTGAAAACAATTCTCATTCCCAGCAAACTCAGAGAGCTCCGATTTTTGTTAATTGTTCCCGATAAGAAGTATGCTGAGTCCACTAAAGTGAGTACATTTCTTCTGCCGTTTTGATGAATTCCTACATACCTACTTTAAAGATTTATGCTGTTTATTTAAATAAATTAGTGTAACATTCGCGGTCTTTTTGTAGATCGGTATGGTGCGGTTATTTAGTAGCTTCTGATAAGGTAGTAAGAAGGTATTCTACATATACACTTTACACATTCAAAGAGGTTTCTACTTATTTGTTTTTAAAACGATTTATATAATATTTTATGCTACACACATTGCCGGATTGAGGAGTCTTAGTGCCCTAAGTAACTACCTGTGTTTTTTTAAATAAGATTTTCCAAAGAAAAAATATATATCGTATTTATTTCGGTATTATTATTTTTAATCATATGGAAGTTTTAATTACTATTAAATGATCTAGTTTAGTTTAGAGCACTGTGGTAAGTTTTTTTGTTTATGAAAACTACCGGGACCAGAGACGTACCTAGGAAGGGGGGGGGTATGCAAAGGGACATAAGCACCCCCTCCCCCAAGATTTTTTTCTTGAAACTGAAAAAAGAAGGAGAGAAAAGAAATTTTAAATTTTGTCTTACTTTGTTTAAGTTTAGAAATACCATAGTACTACAATAAGAACATTATCTTGAAATATTTCGTTTTTGTGAAAAATATCTTGGGGGGGGGGTGTTAACTGCTATGAAAGCTTTACAAGAGTGCAATGTAGAAATTTTCCAGAATATCCATAAACTTAAAAATTTTAGTCTCTTTGCCAGTTACAACATGTACAGCTGCAAGATCGTTTTCAACTATGAAATATGTAAAAAATTATTTGAGAAACAGTACATCAGAAATGCGTTTAAATGGACTACTTGCTGTATATCTATAAAAATATTCCTGTAACTGAAGATGAAATTTTAAATATTTTACAAAAACAAAAGCAGAGAATAAACATAATTTTTTTAAAACTAATATGAATAGATTTTTTCATTGCATTGTAATCGAATATTTTTAACCTTATTTTAAAATTGCAACTGCTTTTTTCAATCATTAAATGGTATTTTATCAATTTTCAATGATACAGGATTCTATCAATTCTGGTAAGTAAAAAATTTTGTTTTCATACTATCTCTATTATTTTTCTTAAATGGCCATATTTTTCTAATTTTTATAACTTGGTAAAAATTATATCAGTTCATGAATAGTTTTACAACGGAGAAATTAGATTGATATAATGTATTCTTTAGTTTTTACATAATGATAATACTAAATTAAAGAAGTCTATTTTTTCATGGCAATTATAGGCGCCTATATGAGAGAATTTAGAAGGTGGGGGTCTGAAGTAAAAATCTGTGTATGCATGTGTTGCATTTGGATATTTAAGTATTAAATTTAGTTTAAAGAACTGACTTTATAAAGTGGAGTGAGGGAGCTCAAGCCCCTTTTGCACTTAACATATGGATGTCCTTGTTGGCAATGGTATTATGCACCCCCAAAAAATTAATTTCTGGGTAAGCCACTGATCTGGACCTACTTATTAAAGCTAGTTTCAAACGGATGCGAATATCCATGCCAGCAACTGAATTCGAGCCCGCAAACTTCGATACCGAAAGGCAGGATGTTACCGATCGGACTATTTTACGGTTTATGGTTATATAAAGACGAACTAAAAAAAGCTGAAGGTACTGTTTTTTTTATTTTTTTAAAGTTTTTACCAAAAAGGATGCAAGTTCTAATGCAATAAATTGCATCATGGCTGAAAGTTTCCCAACTTTATTAACCCTTTGCATTATGTTAAAATGATCTTTAAACTTAAAATTACGGAGAAAGTCAAATTGATTTAGTTATGCATTAAGAGGTCTAAGGACTACTAAACCTAAGGATACCATCGTTTTGCTACTACTTTTTGACTTTCCACAACTTATTTTTATTCCTCTCGAAAATGTCTGAAATTTTTTTTGTAGAAATCTGTCATTATCTCTTTTATAAGCTAACCTTAAATACTTATAAAAATAATATTTTTTAAAAATATATATTTATAATTTGATTTTTTTTTCTTTAAACTGTTTTCCTGTTTACAAGAAATGTCTACAAGATGTTTACGTGTTTACAAGAAATATTTTCCACACAAATGTTAAATTTTAAGTTTTTAATGAAGAACATACTCCTATAAAATTGAATCTAACTAAAAAGAACTATAAGTTATTTTATATTTTTAAAACATGTTTATAATTTTACCCCTTTTGAGGGGTAATTTTGACATGCATTTACCTCTCTAAATCAAAAATATTACTACCATGGCACTAGTTTGAGTTCAATTACAGAAAAACGTCAATAAATTGAAATCCTGCAAATTTAGGGAAAAAATATTAAATAGGTTTTGAGAAATCTTGCGCACAACAATAAAAATTTGCATTCTGAGAAAAAAAACTAAAAGTAATAAGTAAACAAAACATAGCTATTTTTAAAATTACTTCAATAATACATGCACTTTTTTGTACTATTTTAACAATATAAATATATTTCTACACATTTTAAGTAACTTTTTGCTATTATTTCTGAAATAAAACCCAAATGATGTTAGTTGAGGCATTAGAAAATTTCAATGTCACAAACATATTCATTAATTATTAACAAAATCATAGCTTTTAAGTGGGAATTTTAAAATCCTTTTATAGTAATATTATATTGTATACATATTTTACATGAATATTTATAGATGTTTATAAATAATAATAAACTTCGTGTAATCATTTGAAATCAACAACTTTAATGACACTTTTCTTAAATTCACCAGCTACATATAATATGTCCTCCTTTTCTCTCTGCCTTATCCCGAAAGATGGTCGAAAGGTAGAGCGCTGCACTTAGGCTACAGGCAAGGATGTTCGTAGCCCTTCGGAATCGGCTTTAAGCAGAAGCTTATTTTTTGGCCCTTCTTATTTATTTGTACACTGTTTTTAAAAATAACTTTCTCGGTAGTATTTACTCGTTCCATGTAACTGCGGAACTAGGAAGTTTTAGCACAGGAGTTGTTAACAGTTGCAAAAATAAACCATTACTCGTCTCTTTAAAACATTGTTTAAATTAAAAGCCCACTGTTAAGCACAGTAATCACTAGGGTGTCATTTATAATTTAATCAAAATTTTTAATTAAAACGGAATTTTGTAAGCCTTTTTTTAATGCTTAGAACATCTCAATCTATAACATATATGTTTTTTAAAGTCGAAAATTTTGAAGGTTTTAGGGTCCCAAGACCCCTTAATCTTAGAAAAAAAATGTTGCTGTTTTACTTTTGATGGGGGATTCCCACCGTAAGTACCATTGAGCAACTAGCTTATTTAAAAGTAATTCATTTCTCTGCAAAATTGACATTTTGCTGTTTACAATATTTTTTAAATACCGGTCTTCAAATATAAACTTGTCTATTTGCATACATTAATTTTAATAAATATTCAAAAATTTTAAAATGTTCGAAAATGCAGTAAATTTTTAATACAGATAATTTTAGTAAATTAAAAAAGTCCAAAAGCACACAAGTTTCTTATATATATATATATATATATATACACTATCTCTCTCTCTCTCTCTCTCTCACACACACACACACACAAAAAAAAAAAAAAAAAAAAAAAAAAAAGCTAAGTACTTTTATTTATTTTCCACATTAGGCCTTCGTTTTATATTACCTCATTTTTTTCCATTATCAATTTTCTTTTTGCTATGTTAATCCTCTAATCGGTTAGCACGTACAATTCCGCTAAACGGAAGATGTCTCCAAAACGTACAGTTTTCGACCTCAAAAAACGCTCCGAAAATAGATGTAATGTACATTTCTGCTACTGCTTTCCACCATGGAGTTTTGCAGTAGGAGGGTCAAGTCGATTTTTTAGGAACTGCATCCCTCTTTGACTGACATTTATTGAGGGATGCACCCCTGAGTCACAAAGACGCTGACAGCTTTTCATGGTTTTGTAAATATCTAATTCGAAGTATTTCGTCTGAGGTAACAGATGTATATTTAAATGCACCCCTTAAATATCTTGGATGACTTTCGTAAAAAAATATAAATAGGCATCTCAAAGAATATTTTTGTTTTTATTTTTAGAATCCATTATTTCTTATGGGATGATCTTCGAGACTTGTCGAGTTTTATGTGTATTAAAAATTAACAATCTATAATACCTATTTACATATCTATTTATAGCCGGAAGTAAAGGGACAATGACAAGGGTGTGTATCCCATATTCCATTCTAGTCGACAAAGGGTGAAGAAAAAAAATCATAGAACGCTTTGGCCACTGAGACAGTAAACCTTTAGCGTATTTTTAAAGACTTTTTTTCCTCGATGTGTTCCACTCGGAGGGTTAACACGGAAAAAAATTAGACAACCGAGTTTTGAAAAAAACAAATAATAAAAATTGGTACAAAATTTTTAAAATTTACTATATGATCCCGTTGAAGCGATTTTAAGATTTGGGACTTTTACTCATTTCGGGATATTTTTGTCTGTTTTTCATCTGTTTATTGTTAAGCTTGTGGAGTTTTAACTTTCGATGATAATTTTTCTCTTCTTTTTGTCACAAATAAACATTTTTCCTTTCAACTTTTCCATCAGGAAAGAAACATTAATATTAAAGACTAATACATTCAACACAAACGAGATACTCAACAGATAAAACTCAATAGAAATTTATTTCTAAATTTAAAAAAAAAATTAAAATATTTCTAATTGCAAATATTTATAATTCAAGGATCCAATGGTTATTTTTTTAAAGAGTATCTACTACACATTCCATAGAGAATGGCGCGAATAGTAAAATAGTGGAGTTTCTAGATTACATCTATTTTTATTTCATTGCATCACCAACTTCCACCGTTCTCGTGGAGCGTAGTAACGCGAGTATTTAAAATAAAGTGTAACTGGCTACAATGCTAGAAATTGTATTTCATTCTGTTTGAAGTGGTTAAAAAATTTTAAGTATGCATCTATTTGCCGCTGGCGACGAAATGGTCTCCAACGTGGGCGTATTTTTACAGTTGTATTAATTGGAACAGATGTATATTCATCTGTTTCAATTATTTCGTTCCCAATTTTATTTTGATATACTTTCATAGTAAAAAAAAATTTAGATAAGTCATTTTAGACAAAGTCATTATTTGGAATTTGGGTTAATAATCATCAAATATAAAAATTAGATGTTATTGATAGCTTTTCCCCCTTTTCGTTCCAATTTACTTTTCCTCATTCTTAAAACCCTGGTTCAAGTTAGTGTTTGAGTCATAAATTTATGACCTACATGACAATTTTAATTGACAACAGGATGGGATCAGTAATTTTTAAATTTAAAAATCGTGTCGGTCAAACTCAACTACCGTCCAGTCAAACTCAACGTCGGAGCTCAAATGGTTAAAATTTTATAACTGTATTATGGTGAGAAAAATGAATCGTGGAGGGACAGATGAAACGAAGAAAAAGGTAGGTGAATGCAGTGAAAGGTAATGAATGAGTAATATATATACCTGAATATGAGAGATTTTCCAGTATTTTTTGCTTTGTTTATTTATTGGGGAAAGAGATGAATAATTTGCATGCAGATTTATTGTGGAATTATAATAATTTTAAGTTTTGTTATTAGTATGTATTTCAAAATGTTCTCTACCCGCAAGTCATCTAGCGGGCAAAGCAAGCTAGAAATAATATTTGTTAACTCGAAAAAAAAGGTATACAGTTTGCATTTGGTAATTTACTTCAATATATATATATTTTAAAAAAGCATCCAGAAAAATGCAAAGTCATCAAGCAACTGTTTTCATCTCCGAGTTTTGTGCTGCTTTGTTTCTGAAACATACCTTGTAACTGCCCTAACATATTTAGCCCATGTAGTAAACATTATTTGAAAATCTGATTTCCTCGGCACTGACACTTTACAAAATTCCCAGATTCGAATATTTCTCACATGTATGATATTTTTTTTAGAGCGAACAGGATATAAAATTCTTTTCCGTAAAACTCAATCAAAATTATTAAATCTTTTTAAATCTAAATTACAAACAACACAATGCTATCTCACTTGCCTGCAATTATTATGAAAATAAAATTCATCCAGAACAATGCCTTATCATCTAGGAACTGTATTTTGCAAGCGTTTGAATTGCTCTAAATCACAAATAATTTCCGGAAGATAAACGTATCAAGTATGTTTTTTAACAGTAGGAGAAAAAGTATAAACATTTAAGGCGACAGTGACCTTCGAGAGTAGCGAAATATCAATAAAAATTCGAAATTTCTACTTTGTTACAAAATTAATTTCCTATAAAGTACAAGAATTGAAAATAAATTTTACAATATTCATCTTATAGTCTAAATCAGAAAAGAAATTTTCATCATCTCATAATGCATATAATTATTACTAGAGAATATTTATTACTAACATTGATTTTAAACGAATTTGTAAATAAAAATGTTTGCTTTCTATGAATATTTGACTATCTCCAGGAACATCGCCATATACCGTTGAAATTTATCGATTTATTTAATTTCTACTGAAATAAATATTTAGTTTCGAATACTGAAATTTTCCTCATTCTCTGACATTCTGTTAAAAGAATTGTTATAGACATTTTGTAAAGGAAAAAAATGGATATTTTCCCTATCATAACTTTTTTCTTACCTTTAACGAATGCTTACAAGTTTTATTTTAACGTGTTAAAATACCCTATAAATAAAAATGGCGATATAAGGAATGTGCATGGAGCCATTTTCAACGAATTCCTTTCTGAGATATTTATTAATTAATCAAGTAATTAATATTTTACCTCTAAATTATAGCTGCTGTTACATAAATATATTGCTAAAAACAAATTTTCAAGCAGAGTGAAAAAAAATAAAAGTTTTGAATTTAAGCAAACTTGAAATGAAATAATACACTCGAGGAAACATTTGACACTGGTTCACCGATAAGCGAAAGAATTTCACTATTTCACTTAATGCACACATTTGGTTTGTAAAAATAATCATTTTGAGTTACGCTATGTAGTGCAACGCTGTCTCATTATTATGCGTAAATGCCAGTAGTTGTAGTTGTTATTTGGGAAGTTACTTCATGTATATATTTCCTACTTTCTTTGCAAAATATTTAACCTAACCTTACAACTATTTGAGAACAAAATTTCTCATTATCCCTTCAAGTATTAACTATGGTTATATTAGGTTTTATTGAACAACGTCCAATAGACACTTTAATTAAAACGGTATGATTAGAAGTGTAATTACGCTTAATCAACCATTAAAACGTATTCAAGACTGCCAGATATGCTTTCCAACCTTTCAAAAACAAGTTTTAGGAGTTATATATGACGTAACTCAATATACTACTGTCATTACTTATTTTGAAGAAAAAAAGACTTTTATATATGCTACACAAATACTTATATAAATCATACATACACTTACATATAAACACTATATATAGTCGTTTAGGAATATTTTAAAAAAAAGTGAGGTAGGAAAATTTCTCTACGAAAGGAAACTTATTTAGAATTCACACAAAAAAAATTTTTTTTTGATTAACCGGGAGACTTAATATAAATCGGGAGACCAGAAGATAGTCGAAAATTTCGGGAGTTTACCGGAATATCTAGTAGAATTTGCAGGTGTAATATACGTATAATGGCTTTTTAATAGTTTGTTCTGTAGTTGATAAATAAATAGAATTTTTCCCTTTTAGAGTTTTAATTCATTTACATAAATGAAAAACATTTGTTATTCAAGTATTTTATAACACCTTCTAAAGCAATTAACATTTTTAGATAAAACCAATACCTTTTTAAATGAAAAATGTTACAGTACGAGACGTTTGCCTTTTCGCTTAATAAAGTATAATGATTTAAATTTTAGTAACAGACTGCTAAGTGCAAAAATTCTAACAAAGTTATTTTGTACCTAGAAAATCCTATGTAAACAATAAATTGCAAAAATTTCCTAAATGATACATTTTGAATTATAAAATGATGTGTTACCTTATGTCTATTATCAATTATCAATGACTTTCGATGCAAAGAAAGTTATTAAATTTTATGAAATCAACATTACGTTATCTATACTAGGTTTTAATGGATAATTACCGTATTATAAGTATTTACAGGAACACTGAATGAATGTGAGTGAGTATATCTTATAAACAAACAATACAAGAAAAAACAAAGAAATTCACAGTGATACGTAGTTTAAAGAAGAAGAAAATGAGAGATAACCGGAATTACAACAAAGCAGTATAGGAAAAAGACGAATGTAGATTTCTTTTAATCACATTTTTGGTTAAATTTGGTTAAAAATCTTTTTGGTAGAATAAAAGTTGCTAATTACAAATGAATACGCTTGGGCTTACTAATAATTCATTACGTATGTAATGAATACGCTTTTGAAATACGTTATTAGAATAAAAGTAGCTAATTATAAAAATAAATTGCTTATGTGAAAATAAGCTATTAAAAAGTGAAAGGAAAAAATTGTCCGTCTGAAAAATATTTTTAAAAATAATTATTTTTTTTTAAATTCTATGATGCTAAAATGATATTGGCATTAATTGGTTTTAAATCAAATACTTTGATATATAAAATAGAAAAGACCATTATAACTGAAAAAATACTAATTTATAACTTTACTTAAAATATAGTCGGATCATTTCCTCAAACGATTATGAAGTTTTGATAGTAAAAGCATAATTTAGCATAATTAAAAACAAACATATCTGTTCACATTTTGTGAACTAAACTACATTATCACATAGTATCTTATAACATATTTTACGATTTACTTAACGAACGACCTTTTCAAATATTCATCATGTGACTGGAATTTCTATATTAATTTTTTTAACCTCTTGATAAATTGGAAAAACCTGCAACGATGTTTAAACTCTCCTTTCAAACATGAGAAATAAAGGACAGTCACGAATAACATAGAAAGTGTTAAAAATTTTCCGTGATTGTATTTACTCTAACTTTACCTTTTAAAATTTTAAGTTTTTGCTATTGTAATGAGATAATTTCAAGTCCTTTTTTCCAACAAGAGGAGATTAACTTTTTAGAATTAATAACGGTGTTATAAACAACTTAAATTACATAAAAACAACTTGTATAAAACGCAACCTCGGGTATTTTTTTCTTGAAACGATCGTCAGTTATTTGATTATACTTGACCCCTTGAATGATTTTTTGCTTGTACATAAAAATCTTTTACTGCTGCATGGTTCTTTCTAAACACACGGCTAATAAATTGACCCTAATTACTCGTATACATATCCCACTTTATAATTGAAAAATCTGATGTGAACACCAGCTGACATCGTGTACGTCTATTAAATTCTATACTTTTTTTCACTTCATTTAATCTTATTTTAATTGAATTCTAGGTAAGATCCTAGAATTCTTTAATAAGAGAAACAGTTACTAAATCACTAAAATAGTAGTTTCTAATTACATAAAATTTATACGATATTAATTCGACAATGAATAGTGCCATATTTAACGAATATATATCTAACATTTTTTCGCCATCAATTTTTATTCTTGTCATTTCTACATTAACCTTTTCATATATGTAAAATAAGTAATTTTTTCATGAATAAAAATATTGTTTTAATAATGAAATTGATATCTTTTGTATGTTTATATTTCATAACTTCCAGTAAATTAAGCAAAATCTTGTATCGTGTATATATAATTGGATTATATATAATTATATATAATATATATGTTTAATCTGTTTCTACATAAGAGTATCTAACATCCATACTTTTTTTTCATTATCAATTGAACATAATTCTTGTTTCTATAAACGTTATTCTTACGCATTTTAATAGCCGATTTCGAACAGTTCAGTTTGACTTTAGTTTTGGCGTTATCTAAATACTACTAAAATCCATTCGCGTCTCGTCTGTCTGTTCACATTGACACTTCGAAAACGGCCAGGAGATTTGAATCATGACAGGTATCCATGGATTTTGAAAATTTTGGGAAAGTCATTTTGGTAAGTACAATCTTTGTGGGACCGTAATTAACGGAGATATTAATTAAACGCCACCAAAAATGTTAATTATTTCCATTTGTGTGCATAGTTTGAAAACGATTTCTGTTCAGGTAAATTATTTAGGAAAAGAAGCCTTGGAGTTTGTCCACGACTAACATCCCAACCAAATTGCTTCAGAACACCCAGCAAGAATTTTCATTTGGTTGTTTTTTGGGGGGATTTTGTATTAGCATGTACTTTAAAATCTTTATTCGTGACCGCTAGTAAGACAGGCTGGTACACTATAATTGCCACTGGACACGTACATAAAATATTTTAATTTTCACAAAGCTACGTGTGCTTTGGAAAACTCGGTACTGATTATGATTTGTTCTTGTCTTCCTCCTCCAATTTTTCCTGATCTTGCTTTCTGGTCTGTACATAGATCAGTTGTTACTCCACTATTTGTTACTAGAAGGTTCTGGTGGTGAATGCATTCTCAACTTCTAACTGAATTGTAAACAAATTTTATGATTGTATAAATACTTTTGTTATCTATCTGAGGATAATGTGTTAGTTATGTTAAAGATTTAGGAGTATTTGTAGAAGCAGGTAAACTTGTAAACATTTATATTATTTTATTATCATTCAAGTAGAAGGAATAAATACTCATTCTGTTTTAAAAGAAATTGTTGAGCACTTAGTTTTCAACTGGCATCCCACCACTGACTTTTACAACTCAGCAGTACTCTACACTGGGAGACAAAGCGACAGGATCGAAATTTTTCGACGATAGACGCGGGAAAACAATTCCAAGAACAACCAATGCTTGAAAAATGGTTCTACGAGAAAAATTCGGGGCCAAACGATCAATGATGGGGCGCTGTTGGACAAAAGCTATTTCATCGCGAGTGCTATAATCAGGCCCCGCCTGCAGGTGTTCCCAAATTGCTAGAAAATTTAAATAAAATAAGAATATACGGGTCTCACTGACCCGTTGCGTGTTTTCCCAGTGACTGGAATAAGATCGTCACTTTAAATTTTGAAAAGTGTGATGTGGTGCTCCGCACTTGGACAGAATTTGATTTGAAGGTCAGGAGCAGAGCGACCTTCGGCTGCCAGGTATATAACGGATGTAACTGCTCTGGCACACCGCGAATCCCTTCTCCACCGTCACGACAGATACACTCAGGCATCATGAGCTGCGGACAGGTAAGGCAACTTTTCCAGATCTAGAACAACACATTCTCCAGCTGAAAGCGAGAGTCGAAACGAAAGAGCCGTTTTAAAGTTCATTTTGTATCGGCTTTATGTTGGCCTGTTTCACATATTCAGAAATATTTAAGGAGTCTCGGCAGTACTAAATACTAAAAATTTCTTTAATCATTGAACTGCTTATTTTATACACGTTTTGATGACCTTACTTTTGCCATATCTCAAATGGTACGACAGTTATAACAAATTAAATTTTTTCAACTCCTGTCAGTTTTATAGGTAATCTGAAATTCAAAATACTTTTTATTTCAGATAACTTTTTTTTTTGTTTTTACTCTTGATATCATACAAACTATTCCTAGCTTTGTGAAATGTGTACTTATGTAAGTACATACATACATACATATATATATATATATATATTATATGTGTGTGTGTGTGTAAATATTACTACTTATACATCAAATAAATTGTCATTACATTTTTTAATTTTGAATTGATATTAAAAATTTAGACTATTTTCCTATATTTTAAAATTTTAACATAATTTGCAAATAAATAATTTGTGTGGATTTAAAAGGATGTCTACTATCAAGATACTGTTTTATCAATTATATATGTGAAAGAATTTGTATCGTGAATGTAAAAAAAAATTATATTTTGCTCACAAGAATAACTTTAGCATTTTTATACAGAGGGCAATAAAAAACGTATAAAATTACTTTATCAAATAATGTACATTATATATTTTCCTTTGTAAAAATTAGCTATCTTCATATATAAATGACAAAAATACCAGTTGAAAAGGAACCTTAAAGGTTTTATCAATTTGGGCATATATTTAATCCTTGTTCATTTTTTGACTTACATAAACAGTCCTGACACCAATTAAAGTCCATTCTTGAGAAACTATGTTTACATGCTTATATAATATATCCTATATATTTATAAATATGTAGTTTTTAATAACTTTGAAACATTATTCTAGAAATAATACAGGATTATGGAATTAATCTCAGAAGAAATTAAGTGTAATATTTGTATAACGGTTTTAAATCCATTCTTGATAGGTGCTATTTGCGTATCTTAAAAAATTCTCTTATATTTCTAAATATTTAATTTTATTCTTATCAGTTTTTTGTTAAAATATATTCTTAAGAGAAAGTATTCTACGGAAACCGTTTAAGATTCATGAATTAAAATTATGGGTGAAATTTCAATATTGCTTTAAAGTTTTATTCTTGATATTTATGTATCTTATAAGCATATCAATTATTTTAATTTCAAAACAACTTATTACCATAGTAAAAATTTCTTAGTAATTAAATTTAAAATTTAACTGGCAATTCTTGAAATTTAAACCCCTTATAATGTACAAATCGTTCATAAATATTTATATTACTTTTATTTATAAAACTTGAAAATATTTCTTAAAAGTAATGAAATATTGCTTAAGTAGTTTGTGCCCCGAATTGAAATTTTGGTCAAAACTTTCATACTGTTTTAAGATTCATTTTTTATATTTATTTACTTGTATCAGAAATATATCTCATGCATATGAAGTGTTTAAACTATTTTATTAAAAATAAGAAATTATTTTCTTAGAATCTATAAAGCCCTACAGAGAAATTTTGAGATCAACGGATTGAAATTTTATTCATGATATGTTTTATACTTATGCATTTATAAAATATCATAATTCTTAAATACTTAAAAGTTTTAAACAATCAAAAAATCTAAGATCCATTTCTCTTGAAGACTCATTCTTGATATGTTCTTTATTTATGTGTTGCAAAAACATATCTGGTGCATTTTGAGTTTTTGAATAATTTTATTTAAAAAACTGGAAACTATCTTCTTAAACAAAGTAATATAGAGGTAATATGGGATCCTCGAATAGAAATTAAAGGTAAAACTTAAATATTGCTTGGAATTTTATTCCCGCTCTGATCTATATTTATGTATATTATAAAATATAATTTCACAATGATCATTCAAAAAATCTAAACCATTATAAAGAACTAAATTTTTACAATTATTTTTTAACAGATTTAAAAAAAAAGCATAAAATTCCGTTCAGAACACAAGCTATTGGCCGACTATTATTGTGTCGTTTATGAGTTCTCTAATTTTACAGGCTTTTTACCTCAACTGTAATTGTTACCCCGATCTGTAAAATTTAAAAAAAAATCCAGTGAATAAATTTATTTAAAATTTCCCTTATTTCATTATATGATTGTTATATGTAAAATGAAGCAATATAAGGAAGATATTCCATTTCTTTCAAATTTTTAAAAATTTAAAAGTTATGTTTTTCTAATACCTAATAATTTTTTAATATTGATGTAGCATTTACTATGTACTTAATTCATTCTCTATACATTATTATATTCTACTTGACGACCCAACAGACGCTGTCCTGTTTTAACGCTGTAAATCAAAGAATTGTAAAATTTTGTAAGTAGTTTATAAATTGGACCTTTTTGATGGAAAAGTAAGGAAAAAAATATTTAAAAAATACTGGGTTCCTCCACGTGTACTGTGATAACAAACGTAATTAGATTAAGTTAAAATTCCCACATTGCCTGTACGGGGATTCTATACTGGGACTTCTCGTACTGAAGCCCATTGCGCTGACCACTGCGCCACAGATACGCTGGCAGTAAAGGGTTTCAAACAGCATTATCATAATCACAACAAGCGTGTAATTCTGGATTTTTAATAAAAAAAAAACATTTTCTATCGGATCAAATTGTGAATCTAAACCATTCTCGAATCAACTTATATACACTAAATTTCATCAAAATGAGTCCAGCCGTTTAGGGGGAGTTCTATTACAAACACACGGTCAGGAGAATTTTTTATATAAAGATGCGTAATGTATTTTCATGCTTGCGTGTACTAAATATAAGCAAACGTGTATAGTTAATACCTTCAGTATGTTGCGTTGAAAAACAAATGCTGTAAGTAACCAAAAATAACACGTTAAATTTGTGATTAATAGGTTAAGTAGCTGAAATTTGTCATAAACAACACTGAAGGTCATTTGTCAAAGTTTTCGCATTTCCGTTAGGCATTGCTTGAGAAAAAGCTTTTAGTCAACTTCCGATACTGCCGCTGTGCTACCAAGTACAATGAAAATATTGTACATCAAGAAATTTTGTTTTGATATATTCCACAATGCTTGTTGAAATGAAGCCACATTCGTACATTTTCCTTTTGCATGTTTACGAAACCGACTTCCAGTTTTAAAATGATTCAGATACTTGCATTTAATCAGAAGCAAAACATTATTAAGAGCTAAACACTATTCAGTACGTAATTTATTAAACTTTAAATTTTGATTGTGTATCGAAATCAAAATTGTTACTGAAAACAAGATCTTAATTATCTAATATCAACATATCTCTAATATCTTTAAGAGATTTAAACGCTAGTTTCTTTAGAGTTATTTATTAATAAATCTCTAGTTTGCATATAATATTTAAAAACAACATTTTAAAAAGCTGGAAACGAAATATTACATAATTGAATAAATAATTCATGTTAAATTCATATAGTTTTATACATTTTAAACAACATTTCTGAAATTTTTTCACAAATATATTGGAAAATACGGCACTCAGTTTTACTACACATTCTCACAAAGTGAAATAGTTTGAATTTAATAGGAAATATATCACATTCCCAATGTAGAAGTATAAGCAACTGAAATAGCATAAAAAAAATTCTTTAATGTTATGAAATTTGTAATTCTTTAATATAATGAAACAAACTCTCAACATAATTAAATAAATTTAACTAAAAGTAAAGTTTAATCCCATCCAAACATTACATTCGATAGTAAATTACATCTAGAGTTTGTTATATCAGTGAACCTGTTTAGCGGTAAATAGATATATTCTCAATTTCATTACAGGTAAATGACCAATAGAAAACTTACATTCGAAGTTTCTATATAAAACATTCATAGAAAGTGCGGTGGTCTAAACTTCTCAAAGATCTCTAGTTCAGAATTTACTTGTAATGGTACGCATAGAAATTATCGACATGATGTTGGCATAATATAGGGAAGATTAATAAGTTAAAAGATAAGCTAATATGTTAGGTTGCATGAGTTAGAGCTGATCTTTAAAAAGAGAATACTATATAGTTATACAGAATACCATGCTTACTATAGAATGAACACGATACAATAAGAAATAAAAGAATAACATGATACACAATATGATAAAAATAATTAGAGTGTAATTGCTGGGATGCAAGTCTTCATTTTGAGAATTTTAAGTATTTTATGTGATTTTTGGGAACTTTTTTTATAATATTTTTGCAAGCTTTTAAATAAATATATGCAAGTATTAAAGAAGCACTAAGTAGTAATATTACTAGCAAGCAAGAAATAGATTGAGAATGTACATCGGATCAAAGAACCCGATCTCGACCAATCAGAAAATAGTAGGTGACCAAAGGGTAAACTTAGAAATTAACCCTCCAAACAAAGAAGCTATGCTTCGCTCTTAGAATACAAGGATAAAGTTAAGGGGGGAGGATTAGAACCGGGTTGCGGGAGCCATTTTAATAAGATTTTTTTTAATTTTAAATTTACATTTTAATTGGAAACGAGTTTTTCCTTAACGTTTTAATTTAAAAAATATGTCTGGAAAGGAAGACGATGCCTTAACGGGTCAAGTACCTTTTAAAAGTTTCAAAAACTGAATTTTTGTTTTAGTTTATTATCGTAAATTGAAATCTAAGGAAAGTTAAAAAAAGCATTCAAAAATCCGTAACTGAGCAGAAATTATATGGAAAAAAATTCTACTTCTCTAACAGAACTGGCAATGGTTAAAGGGCTACAATGTTTGTTTCTGAAAATGCATCTTTTTATTTCTTTCGGGATATTTGTAGAGAGGTTGGTTGAAGAACTAGGAGAATTTGTTCATATATTGCTAACTTTAACGTGATCATAACGGAAAAAAAAACTTGTTACTTATATGGCAAGATTTTTTTATTATAGATTAATTTACCACGAAAATATTTGAATTTTTCTTCAATTTTCGAATTTTTTTTTCTATAAAAATAATTACAATTTCATAGATTATAATTTTTAGCATTAATTATGGGGCTATATTTTGAGTTTTTAAAAAAGTATATATTCATTAGTATAAAGGTATAAATGATGCAAGCAATCAGATAGCTGTCAAAAAACAAACGTTAAAATAAAACTTAAACGTTAAGTTTTTTTTTACTGGAACTAAAAAATAAGAAAGACATATTTAGAGACAAAACACAGTAAAATGCAGTAAAAACTTAATTTTTCTAATGAATAAGTTTTGTAACGGAGGAAGATTGAATGTAAGGAAAATTTGTCTCCTTTTGAAGGTTTTAAGACATTATAAGGCTACTTTGGAAACATTTCAAGTTAAACAGAATCTAACTATACATCTGCTAGAAGACAATCAATAATAATGCATCTAATGTATATTGAACTTAATAAAACTTCACTAATAATAAATTGAACTTAAATCTGGGTGTTCTGTTCAGTTTTCACTATCCACGTCCTCCCATACAAGAAGCATCCTACAATTTAATGAGGTAAATGAATAAAACTGAGCGCGTTTGTCAAATATATTATTTAAATTTCTAATTAGGAAAATTTAGTTCCTTGGATGGATATATTAATCTGAGGGCTATCTGTTCACCCACGTTGATCTAGTGTAAAACTTTATTTTACAGTACTGTGTTTACATATAACAAATAATTTTTTAATTAAAGTTTACAACTCATCACTAAGAACAGGTTGTTCTATTCAAAGTTGTTACAATTTAATATTTTTTTAAACTCTCAGTAATCCATAACAAGTTAAATTTAAGATATTCATCAATAAATATTCAGCAAAAATTATTCATGGGTTAAATATTTTACATATACTTTTTATTAAGCGGTGAAATTGACCATTAACCGAGTGGTTTTCAACGTCGTATCTAAAAAAAAAAAAATAATTTAGAAAGGAAAAGGGACTTAAAGCAGTAGAAACAGAAAGCAGACTCGTTTAAAGTGCCATTCACAATGATGCTTTAAAGGAATTTTTTAAACCTTTTTCGATGTCTGTTTAAAAAACAAATACATACTATTAGTGCTGACGTATTATTTGAAAATTCTTCGTTTATAAGATCATTAAGTAGGGTAAAAAGCGTTTTTTTAAGACGATGTTTTGATAAATATAAACACGTATTACATGCATAATACTACAATAAATTTCTGTAGAACAATTATGAATTTGATTAAATGTTGAAGTCATAAAAATAAAACATGTCTTTCATAACTGAAAAGATATCTTTTTCTGGAGAATAAACGCTCCAAACTATAGCTATTTTAACCAATAAGTACGAGAATAATTTTTAACTACTGTGTTTCATCTATTTTGAGGGCTACATTAAAATATGAATAAAAATATTGTTTAACATTAAGGACTAAGGGGACCCAATTATTCTTACTTTTTCCCATCCCACAGCTGAATCACTTTTGTTAATTCTTTGTTCCTTTGACCTCACTTATAACTACTGTAGCTTTCATCCTCACAGAGGGTATTTCCTGTTTCCCGAAACAGTAAAAAACGGTTTTGTTTTGATGCCTTACGATTAGCAAGTTCCAGTCCACCAGGATAATGTTCTCGTTTGTTAATACATTCGCGACTGCTAAGGTGAATTTATGTCCTTTCAAATTCTATTACTGGTTGCTGCTAACGTGAATTCATATCTGTCAATTTCTGTTTCGGAATGCAGCAATGGTGTTAGAATGCCAGTGAGAATTAAGTTCTGTTTAAAAATGCCAGCAGTGGGATTCGAAGCCATGAATTGCGCCACACCCATTTGGTCATCTTTCGAAAGAAAAAGAAATGCATGGTGTCGGTCGGAGACATATATTCTCATATTCTTAAATTGTGAAGGAAATGTCGCAGTTCGTTCCATCACTAAAGGAAGAAGTGGAAACCCATCTAACCGATATTAAGGAAATGGTCATGACTGCATCCCCCACACATATACACTCCCTTCTACATCATATACAAATATATTTTTCTCCTATTTTTTAAAATTATTCTTTGTGCGTATTCCATAAACATTACGTTATTATTTTATTGTCAGTAGTCAAAAAAATTATTTAAAAGGCTATTTGCAATTATACGACATTCAAAAATCTAGATTTAGTTTTATCTACTTTTTATCTACGGTCTACTTTTTTTATACATGGGGGCAAAGGAGAACGGGAGCTACTGTTTAAAGCCCATTCCGAACGGCTACGAACACCCATGCCACTGTGGGATTCGAACCCACGAACTCCGGCCCAAAGATCAGTGACCTAACCGTTCGCCCATCGTTCGGCGAAAGACTGGAAAGAAACTAAAATGTGTAGTAGCGTAAGTATTAATTAAAATAGTAATACTATTTGTATTTTGTCTTGCAGAGAGCATTTGAAAAGGCGTAAATATACACGGTCGAACAAATTCTTTTGAAAATTGGTCTAGCCGCGTCGCAATACGACACCAAGAATGTCTGTATTGCGTGAGTCGTCTCTCCGCAGTCACACGCACTTTTTGTAGAAAGCGGCGCGGAATTTGAAGGCTACGCCAGCACAATTATCTCGGAAAGAAACAATTCAACAGTTTCCTGAATTCTGTTTACACCGAGAAGACGGCTTGCACTCCATTTTTGTGAAGCACAAATAGAACGCGATATGGGTCAGTTAGACGATAGCACTGTTCATTTTATACGCCAATACTCACGTTACTGGAAAGTAGATTGATAATCGCCTGTAATCTGTTAGATGACACAAATAAGGCCTGGGACTGCCCAAAAGACGGCAGTTACATTGTGTGTGCGTATATAAACATTTCAAGTAAAAATTTAAAAACAATTACATTATTATTAAAGATCTTATCATTAGTCATAAATTAACAACAAAACAGTTAAACATTTGTAACGATAAACGATTATGACAATAGTCTATAAAATAACTGAATAATATATTTATTGTAGTAACTGAGATATTTGTTTCACTCATTACAAGAATTCGTCCGCCGTTTGGGTTCTGGATTGACTAACGTTACACAATTACTTAACATTAATTTCGTATGTTCGGGTGGTTAAATATTTAAAACAGCCAAACGATGGACAGCTGTTCTTCTGTACCAGATTTTGGGGTTCGAATCCCACTTCTAGTATTGATGTTTATAGCCATATCAATAACTATTTCGTGTAGCAAACTGTAGCTCTCCAATTCAAACCAAGTATTCAAAACTCAAGAGATTGTATATGTATTTAAATAATTGGTATTGGAACATTTATTTGATTCAAAGTTAGGAATATATATATATAAGAAGCCGTGTATTTGAGAGATTTAACTCAAGTATTAGAGTGTTGTATTGCTGACATACAGTAGATGAAGAAACTGTTCTTACCAAATCAAAGACTTTCAATAAATTATTTCTAAACTAAACACTTCATACAATTATTATCTATTCAAATTCGGTTAAATTTTCCCATTTATAAAAAATATTTTTATTAAACTGTGCATAGTGGTCATGTACAAAAACAAATGATACTTTTATATTGGATACATAACAATCGAATTTTCTAGCAGTCGTTTCAAAGAATTTTTTTCACTTAAGCATATTTGAGGGAACGGACGAGAGACGCGATGACTTGATAATCGCGAGTTTCATACAAATTCGTAAATACATACGAAGTGAAAAGTATTGAGAGTTATAGGTTGGTTGGTTGGTTTTAGGGTTTTATGGCGCAAAATCAACAAAGGACATACTGCGCCAAACAAAAGAGTAAGTCAGTACAATGATAAATAAACACGATAAAACAAGTAAAAATTTATGAGTATAATATTAAAAACCGCACAAAAACAGATAGCGTAAAAAACAACCACAGAGAAGTAGAAAATAGGAAGATTAAAATTCATGAAATAAACCAGTGATATGTAAAAATTTAAAAAGATTCCGATGGGGGTCATTTCCAACAAGGTTAATTAAATTAGGTGATTTTGAATTAAAATATTTCGTATATAAATGGTAAAAACAGGAGCACGAAGTTAAAAGATGTAAAACAGTGATAGGCGAATGACAATAAGAGCAGGTTGGTGCAGTATCATTGAGGAGAAGGTGGACATGCGTCAGCCTCGTATGCCCAATGCGAAGGCGAGTAAGAATTACGTCCTTTTTCCTGTTACCAATAATAGGCCAGATGTCTAAGGTAGGTTTTATTGCGTGTAGTTTGTTATCAACCATACCCTCCCAATTATTTTGCCATACAGAGATGTAATGACGCCTAATTTCTTTCTTAATATCAGGGTAAGGTATAGGACAGTCAACGTGGATGTTAGGGTTTTTAGCTGCTTTATCCGCCACCTCGTTGCCATAGATACCAACATGGCTAGGAACCCAACAGAACAGTATGTTTATACCTCGCCGTTCAAAGCTATGTTTTAAATCTAAAATACTAAAGACAATGGGGTGAATGAAATTGCAAGATTTTAAGGTATTAAGAGCACTGAGAGAGTCAGTATAGATAATAAATTTCTTACTATGATTCGATGATATGTGCAGTAACGCTTGTTGAATGGCATACAGCTCAGCAGTGAAAATAGAACAAACTGAAGGGAGGCTATAACTGGTAGTATTGTCATGACACACAAAGGCAGAACCGACAGAAGAGAAGGACCTCGAGCCGTCTGTATAGATAGGAGTGTAGTTGAGGTAAGCAGCACGGTGGGCGGCAAAGAAATTATGCAAGATACCTCCATCAGTATCAGACTTCATAAAGCCAGCAAAAGGATTGAGGTAGGAAAATTCAGGAGTCTGCCAGGGAGGGAAAGCAAGGAGTCTATTCACTGAAGTAGAGACTTTGTAAAGGTTGGTTCCACACAGGATATTGCGCATTCTAATAGCAAAAGAAGGTACACAAGAAGGGCGATTATGAAATAACTGAACGAGATGGGTGTCATTAAAGAGATTATGTAGAGGATGATTGGGGTGTGACATAACACGGAAGTAGTAGTTTAGTGAAAGCTGCTGGCGGATGAAATCCAGAGAAGGTTCATTACAAATAACATACAGACTTGGAATGGGAGAGGTACGAAAAGCGCCAGTACAGATGCGGAGAGCCGTATGATGAACGGTGTCAAGGGTTTTTAATACAGATTTCTTAGCAGAACTATAAGCAGCACAAGCATAATCCATTTTCGAACGGATGGCAGCCCTGTAAATACGCAGCATAGAAGTGTAATCTGCACCCCATGAGGTATTCGACAGAAATTTTAGCAAATTCAACCCTTTTTCACATTTTAACCTGAGGGTTTTTACATGGGGAGAGAAAGTTAATTTACTGTCAAGAGTAACTCCCAGAAACCTAACCGAATCTACGACGGTAATGGGCGAATTGCCCAGATACAGTTCAGGGTCATTATGCATGCTTCGCAACCTACAAAAATGTATACAAACAGTTTTTTCATTCGAGATGGAGTGCCCGTTTTCATTGCACCACTTATAAACACTACGGATGGCTGTCTGTAACTGTCTTTCAACAAAGCGCATGTCCTTACCTTCACATGATATGAGTAAATCATCCACGTAAAGACTACCATGAACAGACCGAGGAATTTGATCTAAAATAGAATTAATTTTAATTAAAAATAGAGTGACACTTAAAACACTGCCCTGGGGGACACCCTCTTCCTTGATAAAACTATCGGATAAAATATTTCCAATACGAACATTAAAAACGCGTTTAGATAAAAAGTTTGATATAAAAATGGGGAGGTTCCCACGTAGTCCAAGATTAAAAATATCACGAAGAATGCCGTAACGCCACGTTCTGTCATAAGCTTTCTGAATATCAAAGAATACTGACACAAAGTGGTTCCGTTTCACAAAAGCATTTCTAATACGACTTTCCAACATAATAAGGTTGTCACTGGTTGACCTGCCTATTCTAAACCCGCTTTGATACGGCGATATAAAGTTATTGGTCTCCAACACGTACATGAGGCGGTTGTTCACCACTTTTTCCAATAGTTTACTCATGCAGTTAGTCAAGGCGATAGGACGATAGTTACTAGGATCAGACGGATCTTTATCAGGTTTCGGTATAGGTAAAATTATGGATTTATGCCATTCAGAAGGAAAGGTATGTTCTTGCCAAATTCTATTAAAGAGATGCAAGATGTTAATAAGTGAGTTGTAGGGAAGATTCTGAAGAAGTTTGTAAGTAATATTGTCAGGACCCGGGGAAGTTAAATTGGAATGATTGAGACAACGAAAAAATTCTTTTTCTGTGAGAGGGCAGTTATAAGAAAAGTCAGTCCGGGTGGAAAATTTAAGTCTACAAGCTTCAGCATTACGCTTATACCGTAAGAAAGTAAGAGGATAGGAATCCTCACTGGTGATATGTGCGAAAGTTTCGGCAATCGTATTAGCAATACATGCAACATCAGAGGTAATATTCCCATTTAAGTTTAATGAAGTAACCTGGTGCTCACTATAGTAAGTACCCATCGCTTTTTTTGCTTTTAACCATAAATTTCGGCTAGAGATACCAGTCTTTATACTAGATACATACGTCATCCAGGAGTCTTTCTGGCATTTGCGGCGAATTCTACGAGCAAAAGCTTTTGCACGTTTAAAAGCAATTAAATTTACCTTACTAGGATACCTTCGGAATATGTTCCAAGCACGGTTTTGCTTCTTAATAGCGTTCTGACAATCCTCATTCTACCACGATTTCCGGTGCTTTGGTGGATTATGAGACGACCTAGGTATAGAAGCATCTGCAGCTTTCACGATAATGTCAGTGACACGGCTAACAGCTTCATCAATATCACCCATCACAGTATATTTATTGATGACTGCGAGGTTACGATATGTAAGCCAGTCGGCAGCCTCGTAAATATACCTTGGAGGCCGACAGATCCTACTGCTGTGACTGTCAAAGTGAGAGATAAAGATGGGGAAGTGATCACTACCATATAAATTATTTGCAACAGTAAAATTAAAAAGGGGGAACAATGATGGAGAGCAAATGACAAGATCTATGGCGTGGAAAGTGCGGTTTGGAGTATGGAAGTAGGTATGTTTGCCGTTGTTAAGAATACATAAAGAATTATCAGAAACAAATTTTTCAATCTGTTGACCACGAAGGTTGCAGTTGGAGTTACCCCACAAAGTGCTATGAGCGTTAAAGTCACCCATTAGCAGAAAGGGAGGAGGAAGCTGTTTGACAAGATTTTCCAAATCACATTGATTGATAGCTTCTCTAGGAGGTAGGTAGATGGAACAGATGGTAATCAATTTATTTACATGAACTCTAACGGCGACAGCTTGCAAATTTGTACTGATGTTTAAAGGGGAGGTGACATAGTTAAGAGAAGTAAGAATGGCCACTCCACCAGAAGCTTTGTTGCCACTAAGGTTATCTCTCCTTACACAGCTGAAACGTCTCACCTTACAGCAGTCGTCTTTGCCCAGGTAGGTTTCCTGGAGAGCAATGCAAACGGGATTGGAATCGGAAATGAGGTGCTTCAAATCGTGGTATTTATTGCGAAAACCGCGACAGTTCCAAGAAAGGAACACAGACAAGATTAGAAGGGGTCGGGAGGTTCAGAAGAAGTAGTAATCCCGTCAGGCTGCTTAGGAGTATCAATGTCTTGTTCCATGGACTCGTCAGAAACTTCGGAATCCGAAGGATTTAAAGTTAAAATAGAGTCGTCTATATAAGGTTGGGGTGGTACATTTTTTTGTTTGTATCGGGAACTTTTAAATTTATAAGAAGGTTCTTTTTGGACTGTAGGTCTATTTTCCGAGCCGTTTTTGATAGTCTTTTTTTCTTTACGATTGGTAGTCTGTGTTACCGCTGCAGAGATTTCAGGCACGGCAGAACGTTTATTATTTAATGAATTTGATGTGGAAGGATGGGCAACTAGTTTAACTGGCTGGTTGGTAGGTTGACTAGATGTTACAGACTTTGAATTTCTTGAGGACAAATTGTCTTTCTTCAGAGGGAATTCAGTTTGAGTAGCTATTGATTTGGTGGTTTTAGTTGCTGCAGCATATGAGAGTCCAGGAGTTGGAGTGCTTGAATTAACTATTTTGCGGGCTTCTACGTATGAAATGTTATTTTTTACTTTTATTGTTTGGATTTCTTTTTCAGTCTTCCATTTTGGACAAGATCGATAATATGAGGGATGGTCTCCCTTGCAGTTGGTACAGCAAAAAGCAGCAGAACACCCTTCACTGTTGTGTCCAGCGACAGCACAACGGGCACAGGTCAAGGACCCCCGACAGGATGTCTGCGAGTGACCAAACCTTTGGCAGTTGAAGCATCGTAGCGGGTTAGGAATATAGGGTCTCACGGGGCAGTTGAGGTAACCGGCTTTAATGTTTGTTGGTAGTTTCGGCAGGTCGAAAGTTAGAATTAGATGTTTCGTATTGATTGTTCTATTTTCTCTGCGGATGGTTATTCGGCGAACAGCACTGACGTTAAAGGGTTTTAAATTTTCTAGAATTTCCGATTCGGGGGTGTTTTGTAAATCGGGTTCGGATATCACGCCACGAGATTGATTTAGACTTTTGTGAGGAATTACGGAAATAGATCTGGTACCAATTGTTTTCAAATTTGTAATATTTCTAGCTTGAGCATTATTGGCAACCTCCACAAGAAGATCACCGGAGCGTAATTTTTTAATATTTTTTACTTCTCCAACAGCTGATTGTATAACTTTAAAAATGAGAAAAGGAGACACATCACTAAAGTTTCCTTCGGTACTTTTAATAATAAAGAAAAGAGCAACAGAAAATAAATTACATTGTAAAGACGACTCACTAACGGGGAAATTTGTTTTTTGAGAATCCATAATAAGATAATTTATGATTCGGACCCGACCGCACCACCCACCACGGAGCCCAACAAGGGGATGCAGAGATCTGCACCAGTGCTAGCCGGGTCTATACGCGCACAGCCAAGAGACCGATTGCTTGAACCGTAGCAGATGACCAAGTCTATCCACCAGCCGATTAATACGCACCGGAACTTACGTACCCCCCGTTTACTCGAAGCCGAGGCCAAAGCAATGTGTTGAAGATTCCCCGCATAAATGGAAATGCCATTCAGATGATTCCCCTACGGGGAAGCCCCTCAATTACCAGGATCCCCATTTCCGAGGACACGGGTATCCACGCACGGCAAACACGTGGGCAGTTTAAACGCCAAGAGGAGCAAAAAACAACAGAGCGGAAACAGCTACTCAAGGGGTGCCCTCACTTCAAAAGAGGAAACCGCAACGAGGGAGAAGGATAAGAATAAAGTAGAAGGGAAGAGGAGAGTAGAAAAGAAATGAGAAAAGATCGCTGGGGTACCTCGGGATTGCGACACCCGTGTTTACCTGAAGTAGGTAAACCCCCTGAGGGGTATTGAGAGTTATAGAACTTTTAGTTAGAATAGTATTGTAATATTACTCCTCATCTATCGTAAGAGTGCTATATATGTTATGAAAATTTCCAGTAGTGAATTATTGCAAACAACCAGTCATTTATGATGGAGATTTTTTAGTGAACATTTTTTTTTGTCAGAAGTTGGTTGGTTGGTTGGTTGGTTGGTTGGTTTGGTTTGGAGCGCTAAGGTCTACTTTTTGAAACACGAGGGCTAATGAGACTGGTAACTACTTCTTAAAGCCGATTCCGATCGGCTACGAACATCTCTGCCACAGTGGGATTCGAACCCCAGAACTCCGGTTCCGAAGTCCAGCAACCTAACCATTCGGCCATCGTTCAGCTGTCAGAAGTTAGACCACTGCTTAAGTTTCTCAAAAGTCCATTCGTATTTATTAACGCTAGGAATGCCTTGTTATTCATAGTATTTTACAGGTTCTTTAGAAGCTTCCTATAGAGATTGATAATAATAAAGCTTTTCCGTGAAATAATTTGATACTACGCATCATTGTATTTAGTGATACATAAAATGCAACTAAAATAATTTTTCCCTCCCTGTGAGCTTTAAATGTTTAACACAAGCGTTAAAAGATGTAACCTCCTATAAGAAATTTTTCCTCAAAAATGCACGTGTTTAACCCTTTAACGTGCACTCTCGAGTTAACTCGAGCGCGCTAAACTGGTCAAACTATGCACACTGGAGATAATTCGAATGGCGTTGTACTTTATGTTACTATAATTTTTCACACTAGAATGCAATCGAGATTTGAAAATAACAATGTGAAAGAAAAAAAAATTGTTTTATTGATATTTATCATTTAGATGGGATTATAAGCTATAACACTTACTTATTCAAGTACAAAATATATATTTTTTATCTACTTATCCCTTTACGACTTATCTCTTCCTTGTGAGCCGCTTTCCGATAGCATATTCATATTTTGATTCGCTCATTTTTCAATATATATTTTACTAAAATATATTGTAAAATTTAAATATAATTGTTAACTATTTTATTACTAAGCTCTGGCTATAAAGACATCCTCTTCTCGAGACGTCACTTTATATACTTTATTCTTGAGATATGAAACATAAGGGTTTTATATTTGACACCTACGCATCAAGGGATGGCACATCATACTGTCAATTGGTAGATTGCCTACCAATTGAGCAATATACTCTTTCGACAATAATAATAATATTCTAAAAATTAGAAATCATACCAATTGTATAAATATCCAATATACTCAAATTTTGATTATATTTTTTAATTTTCTTGGCAAGACAACTTTCAAAATTGTGTTTTTTACATAAAAAAAATTTTTTTGGTCGACCTTTTAAAAAAAACTGTGCATTAAGGGGTTAAGTAAAAACATCTACGATATTTTGTTAGAATATTAAGATAACAGTTTTCCTTTCAATCTTAACATTTTCTCAAACTGTTTGGAAAAGACGATAGTAGCAGTCGTTTAAGTTTAGTAGTTGGATGCTCCTGAGGCATAATTGCGAATTCGTGATGCAATTGAGAGATTGATGAAAGCATTAACAGAGAAATAGTTCAGTACATGATGGGAAGAAGTAACGACCTTCAACCTGTTGACGAAGAAAACCGACCCGGAAGATGACTACAAAATTAAACCGCGTAAGCAAAAGCGTAAGGTTCAAGATAATCCACAGGAAAAGGGCAGCTACCTTAAAACTTATTACGTTGTTACCAGTGGATGTTTACCCTTTTAGACGGGTTTTGAGGAACAAAGTAAAAGGAAACTGTGTATATCATATCACATACTATACATAAATCACATATATAATAATTTTTGTGTAAGTCAATCTCAAGAAACAGCCAAGCGATTCACACAAATTCGTAAATATATATAAAATGAAAAATATTTTATTTATAATTACAGAATTTTTAATTGGAAATGTATTGATAGCATAGCTTTGAAAGATTTTGAAGTAAATGAAATCAACCCTTTCAAGCCTAGCGTTCTTAAATAGAGTTCAAAAATATAGTTTGTAGAATTTTTATGTTTCCTAGGAATGATTTCGACTTTTTAGTCGGGAAAAATTACAACACTATAACCAACCGTACATATTTTCAAGTACCTAATAATTTGTTAATTAGGTCAATATCTTACGATTTTAAGGACTTAGTTATAAATTTACATTTTCAGCAGGTATAACAACTGAAATTAGGAGGCATGGATAGTATATCTTGCATTAAACTTTACTTTAGAATACTGTATTTACAGGAGGAAAGAAATGTGGTATCCTGAGAGCAAATATGTTGAAATAAATAGGTTATATACGGGAGATAACAATTAAATGTTTCCTTTTCCATCTTATGGTGCTTAAAATTATAGCTCGTCTACTGGTGAAGTCGAACGGTAATTTTAAAATTGTTTCAATTCCATATATTTTTTATTCTTAACAGTCAAAAATAAGTTAAATTTAAGATAAGTATAAATTGAACAGAAATGATTCTGGCGTTAATGAGGTTTTTTAAATTGTGATAATTTTTTAAAGAAATATCTTATGCGGGAAAATATGTAGAAAATTGTAATAAAGTTTGACTTCTTTTTCAGAAATGGATTTTTAACTTTTAACTGTTGTGCATTTTCACAGATTTCTTCCCTAAACATTTTCATCCCTACAAATCATAATCGATCTGTGTCTTTTTTAGCATGTTCCAGCAGCTTGCTGTCAAGATCTGTTACTAGGTTGCAAGCTAGTTAAAAATTAAAATGAACAGCTAGAAATAAAGCTCTCTTGCAAAACTTATCCATAATATAAAGATTAAATTCAATTTGAAAAGAAATCCAAAATTCTTCATCATCTTTCTTTTGCCTTAATAGCAGTTTTGACTTTAACCCTCTACTAGTCTAGTGGTGTTTGGATTTAAGAAAGAAAAAAAAAAGTACAATTTAAAAAATCGGAAAGCGAATTGGGCTTGAATAATATCATGTTTATTAACGAGTCAAAATGTTTACAAAAATGAGTTATAAAAGGGCGATTTGATATAAAATTTAAAAATATTACTGTATGTGGATTTCACGAGAGTGGTTTGGTTTGGAACGCTACGGTCTACTTTTTTACCTAGAGCAGTTAAGAATTAAATTTGAGTGCAACACTTTCTCAGGAGAACCAGAGTTTTGTGCAACACTGGTTTTGAACCACTGCACTAGAATGAGAACGGCAAACTTATAATGCCTAAAAGAAACTTTTAAAAGGTCTTATCGTATGTCAATCTGTACGCGTTAAAAAAGCAACGAATTCAGTTTGATTCCTTTTCCTCCGATGAAGAATGTGTGGATTTCTCGCATGCAACAAAGAAATTTCAATTGTTTAAAGGCCTAATCACAAAATATATCGGTTAAAAGTTTTTCCCTATCGCAAGAGAAATCGATGCATTCTTCATCGGGGAAAGGATTCCTAAACTGAATCCGTGGTTTTTTTAACACATACACGTGACGTGTAATCAGGTCTTAACAAATTTTAACTTGTGCAACCAAAAAGTCTCAGAATAAGTCTATTGTTTCCAGAATAGATCTTTTTTAGTTCTGAAAAGCCTATATTTGCATAAGTTATCAAATATAACCTCTTTTGTTATTCAAAACATAGAAGGATTGAAATACTGAATAATAGCGTCAAATTACACTGTTGTCGATTCAACGTTACATTTCAAAAATTTTTGTCTTAGATATTGCAAGATTATTGCAACCCATGTACGTGAGAAACACTATAATCGTCTGTATTAGGCCGCGAACTTTACTCCATAGGGCAACACAAACTTGTTCCTCGTCATTTAAAAGCAGGTACCAATCATAATACCTCCAGGCCTCCAGGCGTGGCGTGCCACCTCCAGAGGTATATTTTCAGAACTTTAAGAACATTGTGATCACCAACCCATTTTACATGCCCCAGCCGCCGTTTGGGAATATGGTGGATCTTTGGCCGCCTAGAGCCTTAAATTCGCAACCCTACAGTTGAGATCAGTGCTTTTGCCGACAGAACTACCGCGGCTTTACAAATGGTAAAATATACCTAGATTGTTACGCATAATTGGCTGTTCATTGGTTGGGAACACTTTAGTAAATATTTAATTATTCCGATCGAAACCTGTTGGTCACTTCCGATCCCAAATGGCTACAAATATCCGCTCCAAACGTGGAACTCGAACTTGCTGGTCCTGGTTCTTCATGCATCATCCAACCCTATTCTAGGTTAGGTTAGGTTAGGTTAGGTTTGGTTTGGTTTGGTTTGTTGAACTTAGGATTTTTTCAACATGAAATCTACGGCGTAAATCCGATTTCGACATCTACATGAATCTATGCCATTGGCGGGATTCGAAAACCTGGCCGCTAGATAAAGTGATGTATTTAGCGGAATGAACAACTAAATGAAAACTATAAGAAAACCTGGGTTAGTGCAAGGTCTGACTTTCTTCCCAAAAGGACAATAGCCAGGAAATAGGAAAAATATCAGTGTTTTAAAAGTAATCGGTCATATATTAGAAAGTTTATAGCATAAAAAGTTATAAAGTAAAACTTAACAGTTTTTCTTGATAAGTGTTTTTTTTCCTTAAAATATTCAGGTTTTAATTTAACGAATGTTGAAGTTTTAAATAGATTTCACTTATTGACTAATTATTTGTAGAATTTCCAATTTTCTGGCTGCTTTGCGTAGGTATCGTAGCCCGTGACCTTGTTTTGCTTTTGCTCGATTTTTGAGTCTTGTGGCGAGTCCATCAAAATGCTGAACCATGTCTTGGAGAGGGAATCTGGTTTCTATTACCACATCCGAAGGTCACCTTTTAACTGCACTGCCCACTGCTCTAGATCTCCCGATGCGGCGTAGATAGAATGCAAAAATGACCTCCAACTTGTAAATCATAACAGAATTCAGGAAGAAACGAGAAGGTGTCGCAACTCCGCCCTCCGGCTAGAATATGTTTTAGACATCTTATGAACAATAGACGGGGTAAATTTGTAGTCTAGCAGTGAAGTTCAAGGGTGTGAAAGGGAAAGTCATTCTTAGCTTTATTCACTAGTGTAGGAAAAAAAAGGGTTCATTTATATGTGTATCTATAACCGAGTAATTTATAATCATAACTCTTTCTACTGCGCGAGTCATTTTTCTCATTTCACCGCTAAATTTAGCACGTGGTAAAATAAGAGATATTTCTCCTTCATTCCGAATAAATAGAGGGTACCACTAAAGTAATTATTTTCAGAATAATTAAGTCGACATCTAATGCTTAAAGCAGATTCCGAATAGCTATAAACATTCACGTTAATCTTCCAACACTCGGTACAGATATCTCAGAAACGAGTATTGATTCGGACCACTATGGCCTTCTGTTTTGTTCCGCGAGCGCTAATGACACCAGGATCAACTGTTTAAAACGATTCCGAACAGCGACGAACATTTATGCCAGATGCGGGATTCTCACCCGCGAACTCCGATACCGAAATATAAAGAATACCCAATAAAGTACTAAACTGAAAATACCATGTTTTAAGTTTTCTATGACTGAGAATTTTGTACGCGTTTTACATTAACCCTAGTTTTTCCATATTCATCTAAATAAGTGCTACGTTATTGTTAAAATATTATGCAAGTTAAAGGTCTTTGTAAAAATATTAATAGCTTTATTTGTTATTTAAAAATTTTTACACATCTTTAAGATGTGTAAAACTTTTTACTTTTAAAATCTCAAATCAAATTAGAAAGAGTTAGTTCAATGTGCGAGTTTGTACGAGCCGCTGTTCGGTCCTTATTCGGATCCTCTGTTACAAGTCACTAAAGAGAAAAAAAATAATTATTGATTTTATTTTATTGGTGTCTTAACTTTAAAATGTATGGAGTTAGTATCCTGTACTGGGCGGCAAATTAAATATTTTTAATCGCTTTTTAGTAGAGTTTTGGTTTGAATACTTATTCACGATACGTCAATTTATTGCTACACGAGGTGTCATTAGACCGGGACCTACTACTTAAAGACGGTTGCAAATGTCTACAAGCACCTGTGGACTAAAAGCATCTCAGGATTCGAGTTTGGTTTGGAGCACTATGATCTACTGTTTTTCTACACGAGGGTTAATACTATACTATACTGTACTATACTATACGGAACCTATTGCCTAAAGCCGGTTCCGAACGGCTCCGAACATACATGCCAGCAACGGGATTCGGACCCTCGAACTCCCATTCGTCCTTAGTTCGGCGTACGGAATTCAAGCCAACGGTCTCTGTTTTCGAAATACAACACTCTACAGATTCAACCCTCTCGTTAAGCCTTTTAAGTAAAATAATAAGGAAACCTAATTACTAAACGTACTGTTCTTAAGAGCATTAAATTTATTTAACTGAACTCTGTTATTTCTCCCGCGTTATATTACTATAAGAATCAACATACTCAAGTATACCTGAGTTAGTTACATTAAATATACTTTGTATTTTTCAGTAATGTAAAATATTGCAAACAAAATATTATTTCGACAGTAGATTTCCTTGACAAGAAATTCTCTTTCAATATAAGGAACTTATACTTTTTAGTTTAATGTTAATAATACTGTTTTCTTTTTGCTACACGAGTAGTAAATGAACCTACCGCTCAAAACAAGAAAGGGAATTTGTACTTACAAACTCGATACCAAAAGCATTGGCTTACACGTTCGGTTTGGAGCGCTACGAATAATTATCTACTTTTTTTTCTACACAAGGTCTAACGAGACCGGAACCTACTGCTTAAAGCCGAGCAGCTGCGAACTTCCATGCCAACTGCGAGATTCAAGACCTCGGACTCCGGTAATGAAATGCAGCGCGCTACCATTCGGTCATCGTCCGGCCACTACATGTTCGGTTCTTAACCAGTGAACTCTTCTTAGGTCTTGAGAGATATCTCCGAGAGGTCAGTCCAAAGGATCTTCTATACCAGGGGTTCTTAAACTTATTTCCCGTCTGGGCACATGTGACAAACAGGAAATTGCTAGAAGGCACAGTTCAAATAAAGTATAACGATTCTTAATATTTCTTTATTTTATTGCAATCATAAGCATCATAAACAATATGCTACACTAAAAAGGTAGCAATTCAAAATAGTTACATTTAATACGATTTTTTGCCATTGCATAGTAACTACTAATTTTTTTAAAGTCAGGCGTATACAGTTTTCTTCACAATCGCTTTTTATTCGTATTTTTCTATCATGTATTATTTTTTAAATTTTTTACTAAAATTGCGTTTATATATATATATATATATATATATATATATATATATATATATATATATATATATATATATTCATTTCCCTTTATTATTTTATTGTAGCCAGCGTCTCGATTACATTTGTTATTCATTATGAAACGCTCCCTTGTAAAATATGCTACCTTCATTACTGGATATATGACAATCCAGACCAGTTCCTACAATAAATATCATCAAATTGAGAACGCACGTGCGTGTTGAAATGATACTTTTTTTTTTGGGGGGGGGGGGGCAAGAAACTCAATTTAGGGCTAGAATTAAACAGTTTTAAAAGTTAAATCTGTGAGAAAATTCTTAATGTGCAACAGTCTCAACGATAGGATCTTTGACGACAATAACAACAACTGATAAGACAAAACAATGTTACCAGTACTAGCGAAAACAAAAGAATGTTGTTAGTATAATAATTTGCGGCTTATATTTCATTTCTAAAAGTATGTTGAATTTCGCGGCTACACAAAAAAATCGTGGCGGGCCACGGTTTATATTGATATAGTATATAGAGGACAGTCGCGGACGCACAAAAATAGCTTCTAAGAACCCCTGATCTAGACCTACATGGGACTTAATGAACCCTGGCCTGCAACCTAAATAACCTTTCTAGAAGTTTATTTAAGATTTATTCTCAAAACGTGCATTGTAACAGTTTCATCCACTTTCAATTTTCTCAATACTGAAAGATCTTTCTTTCCACCTAGATGAAAAATAATGAAATACAAAGTGAGACAAATCCCGAACTCCAGTTTCCCACTTTAAAATAAGTATAACTAATGGCGTAAAAGGTAGTAAACAAGATCGACATAAATTTACCTTGTCCTTATGTTTTGAGAGAAACGTTATTTTCAAATACCTATTCAACTGTTATTTTATTTTTAATTTCTTTTTTAACGGTTAGGTCGGGAACAATATTTTACAACACAATGACTCCTTAAAACGGAAGTTTAGATATAAAAGCAAAAAATCTGGCAAGTCTAGGAAGTCCGAGCATTGCAAGAATTTAAGGATAGTTAAATTATTCCAATAAGCATATTTTAAAAAGGAATTTACTCAGACTTGTGTTCCGAATATTAATTAAACGTATTTCAATGTTCATGGAAAAAATAGCACTAAGCATAATATTTATTTTGATTAATTTTATTTTATATAATTATGGAGTCATGATTAACATTAAAGGTTTTAATTGGCATCGAAATCCACCGCACGTAAAATACCATGAAATCATAATGTAACAAGAACAAATTTGATACGTTTATAATTACTCTCATATAACTACTAGTTATGGCATTTACATTAAATGCGGGATTTTGCTTCTATTATCAAATAAATGAAGTGTCGAAACGTCAAGGATAGTCATTTCCCATACCGTTTAGAAAAAAAAAAACAAGCTTCCCTCTTTCCCAAAACAAACAACGCTTATGTAGATAGAATCGCTCGGTGATATGTAATTAACCCACCATTTAATCACCTGGCCATGCTTTTCAACCCTTAACCTCACTCTCCGTGGCAAGGTCGTTGGTTCCAGCAGTTGCATTCAAGAAGTATGCGTGCTTTTCCAAATTGTTTTGTGTTAGAAGGGCAATGGAAAAATACTCGTTTACCTCCTTTCTTTTATTTGCATTATATGGTATATAGGCCACGCAGCTCCTTCAGTTCCCGCGCAAAAGCAGAGGAAGTAACGGAGAATATCCCAGTTGCTGGTGTGTTACACGATATAATGATAAACATCGCTACGGCAAGAATTAAATGTGATACCACAATTAAGTTGAACGGGTTTATCTTCTCTTCATATATTTCGCGGAGCGATTAGATCTCTTATTGTTACCTTTTCATGAGACGGACTTTACCCAGCTGATTGTGTTCAAAGAAAAAAGGTGAGTTGGTTGGATTTCTACCATTCAATGCGTTCCCCCTCGTTCTTTAAATATTAGCAATCACAGTTCTGATAACTTATAGTTTTATACGTTTCAGGATAGCTTTAGTGGAGTAAAAAATAACCAGTTGGATAGGACATTTTTAAAACTCCTTCAAAGGCATTGTTTACTTGTATTAGAATTAATTGATGTATCTTCCGATTCCTATTATATTCAGCAGTAATTTTTAATTTGAAAATACATTAGCAATACGGCCACATTTATTTTATGATGCTATTAAACTGTGGGACTCGGCGTTACTCAAGCACATAAAGTAAACGTAAGTAAAGTAAGCTAACGTAGTGCGCTATGAAATCGTCCCAATTTGATAATGATTTTTTCACTGAAAAAAATTTACTACTTTTTTTTATTTTCTTTTAAGGTATGTGCTTACCTTCTAAGTACATTTTTTAAATACATTAAATTTTCATTTAGTAAATTTTTTTTAATTAAAGGGTGTATTAAACAATAAATGTAAGAATTTCAATGAAATTTATAAAAATGTTGAATAAGCAATTTTAAGCAAAATTTTTTGAAATAATTTGCCTTCACTTTAGATCTCTACCGCGGTAAATAATGTTCGCGCGCATCATAATATAAATACTATGGGAACTCAAATCAAAAGGAAATAAATTGATGATTTTTACAAAACATATTGACAATTGTAATGGTGAAGGATACAAAATAGTTAAAAGACACTAAATGAATAATATCGGGAGGAGCACAAGCAATAAACTAATGATGAATGAAATCACATACCTTACATAACAATAGCCTTATTAGATGCTTCAAATGGGAAAAGCGTGTCCAGAAAAAAGTGTGCGAATATTTTCTTGTCACCAATATTACGGTCTTACATCACTCGAATTAGTAGAGATTGTTTGAACTTAATTACAGCCATTTATTAAAAAAATGAAATTAACTTATTAGCTCACAACAAACACTGCCGACATAAAACAGTGAGTTTTTTGTGTTGCCACATAGCTTTTACAAAAGTAATTACAATTTTACAGTTCGGCTAAATAGCCATTACATCTCCTATGTTAAATTTATGAATCATTTAATAAATTTCATGAATATAGTTTAGCCAACTTTATTGTGTAGGTAACTAACACATTCACTTGTGTTATAAACAAAAAATAATTGCAGTACTTCAAATAGTGTTGAAATATTTAAAATATTGTACAAAAGAACAGAAATATTGTACAGAAAACGCTTTTAAACATCTTAAAACAGCACAGAAAATTTTACAACCACTCTAGATGCTTTAATATCGCTAACCCTCTTTTGTCTGTTTTTTAAAACTAATTTTTTACTTTTAGATTTTTGTATTTTCTTGGTTAATTTTGTCGCAGGTAAGTAAGTATGAGATTGATACCATTTGCTCTTGGTCTATTTCCATTTAATTTTCAAGCACCAATAGTTCAACTGACATTTAAAATTAATTTTAAGTCGGTAATAGTCATAAACACTCAGAATTAATTATTAAAGCTGCAATATGTGCACTTAAAAATTATGTTTGCCTTTCAACCAAAGTTCCCTCAAATCAAATGAAAGTAAACTTGAATGAAATAGTAACTTGAGTGACGATCTCATTCTGAATTTCCGCGGACTAATGTAACCGTAGAAGAAACCATGCATAAAATTTTCTACAAATCCTTGAAACCATCTCAGAAAAAGATCTTTGTTGATGAAGGTATAGAAAAGGAATTGAAGTTTTGGGGGTCAGTGATACAGCAACAGACTCAGTGTCAAACTAAACAGTGCTTGTGTGCTAATGTAAATCAACTGTGTTCATTGAAGTGATATAAAGAATTCGTCATGTGAAAACAAACGAATTCAAAATAAATCTTATTCTAATGGTAATAGTTTGTAATTTAACAAGTTGTTTAACTTCGTTTTTATAATGATTAGGTAGTAATTGTTTACGAAAGTTACAGAAATTCTTTTACTCACTTACGCATGAAACATATCTGCCGATTATACACCTACTTCCAAAAGTTAAGTACAGAGCGATAAAATATGAAAAAGTGGACAATTACTGTTTTGATTGATCTGAAAGGCTGCAAATAAGTAGCTTTATGTTTATTCCTGAAATAAAACAAAGAATTACAGACAAAGATAAAAATATTATTGAATTTTCATAAATTATAGATGACGTTTACATTTGAGTCATTAACAAAATGACGTTTAAATGCGAAACAAACAACAAAAACTGACATTAATAAGGTATGTAAGTTCCCTTCACCTTCATGCAAAGTATACAGCGTGTGATCATACTTGTTAAGAGATGACTAACCACTCCAGAATCCAGTAATCGCCATTCCTTCAGTAGGGCTGTTTCCAAATCTCTAAAAGTGGCTGTAGGTGGGAAATGTCTACATGCAGCACCGATCAGGGTTCATTCGTAAAATCTCTCATTTTGTTTCTTTCAGATACCGGTAATTTCAGTTTGTTTCATTAATTTGCTTCTCAAATTTCACGAATTGGTCATCTTTATTCCGAGCTCTTTTGGGAATACTTGGACTAGTTCTCATGAAATTCCCCTCGATTTCGTCTCTCTTCCCAACAATGGGGACAAAGGAGGGCGATAGATTTGGTTTGGAGTGTTACGGTCTACTGTTTTGCACACGAGGGCTAATGAGACCGGGACCTACAGCTTAAAGCCGATTCCGAAAGTCTATGGACATCCATAGTGGGATTCGAACCCATGAACTCTAGTACCGACGATCAGCGCCCTAACCAATCGGCCAGCGTTCGGCGGAGGGCGATAGAATTTTAATATTTTTGTCATTTCAATTTTTATTTGGGATTACCATCAACTTGTTTAAGAATTTCCATTTTGTTTTGTACATTTTGATTTTGTTTTTCCTTTTCCTCTTACTCATAGTCTTTTTACTTTGCAAAAACGGGGGAAAAACCCCTTCACTTGCTACAAACATAATAGAATTACTAACTTTACTTGAAAATGAAGAGGAAGATGGGTATAAAGGGACACAGAGAAATGGAAATGACCTTCGCTCCGTTCATCAACGAGAGAGGGGTGTGGGTGGACAGAAAGAAAATAAAACAAGCGGAAATACCCCGCGGCCAGATCGATCGTAAACGGTCACAAACCCGTTAAAAAAGGGAATTCTTTTAGATGGTGGACCAGAAAACGATACAAAGTTTCGGGATTTAGTTATACTTCTTTCGCACAACCCAGTGACTCCCAAACTTTTTATGCCCATGGGCCCTCTAGTGAAATAGCTCAATACAACTATATACTAATAAAGTTATCTTAACTTTGATGTTTTTAATAATGTAAAATAAAAATAAAATATGCTGATGCTCAAAATAATATCTATTAAAATTATACTTTATGTTTTAAATTATTTTTAAAAAATAGATGTGTGAACCTGATGGGTTTATATAAGATTGATTAGTTTTGTTTGGTATTATGCTTGTAATTAACATGTCCAAGTCTAGAAGTACTAATTTAAAGTTATTTTCTTTTATTTATTTCGTAATGAGGTTTTTATTTAAACTTCCATAGAAATGAAAATGGATCACATTTATTTTACTTCGTATTAATCCTTTCATGAACCCCCAAACGTTGTTTTGATTATTTTCAACTCCAAATTATTTTCTACTTTCCACGGACCATCTGAGAAGTTACACGGACATCTGGGGGTCCGTAGGAACAACTGGTATAACCGAATAAAATTTACATTAAGGGATTGAACATTTTCTTGTAAATGAATATTTCGTGTAACAGAATATTCGGATAAATGAATAAGGTAGTACATGGGCTTTATGGGAATTTTGCCAGGGAATGAGAAATGCTTCGAGTAAATAAATATTTTGTAGTTCTGTATACATTGATTTTCCTAAATTAGTTCATGAATAACTATTTATTTAATTATTTAACAAATTAAGATAAATTTCCTTACAGTACTCATTAGTAGTATAGATAAATATCAGCATTTGTAGTTTTATTTAATTGTTTTTCACAGATAATGACATCTTCTTTGCTAGTACTTCCTTTGAAGATATGACCATCTATGGCTTTGCCATAAGAGCTGTAGCCGAACAAACGGTCTCCCTGTAAATGTTTGATGGCGTACTCTTCAAACATTTTGTAGAATTTCCTGCTCCCTTTCTAAAAGATGATTTTTTTTTATTTTGACCATTTCCCGTAAAGGAATAACATAAATATACTAATCGTGATTTTACTTTGCACGAGCATGAGCACAGAATAAATAAAGGGGGGGATTTATTTTAAGAAATCATTTAAGGCATAGGTAAACACAGACAATAGCATTTAATATACATTCATGTCCAAAATTATTTTTGCATGCTTGAATTCAAGGACGACTCAGAAACTGTGAACAATAATTTTATGAAATTTTCGAAAATGATACATAACATTATGACACACAAATACAAAGGAAAAAATTAAGAGCATTGAGTTAGATATATAAGTGTAGTATGAAACAATACAAATGGGAATAAAAAAGTGGCAATGAAATATCAGACATAAAGGAATAATTCTGAAAAAAAAAGTAAAGCCTTATGAATTTAATATTGAATGTGATCTTCCCTGACGTGTACACACAAATCACAGCGTGTTTTCATGCTGGAAAAGACGGAGAATTTAGATTCACTCTTCCAGCAATGCCTCTTTATAGGATTTAAATCTCTAGGAGAAGGATGTCTACGTATTCCTGACATAGAAGTAAACACATTCAGATGTATACACTTTTAAAATCACCTGTAAAACTAAACCTGGACTCATCGTTAAAGAGAACATGGGATCATTGGTGTTTATTCCAGTTCTGATAGACCTTTGCACCTATTAAAGAGATCCCTCTTGTCGTGTAGTCCTCGTTATATATTTATTAACAACCTGTGATCAAATGTATAGTGGAAATTATTTTAAATTGCGTTGTGTTAAATATTTGTTTTACTACAATTTAACCACAGGTTCTGAGCAACTACAGACATTAAAATGAAGAATCAACTAACCTCTAAAATAATGGCAACTGAGACTAGCTTACTATAAAAAAGTAGATTTATTATAAAAAAACATTTATACATATATTTACAAAAAAAAATAATAAGTCAATAATTAAGCTTAGTCAAACTATTTAAATTACCTCTGACAAACTTTATATATATTTAGGAAAATTTTGTAAGTAGAGAGAGAGGACCTAATCTCGATTTCAAAATGTAATGCAAAAAGATGGGTACCTTTGTGGGTCTAAAGTGATGGGCCCGGAACACTTCTGGTTGAAAAGTATGAGAGGGAAATTTTTTTATCAACCGTTGATCTGTTGTCTCTGGGGTGCGACCGTACAACTTTTGCAGGAAACTTTCTGGCGGACTTGGCTGGAGTATATAGCAACTTCCTTTTGGGACCTACGAACCAAACTCTCTGGGTCCTTCTCCTCAAACACTCTGGGGCCTTCTCATCCAGTTCTGTGGGGCCTTCTCTTCCAATTCTGTGGGGCCTTCCGATCCAACTCTCTGGGGCCTTCTCTTTCAACTCCCTGGGACCTTCTCTCCAAACACTCTGGGCCCTTCTCCTCCAATTCTCTGGGGGCCTTCTCCTCCAATTCTCTGGGGCCTTCCGATCCAACTCTCTGGGCCCTTCTCTTTCAACTCTCTGGGACCTTCTCCTCCAATTCTCTGGGGGCCTCTACTCCAAAACTCTGGGGCCTTCTCTTTCAATTATCTAACTTAGTCCTCTCCTTCTTCTTGACTCCCAATCGGGATCGTTGCCAGAAAGTCATTGGTCTCAGCAAACCCCGCCCTGAGACCACCAACGTGAGTAACCTTATCACCTCTAATTTGGCCCTGTCCCTTAGGGACTCATAAATACTCCACAAAGGTACATTCTTATTTAGTGTCAAGTACGGAGACAGGATTCTTATCTGTGACTGGAATCAGACCCCCGTACAAGACTACAATATTCCGTTAAATTATGGTCCTCTATCTCTGACGATGTGATGAGGTCAGATTTAGATCCCGAACATTTTACTTTTTTTATGAATGAAACAATTATATATCAGATCTAAATCGCCTCATCACACCTCTTTTTTGTGAAGACAGAGAAACATATACCCTTGGCTTTCTGGCAAAGAAAAAAAAAGCCTTTTTCGTTAAGCCTTCTGTATACCGATTGCAGTCCCAGTGGCGGCTGAATTCTCTAAATCAGGGTTTCGAACTGAACCGAAAAACAAAAACTGGGAACGAAAACCGGAACTGAACCGAGAAAAAATAGGAAACTATTTGTAGAAGTCAGATTTAATCAAGTTGAATCTTCAGTTGTCAAATGCGATTTTGATAATGGATAACAATGCCAATGCTCGTTGCCCACCTCTAGTATCGTACATGCTGGTTAATTGTATCATTTCACATAGTGTACCAATTGAAAAAAGAATAACATCTTCTAAATTTTTGTTTATGATAGAATTATATTTTTAGTATGAATAAAAGTATACGTAAAATAAAACTATTCATTCGGAATTGAAGAAAAAAAAGGAAAACCGCTATTTTTGGTGGAATGAAAACCGGAACTAAACCGATATATTTTTTTAGTTGAACAAGAACGCAAAAAAAAAAAAAAAAAAAAAAAAAAATTTCGTTTCGAAGCCCTGCTCTAAATTTAACTCGAGAGCAATTGACTTCCTGTTACAACAGACAGGTACTGACAGTTATCGATCTTCAGAAGCAGTTATCATTCGCGTAGGACCTTATCTAGGCCTTCTTACAACAGTTCCACAACATTGAGACTGTTTTAAAATACTCAGACAATCAATTTTAGAAGATATTTTTAAAATAAATCTTTTATTTTACATTTCAATAAAAAGGTAACAGTAGCATACAATTATTTTGAAGTTACCAAATTTTTATCTGCTCTATTTTAAGTGCAAACGAGAAAATAAATTACAAAATCGCTTTCACAAAAGGCCAAAGACCTTCTGTACATACGCTTTCATTTAAAGAAATAAAAAAAAAAAGATGTATTGCACATCAAAGTTATTTTCAGCCTTTAACGGTTTATTATTTTAATTACAAAAAATCTCCAAGATGCAAGGATAGCCTTCTAAGGTTAAAAACCTATTGAGTTTATCTTTTTGCAAATTCGCCATGTAATAAGAAATTAGGTCGTCATCGGACAATAATATTATAGATTTGGCTTCACGGTCTAATAAAAATAAAATTAAACCTATTTCTGGTAAAATATTTTAACATTGTGGACGTGTTTTAACATAGATTTTTTATTATTATAAATGTCACTGAACCAAGGGGTGTTGCAATAGTTATTTTTAGAGAAAGTCATTACTTTTAGACTGAAGTAAATTATAATCCTCTTTTTCTAATATATTTTTAAAGAGGGTGGCCTAAACTATGCCAAAAGTTATTTTAGAAATATGTAAACAATAAAATAATAAAAGTCTGGTGTCTTATATTTGTTATTTATATTTTAAAATCATTATCCAAATTTGTCGAAGAAGTATATGCAGAAACAAAACACTTGGTATTAGATAGTTGTCTTTTTTTTTAATGATGTTTTTGCAATACCATTTATAACAATGTAAAATTTTAATATAAGTATAAAAATTGTCATATAAATGCCCTATTTTCTTTGATTTGCAGCTCTCCATCTCGCGTTCAAACCTTTTATGTGGTACCTTATATTTTATTTAACAGGATCAATGCTAAACAAAATTATTTTTTCCAAGTAATCTAGCTTATGATTTTGAATACAACTCACCTTTTTTTTTCTTGGGTTCCGTTAAAAAATACGGGTAACTATACAGCAATTGTCTTCATTTGATCCATTGATGTCTAACGTCCCCCCCCCTTTTTAGGGCAAATCCGCGGATTTGAATCCCGTTGCTAGCATGAATGACAGCAACAGTTCAAAATGGATCTTTGTAGCCGTTCGGTTTTGTTTGATTTGGAGCGCTACGGTCTACTGTTTTGTTCACGAGGGCTAATGAGAACGAGACCTACTGTTCAAAGCCGATTCCGAACGGCTAAGAACATCCATGCCAGCATCGAGATCCGAATCTGCGAACTCTTGTATCGAAAAGCAGCCTTCTACCATTCGGCGATTGTTCGGCTAATAGCCGTTCGGAATTGGCTTTAAGCAGTAGGTCTCGGTCGCCTTAGTCTACTTGTAAAAACAAAGCACTAAACCGTTACGCTACCAACCAATCATAGCCGTTAGGAATCGGATTACAGCAGTAAATCTAGCAAGCTCTCGTGTTGAAAATAGAAAATGACAATAGGCAGCACCAATTCAAACCAAACTCTTTGGAAGGGGGAAGAGTAAAAAAAAGCTTATATATTTTTTTATGGTAGTACATAGCATTCCTACATAAAGAATATTCCAAATTTTCGAGTATCTGCTATTATTTAAGATTTTTGATCGACATTTTACAATAGTTCGACTTCCAAGCGTAATTAATATTACAACAGATATATCGAATCAAATCCGGACGAATAAGTACTATAGATGTTATGAAAATTTACTTTAGTGTACTGTACTTACAAAAGTTAACTAATAAATCAGTTATCTTCAAGTTTCTGTTTTTATAAATGACACCTTACGATGTTTAAAAGGACTGTTTATTCATACTGAGGATGGGCTGTAACTTTTTAAGGTGCTTAAATTCTATATTTTAAGATATTTGTCAATATACAATCATTTCTGAAGCAAAGCATGGAGATAAAAATGTCAATTTCCGTAAGACAATGAGAATTAAAAAGTATGAAATTTGCTGCAAAAGTACAGGAAAGTATGCAAATATGTTTAAGTAACAAGCAAACACGGTTTCGTGTCGAGAAATACAAACCAGGCAGTCATGTAATAAACCAGCTTTGGGAAGGGTTACAGAAGTCACAGATGTAAGTGCTGAGGAAAGGTATTTAGAGCATTCGCATGACTTGTTTTCAAGCTAGAGTTTCTATGGCTTCCAGAGGACGAATGGAAGATTGTAAGCTTTGGCCGGTAGGCTTTATCAAATAATCGTTATCCACAAGATTCTCCAAACTTTCAGACAAGTTAAAGAATCTACAACCTTTGCTGAGAGCAACTTGACAACTGACAGTGGATCAGTGAGGTATTAGTTTATTCTATTTTCTTTGGGGAAAAAAATTTTCTAGCCCCTTCTAGACAAAAATTTTGGCTGTGCTTTCAACAGATGGTAATGGTAGTGATAAATTATTATTATAACAAGTATTTCTTTCCTTATTTTAACAAGAATTGCTTCATTATTCAATCAAATTCAGTAACCTCCAGAATGCAGTTTTCCATGCATATTGAGTGACAGCAAGTTTAAACACTACTCCCTCATTTTACTATAAAAGTACATTTTTGACAAATTTTTCTCTAAAAAAAAAGTTCTCCTGTACTCTCATACCTTTTCTCTCCTGTATTTACTGATCATCATCCTGTATATAAACAAACAAAAACAAAATGAGATATCGGATTTATATTACACAGAATGAATTTCAGTGTCAAAAATATTTTGATTGATGGCAAATCATAAGATATGCAATAATCAGAATAGCATTCCAGTATTTTTGTGGATTACTGAGTGAGTATCCAACAGCATTAAGATAGCACTTTCTGAAAACTTTCACACCAACATGAACTCTAGAAATAAAATATTTTGAATTACTCATTTCCTTGCATTTTATTTTTGACACTACAGGACAAGTTCTACTGTTTCTTAAAAATTATTAATATTTTTGTCAAATGTATCCCAGAAAATATATTTGATATTTTGTACTTTTACTTGAAAAAATTTTGAACTATTATTTTTATTTAATTAACTTTAATCTTTCATTTACTTCAATATAAACTCATAAGGTTACCTACACTCATTCTGACTTCCCCATTACAATTATAACTTGACATATGGATATTGTATGTATATAAAATATTTTAATTTTTCTTGCTCTTTGACTTTCAATATCTTATCTATGTATGCTTATTTTATGATAATTACTATTATGTGATACTAATTAATATTATGTTAAACATAATTCTGTGAAAATTTGGATTATGAAAATATAATTCTGGTTACTACTATTAAAATATTTTGGAATCAGATCAGATATAATTTTTAATAGACCTAATTTTTAAAATGGCTGCAGTATTAGACTTCATCATGCTTTTATTATGGAGATATTTTGTTACAATCAAACCTTTTTTAGATGAGTAACTATAACTCATGGCCTAAATATTGAAAGTGGACCAGTATACAGCTATATGCTGATTCATTCAAAAATCCTTCAAAATGATGGCAATAATTATAATGGGGGGGGGGGGCTTGGCAAAATTAACTATACATTTTTACTTACGAGTACTTTTTCATTATTATTAAAGTTAACCAGTCATAAGCAGAACAAAAGCATGCCTAAAAGTTATATACATAATTTGTAATTCTATTTGAGATTTTGACAACTGTCATATCAAAAGCAAACCATCAACTTTAGCAAAAACAGAAAAAGCTATTGCAGAAATTGATGTGAATGATGTTTTAAACATCATTCAGTGGTGTAATACAGATAACAGCAACAATTATGTGGTATGTTTCAAATGCAAAGTCAAAAGTTAAAGGACATAATCAAACTATTAATGTGGTACTTGTTATTGGCTAACAGAGCTTGTATGTAAGAAAGTGCTTCAAAAAGTTCAACACTATCAAACAGTATGCAACTAGAAACACATCAGTGTAGACTTTGATCATCAATTTTGTGAATTATAGTAAAGTTTTAGTTTTTATCATGTTACAACATTAGATGCAAATATATTATTTGCATTTCCAAATACTCCTTATCTATAGTGAAACTTGCTCATCACTGGCTCTGTCTGTAAAGAGGTTATAATAATAATAATAATAATAATAATATTTGGCTGATTTTACACTAAATTTTCATTTACTTTTCAGATGCTGTTGGTGTTCATTGCTCTGTTAACATTGGCAAATTCTTATCCAACTGGAAACGAACAGAAAAGTACAAATTCTACCCTAAATGGGACCATTACTACACCAGTTTCAGAAAACACACCACTGAAAATAATTGTAGAAGACAAAACCCCTCCAACAGAATCAGTTGTGGTAGAATTCATATACAATAGTAACGGAAACTCAATAGAGCACAAAGGCACAGATAAAGATAAGTACAATGTGGAATCACCTCTCCATAAGGATCAGAAAGGAAATCTGAATGAAAATGACAAAGAAAAATTAGCTCCTGAAGTTACAAATACAGAAACAAAGAAACAAGTAAATGGATCTCCATCTGACACAAGTAAAAAAATTGCAGACTTTTATATGAAACCCCAAACTGCTTTAAGACCTCAAGAAGAATCACCAATAGTTGAAAACTTGCCAAAATATTTTTATGCAGCATTTAATCCAATCTATCCATTTCCTGAAATACAGTATTCTAAACAGAATCAAATAACTGAACAGAAGAATTTTGATTCATATATGCTATACAACAAAGAAAAAAGGATGAATGTTGCTGGACCCTCACTCAATCCTCTTTCAATTTATGAAAGAGAATTTAGACTGCCTACATTTGAATAAACTCAAGACAAAAAGCTCTTCGTCATCAAATGTGTAGCGGTTATAAGGGTCAGTACAACTAAACTATTGAAATCTGTAAAAGGCTAGAACTACGGACTGATTTAGACAAATAAATGGGATATTTTTTACTTAGTTTTCAAATTCATATTTTTAGTCTATGTACTAATAAAAAAGAAAATATAAAACATGGAATGTAGGCAGTGTTTATTTAATCAATTAAATTTTATATCCACTAGCTCATAACTTTAAGAAACTTTGTTTCCAAAGCAAAACATATATTTACACAAAATGAGCATATATATATAAAAATGTGTGCAAATTGAACAAAAATTTATATACATAAGGAATTCCATTTCATTAAAAACCTCAAGTAAATTTACAAAACAAATATGTATCACTGCTGCTAATTTACAATCATTCAGATGTTGGTGATTCACAAATATCAGGTAAGAATGAGCCAGTCCTTAAAGCTTCCATTTTATCTTCCATGTCAAATAAATCATTTGTAAGCCTCCTGATAGTGTTTCTCAATTCCTAAAATAAATTAAAGTCATTAGATTTTAAAAGATGGACAAGAATATGTAAATATACCAATTTATAAGCAAGAAAATATTGATCTATGACAAACTGTTTAATACTAGAAAGATAAGACTGTTTTCTCCAATAAAGGCTATGTTAAGTCATTTTTATACTAAAATAAATTTGAGACTATAGAATGTTTAATGCACTTCAATATAAAAAAGATTAAATATATTAAATTTACTGCAATTTCATACCACTTTCTGATGCTTGAGTCTAATAAAAATACAGTGATCACAGTATTTCCAAAATTGCCAAAATGATTGCATGCCTCTTTCAAGGGATATATCAGAGAAGAGATGGAATATAAACAATTACAACTTTTGTTTAAGATGAGCAATATATTATATACAGATATTTTTTATAGCATTCATAAAAATTAATGTAATCATCTCAAAACTCTATACAGTAATTCCTTTATCTCAAGTAAATTTATATTATATTGATTACATCCTTTTACAGAAAGTGAACCATTCCTGTATTAGAAACACCCAGTAGATGGTACAGCTTAAAAAGGACAATTGTGTTGCTGAAAAAAAATATTCATGGTGCATATGACCTTTATAATTTTTAAATCATCCCTTATCATTTAGATACTTTTTTTAAGTTACAAAAAAAAAGTGCTCAATAAATTGATATCTTTGGTATCATTGAAGATATTAAAATAAAAGTTTTATAAAAGTTACCTTATACAGTTAGCATTCAGATTAAGGTAGTACTAGAAAGATATAAAAACTTGAGTATTTACATTTTGCTTTGTTTTTTATATGAAATAATAGGACATATTCTACTAGAATGTAGGTTACCTTAAAATTATTCGTTTAGAACAATACAATGTATAAGAAGAAAGCTATAATAATAATACCATTAGATCATCAGATTATATAGTACAGTTTAGTATAATAATTTATACAATAATGTATTGTTATGGAACACACACTAAGACAAACACTGATTGCATGAACATTACAGGTATGAGTCTGAACCTAAATAAATATGCAGGTTTAAAATAAATTTTTGTATACTAAATTTATTTCCAATAAATGTATAACGTGCAGTTTTTGCTTTTGGGGTACACAGATAGATCATATGGTTTTTAGTTGATTATAATTCATAAAAGCTTTAATAGGTGCTCAAAAATATTTTTTTAACCAGGGCCTCAAATTATTATGATGAGGTCCTATGTATAGTTAAAGTCCTCAGAAAATTTTTCCTCAATCCAATAAACAAAAAGAAACAGGTTCATTCAATAATAACAAATGATTAGCAATAAAGGTAGAAGAATAATGCAAATAGATATTTAGGTTCAAAGTAACAATAACATTTTATACATTTATAAGAGGGTTCAATGATCCTGTAGTATAGGGAAGCATCTTGAGATTTTATTTTTATTTTATGCTCATGGCTAAATACACATTAACACATTACATTTATATTATTTACAAACAGCATTGCTAGAATAAGCACAAATTAAACACTCCATTAGCACAGAAGTGAACAGATTCTAAGAAATGGCTCTCTCCCATCATGTGGGATCAGTGAATCAATAAGAAAACAATATCCTTGAACAGAAATCTAAGAGTGAATCCACAGCCTCCTAGCCTCCTTTCCCTTAGGTAGATATCTTTCGACTCCTCTATCAAAGGACAGGGAGGAGCGATAAGGACTTGCCCTCAGATTTCAGAGATATCAAGCCCAAGCTGCATCAGGCCTACTCAACATTCCATGAGATAAAGTTGACTTTTGCAGGAATATATAAAATATTTTACGAAAACAATTGCAACCACTTCGAGTTCAACAAAATATATACAAAGCACAAGTACAAATCATGTGGTAAAACTAAAGAATAAAATTATTTGAATTGAGGAAAAAACAGTGTTTACAGTCAGACCCCAATTGTCACCTGGGCTCACAAGGTCCAGGTCAAGAGTCCCAAATCAGTTTAAGATTATATACTAATTTTAGGCTGCCATTACAAAAATCTATTCCAAGAAAAATGAATTTAAAATTTATGAGAAAACAATTTACTCCAGAGACATTTATTAATTATAATTTATAGTCAAAACTAATTGTGAAGAAACTTTATAGGACTGGTGTTAGAACTTGCATGCTTTTTGGGAAAAAAAGGATAGAGGTTAATTTCAGTTTAGCTGGTTGATTTTAGTGACAAAAGTAATTGTAATCAATTAAACAATTATGCATTCATTGCGTAGGATGAAATATGAGCTAATCTTTTCTCAATTAAATTTTATTAAAAAAATTGCAAAATTAACCTAAACTTTAACTGATTATATATTTAGCAAAATTAATAGAGTAAGAGGCTAAAACAAGCAAATTATGATGTGTGAAACAATAATTCAATATTTTAAATTTTTAAAAGTCACATTTACAAAACACTGATTAAACTGATATAACTTTTAGTCCATCAAATTTCTAATTATTTTTAGTAAATTCAAATATGAATTTAACATCTTTAAAAATATTTAATTAATATTTTTAAAGATGTTAAATTCATATTTGAATTTACTAAGAAAATTAAAATTCATATTTGAATTTACTAAAAAATTTACCTTTTTAAAAAAATACAGTTGAAATTTAATAGGATATTACTAACAAATTTTCTCCAAAATAAGCAGTATATGAAAATGTGGAAGTTGAACTTGAAGAAAGTATGATAACTAACAAGGCCTTAATTAGAACTTTAGATATTTAGAAATTTTTACTCATAAAAGAATTTAGAATCTCCTGTTTTTAATAAGAGCAAATTTTTAAAGTTGTTCTCATTGACATGATATAAAAAAAACCATAAAAATTCTTAGTTTATCCATAAATCAGTAAAATTAAGCCAACAAACTATAAATTTTATTTTATTTATTTATTTATTTTTTTTTTTTTGGGGGGGGGGGTAATCTGAAGAAGTTATAAAGTATGTCAAGAAAAGTGCAACATTTTAGTTCTTTGTTGTAGAGAAATATGGAAAAGTAGACCTAGGGGGACCTAAAAAGAAAGTTATACTTATGACCCCAGATTGTCTTAATTAGGGCCTGCTTATAGCTTTTCACTAAGAATATGTTAAATAAAATTTATTGTATTGATAAAAATATCTCCTTATTCTAAAAGAATCATTGATGACAGTAATAATGAGTAGGATATTACTAGAGTATCTTACCAAGCAAGATTTTATCATTGTACAAAATTTGGCATTTATTTACAAAGGGCAATGTCCTAAATGGGAAAACTGGGGCAAAATGGTTAAAAACCAGTTTTAGAGCTAATAAATGAAAATATAATACTTACCTGTACTAAAAGTTGAGATTTAATAAGCTGCTGTGATATATTATGTATTTCCTTTGTTGCAGAAACATATGGCTGTGTAACTAATTCAACAATATCTCGTCTCAAAGTCTGATTCTTTTCTCCTATAGGAATAACATTTATACATTTTACCACTGTTGAATTGCATACATAGTAATAAATTTTAGTACCTGATACAGTCATTCATAATATATACATTAAGTTTGAACTAAATTAAAGTCTCAGTAGAATAGTCTTAATATACGCCTTAATTTTATTCACTAAAGATGTACCAGGAATCAGTAGTAACAGAAATATTTGTAAATTTGAGCATTTAAAATATAAAAACAATTAAGTTGTATCATAATGACCTAAACAATGCATTTCATTTATTATAAAATATGTTGTCTCAGAGTCTAAATCATTTTCTTTATCAATTTTCTACAGAAAAAACATTCACAGTACATTTTAATACTGTTGACATAAAAAATACAAAATAAATACAAAATCTGATATAGCTATGCAATAAATATCTACTGAAGTATGATAAATTTAGTTAAAACTAGAATCTCAGCAGAACAGATAATTTCAGAGGATATTTTATAAGTTTATTCACAGGATAACCAGTAATGTCAAACAGACTTATAATGAAGTAGCGTCATAATGACCAAATAACACATAAAACACAAATAAATTAGACTCAGCTGAAACCTTGACAATGACACATATAAAAAATTTAGAAAGTTGTAAAAAGGTGTTCAGAGCAATGAAACAAAATGCAACAAGTCAAGTTCAGTAGAGACATTTATAGTTGTGTCAAGGAACTAAAAACTAACAAATTTTAATGATCCAAGGTATGAAATAAAAAATTAAACATAGCATAAAAACAATAACTCTTGTTTCAGGAAATAAAATGCATAATAGGACAGAAGGATAGTATTTAAGATTTATCATTTTTTTTTGGTATTTATGCAATTTTTTATTTTTCCAAGAGACATGGGCAACAGAATTACAAAGAAGCACCAACATACAACAGTACTGAGGAAAAGATTAAAGTTGAAAATAAGTTAAATTTAACATAAGATAAAATTTAATAAGTGCCAAAAATGAGAATCTTTTTTAGAAATAGGAAATTCACTGACTTCTCTTCTTTTAAGGAGGTTGAGACATATCTGGACAGTAGAGCAATGCTCTAGGTAATTTAGCTGAACTTTTGAAAGTTAGATTCTAAGCTGAAATGCTGTGAAGAACAGGTTTTGGGATAAAATTTATACTTTGGTAAAAATGTAAAACAAGATTTTTGAATTCAAAAAGAGTAGGCCTGACTGATTTCTCTGTGAACTGCAGCATTGCCTACATACCAAGAAGAAACATATTTTTAGGGCATAATTTTTAACAACTTTAAGAATCTATAGTTATTTAAGAGAGGTGATTCTTAAAATGCTAGATAAAACATGGGTCTAATGTAACTTTTATATAATAATAGCTTTGTTTGGTTTGGAGTGCTACAGTCTACTGTTTTGCACATGAGTGTTAATGAGACCCAATAGTGATCAGGTAACTTCTAAACAAAAGAAATGGTTTAGGTGTAGCAATTGCAACTTTCATTTCTCAAACTGTGTTCCAAATATGAAGTCTCCAATTTCATCTACAATTTAGGATAACTTCTAGGTATTTATATGAAATTTACCCAAAATAACTTTCCCATAAGTTGAAAATTATGCTTGATGAATTCTGAAATATTTTTAGCAGAAAAATCAGGATGGGAAATTTTGCTGGATTTACCTTGATATGTTTGCAGGTAAGTCAATGTTAATATATTTAACAATAATTCTGAACAGCAAAATAAGTGCTATGTGTTTATGTTGGCAAGGATAGCTGAGTTATCAGCAAAGAGGGCAAGAACTATTTTTGGTCACACATCATGAATGAATACAATCCTTAACATAATGCATAGACAATAAAGCTCATCTCTATAAGCCAGAGCTTGATAAGACTACAGTAAATTTAGTGACACCTTTTCAGCAAATTATCTAAAAAAATAAAGAAATACTTTAAAATCATTGGTATATTTTGTGATTTTAACACTTGGGATAATTAATAAAATTATGTATGTGCAAAACATTATGTATGTTAGTATGAAGAGGCAAAACATTATGACCACAATGAATGTTGAAGTTTTAGTTTATATGTTTAAGTTCTTAAAAAATACTTAGCGATTCATTTACCAATTTTGGCCGTATAAAAAATTCTTTATCTATTCCTAAAATCACATTTTCCAGTGAAGTTTTGGGACATGAATTACATACAAAAAAGATGATTTTATTGATAATCCTGAACCATAAACAGTCAGAAATTATTTGTAAGTTTTGAATAAAATTTATCTGATTATTGGCAATGATTGAGTGATATTTTAGAAATAGTTCATACTACAAGACCAAAAGTTTTTTTTTTTTAATTTCAAATTTTTGACAGTTTATTTACTCATATTTCCTAAAATGTATGTTTACACCATGCAAAATTTACAGAAAAGATGTAGTTTTTCAAGAGGAATATAATGGTGCAAACTGAATTGAATTGAATAGCTCATACTACAAGACCAAAAGTTTTTTTTTTTTTAATTTCAAATTTTTGACAGTTTATTTACTCATATTTCCTAAAATGTATGTTTACACCATGCAAAATTTACAGAAAAGATGTAGTTTTTCAAGAGGAATATAATGGTGCAAACTGAATTGAATTGAAAACTAGGTATGTGTAAAGAAAACATTCTCTTAATGTGTGAAAATTAAAAAAGGTATTGTTGCTATATTAAAACGTATTTCAGTCTCTATGAAAATAGCTCCAAATGAGAAGGGGTTGTTCATATATTGGCAAAATAAAATGTTTCAAAAGGTTTCAGAAGCAAATTATAAATTTTAAATATCCATATGCTTCTTATACAATGAAAAGCCAAAACTTTGTGATCATTATTTTAACTCTTATAAATTTTAACTGCTATAAATTAATTTCTCAATAGTTTATAAAACATTTTATTCTACTAATACTGTACTAAAATAATTTGACATAAATGAGTATTTCAAATTTTTATCTCCATTTAACACTACTTTAAATTCTCAATCAAAGTTAATAAAGGCTTATATAATTTAAAACTACTTACTTAGCTTTTTATGCAACAATCTAGAACAGAAAAATAAATAGATATAAGTAGACCATAGAATAAATTTTAAAGAAAAGTGTATTAATTTATATAACAATTTTACAGACAATACAAATTATTTTGAATGCAGATTTTTTTTCAATTAAAAAATTTTTTTCAACACTCAAATATTCAAAACAATATTAAATATTATTAATTATCTTGGCATTTAAATATTTCAAATCCATTTTATGTGATTTAACAAATTTTAAATCAAGCATTTTTAAAAGTGCCTGAAACTACAGAAAGTAAGAAAATTTAAAAATTTTATTAACTATATAAAGTTCTAAAATATTTTTGCTTCAAATTTTATACTATTTCACTTTTGTCACCAAGATACTAAGTTATCAAGCATGTAAATAGTTTAACTTATCAAGAAAAATACACAGAAAATATTTAAACATTGACACACTACATGCCCAATTGGTATTGGAAACATACTGAAAAATCGAAAACTGCCAAGTATATTGGAAGCATTGACACGTATGGACATGTATTGCTACCATGGAAAAAAACCATAACTAAAAAAATTTAGAAAATAACTTTCAGTCATTAATTTTAAACTGTCAATTGAAAATTTACTGATTTTATTTTTGCTAATAACAGGAATCTTATCATGGACCATAATTTATTTATAATACAGAGATTTTAAATTGTTTTTTTAAAATTGTAACTATTGAATAAATTACAAGAAAATACAAATTTTTACCAGTGATGATACATTTTTTTTTTTTTTTTTTTTTTTTTAAAGATAGTGATGACTTTCTTACCTCACCTGCCTCCAAGCAATTTATTTATTTACAGTTTTTCAATAGATTATTGATATTTGTATTTGAGTTGATTTAGTAAACTACTACTTTTTTCTCTATGAAAAAAAAAAAAATGCTTGTTAACATAAATGTGAAGGTAGCCTTTCACTGTTCCAAAAATTACTCTCTACATTTTCAAAAAGGTCCTAGTTTATCTTACAAAAATTACAATATGCTATTTAAATATTTGTTATATATAAAAGAAGACAGTATAAAATCTAAGACATAATACATATTAAACGTATCTGATAGTATTATATAATAAACAGGAAAAATGAAAAGTATTAAACATTTCATGGGATAAACATTTTCATAATTTAGTTTTAAACATTTTTTTTATACTTGTTCACTCCATAAAAGCATAGAAACTAACAAAACTTTTAGTGTTTTTGAAATTCACATAATTTTTCATATGATTAATTATTTTTGTCTATTACAGGTTGCTCTTTAGATTTATTTATTTTATTTTTAAATAAAAAATTTCATTCTATTTTAGTACTACAAATTACACATTTAAAAAAAAAATAAAATAACTAATATAATTTTTTTAAACAGGTTAGTGTTTACATTAAAACAAACTCTAAATACCTTATAAAATATGTAGTTTAAAACTGCACCTTAAAACTAATATTTGCATGATAATAGAATGCATAACAGTCAAGGAAAATAATTTCTGAATAAGGGTTCACTTATGATTATTTGAAAAATCTATATTATTGTTAAATATATATTAAAAGCTATCTTTTTGATTAAAAAAATTTATATTAAACTATTTACCAGCAATTTGATAACACTTATAAAACAGTTAATGCTAGGCTAATGTTGTTAACTCTTTAAGACCCAGATAACAAAATTTCTAATGGTATCTGGTTCCTAGCCCAATAGCTAAAAGTTTGCATGTTTTCATCTCCCTTCTCAGTTTTTTGTTCACCTGTCAATCAAAGAAAACTTGTTTTATCCCATCTCTCAAGAGAAAACTACCCATTCTATTCTTCTTTTTGGCTGATTACATCCCTTTATCTATCAGTGCTCTAAAGTACTAAATTAGAAATAAAACCAAGATACAATTTTTAAACACTTCTATGGAATACTGATAATAAATTAAAAATACATTTCTCTTATAAAACCCATTTGATGTTATAATACAGACCTAAAAATTTTAAAGATGCATATAAAATGAGTAAAATTACCTTTGTTGAACTATATACTGATATTTGCATATTTAAAAACCAAGTAGTATTAAAAGTGTATTTAAAAAAAATTAAGACTTTGGTTAAAGAAAAGGGGGGGGGAGCTAATTATTAAACATTCATAATTTTGTAGAATTAACTTGTTCAATAAGTATGCTTTTATTAATATTTTATTCACAAGAATTATTTTTGTTATGACTCAGATTTATCTATAATTATTTGATTCCTGTATTTCATATCATAGCAAAATTTTGATTAAATTTTGTAATTTTATTTTCTATTCCTTAGAGCAATCTTGTTCTCTCTCTTTCTCTCTCTCTCTCTCTCTCTCTCTCTCTCTCTCTCTCTCTCTCTCTATATATATATATATATATATATATATATATATATATATATATATATATATATATATATATATATATATATATATTATAAGCATAAATATATCTTGTAAATGTTCAAAAACTTTGCACTGAGTGGCCTCATTTTGTTTTTGTTTTTTCTTTTTAATTTTAAGACGGTTGATACATATTCCTTTAGTTCTATTATTTTTTTTCTCACCATAAAAGCTTTCTCTTATGGCTATAACCTGTTTCTATGTAGAAAAATGACTTGCTAATTGTTTAATTAATAAAATTTTGATGGCTTGTAATATCAGAAACTTTGAACCTTAAGAAAATTAGCTTTTGTCATTATAACAAATGATTTTACTATTATCATGTCAAACCAAAACAGATAGTACCACCATTTCATAAATTTTTAGACAATACTACACTATTTCTATTTCAGACCAGCCAGATCGACTCCCCATGAAATGATTGTAAAATATTCCAAAAAATTTTTTCTCTGGTTTTCCTGATGTCACTACATAAGAATAAGAATTTTTTATTACTTTGGCACAATCTATGGATGCATCATTTTCAGATTAATTTTCTTGGACGTTGATGTCTAAATCATCAGAATTTGAATTACATTAATTTCATTTATTACTACTTGCAATGGGATTTTCCTTCTCCTGAAAGTCATTTCATGAGACAAACAAAAATTATGCATTTCATCCAAAATTGGAAAGAGTAGCAATAAATCATTTCACGTTCAACAGCAATTAGACAGTTTGTTGAAAACGTTTGAGGGGAAGGGTATTTATTTCTCCTCAGGTATATAAAATAGAGTCCCTTGTATATTTTTATCAGCATATACTGCAGATATCAGCTGTCACACCTCTAGGGCAGAAGGAAATTTTCTCGGATGGCTTAAGGATTACGTAATAGATCCTTATATTTAAAATGTTTGCTTAAAGAATAATATAACACCAGTATTACATTAGGATACTACTATAACATTAATACACATATAGATTAGTACTTTTGGTTATAAATATATAGAAGAAAAAATTATTTTACTATTTGTTCTTTAAGTCAATGTTAATAGCAAACTGATGAGTTAAGATAAATTACTTTAGACACAAATAGAAACATATAGTAAATGCATGAAATCAAACATATAAATATAATGAAAACATACGTATTATACTGTATGGACTGTGTTTCTTTTGACACTTCTTTATCAGATAATTCAGTAGAACTACGTCCCCATGTATCACTTATAGAAAAGTCACTAGCTATGTATAAAAAATGACTAGTTAAAAAACAGAATTAAAATTAATTATATAGCATATACTACTATTAGAAAGACTTACCTGATTGAGGTAGAGCCTGATGTGTATCAATTTCTTCATCAGACTCAGATGCTTCACCTGATATAACAATGCCATGAGGAATTCGAGGGGGGTTCTATAAGAATTACATGTATACTGACTACTACTAGATAAAACTATAAGCAAAACATAAAATGTTATCATAAGTTATCACAAGCTTCATAAACATTAGGTTGTAGGACTTACAAAATATTATGCCAATAGGGTGCTACTGCTCTTTGATATGTATTCACATTTTAAAAACTTTTGAAAGTAAATTAAAAAAGTTTTAAAAACATTAATCATTGATTTATTAAATTAATTTTTTTAACGATTTCATATTCTTTTTTTACATTAACCCTCAGACACAGAGCCATAAGCAGGATTTAGTTAGAGGATGGGGGGGGGGTGAAGAGCAGAGCTCAAACTGAACTGAGCCTATTATATATTTTAGTAATTTAATTAAAAAACCAAAATATTTAAAAATATATTAACTTAATATTAATATTTTGCATTAATTATAACATTAAAATACTAAAAAATTTAATATTACATATATAAAATGGTCAGAATGGTTCATTCTGGAATTTAGCAGTATGTGGTACAAAGAAAATAAAAAAAAAGAGTAACAGTAATATAGTTTATTTTATCATGAAATCTAGAAGCTCACTGTGAACATATTATTCATTGGGGCTAAAGTTCAATTGCCTGGAAACCATTGTTAACAAATCAGATGTTTATCAACAGTTGCCAGGAAAGGTCAGAAGTGCAATAAGTTTTATAAAATCATTTATATAACCAAAACTTTTTGACTTTTTTAATCTGTTGTTAACTGTCAGATTGCCAACAGGTCAACAGAAATAATGGAAACAAAGGAAATCCACAAACAGACAGGTATAGTTTGGTTTATTTTGGAGTGCTATGATTAAATTTTTGCTACATGACTAAGAGAGCAAAAAGGATGTAATATATAATAGACAGGAAAGGGTGCAATTTAAGCATAGATACAAATAAGAATTAAATTTTTTTTTTTTTTTATTTTTTAGCTATGATAAAAATTTTGAATATATATCATCATACACAGCTAAGAAGCCCAGTTATAAGCCAGTGCTTTTCCTCTGACGATTTATCTATAACGACTTTTGATTGATCTTCAGTTCTTTTCATTATTCGGAGAAAATCAGAGTCTACTGAATCAGTCCATTTCAAATGTGGTCTTCTCTAGTTCCAGTGGGTCTAAAAAGCAATACCTTTTTTACTGTGCTGCCATCATATTCTAATCATGTGAGTGAGCCATCTAGTTCATTCTAATTTTTATGTACCTAATAATGTTACTTTGTTTATATATCTTGTATAGTTCAAACAGAATCTCCTTCTCCAACTAATGTTTTCATTTATACCATCAAATATACTCTGCAGAATCTTACTTTCAAAGACTGCAATTATACTTTCCTTCAGTTTTGTCATTGTACAAGTTTTGGAAGTATATATGTGTGTGTTTGTGTATATATGTAGGTCCATGTACAGTCTTGTATAATATGTTTTAATAAACTTAAAAATTAAATGTTGAATAAACATGCAGTTTAGAAAAAACTTTATTTGAAAATGTACTTTTATATTTCAATATTAAAATACAGAAAGTTAATTCAAGAATTTAAAATTTTTTAGGGGGGGGGGAAGGGAAGGGCAGGGGCTATGGCTCTGTTCTGAAAGCAAATGTACAGCCTAACTAGTCTTTGTTACTAGAACACAGATTTGAGATTTTGATTATGAATTGCCTAAACATTGCATTTTCCCATTCAAATTCATTATATCACATGCATTAACAAACTATCATATGCATCAACAAAAGAAACTTTTTGTTGATACAGAAGCAAACATTCCTTTGTTCTGTTTTTGTAAATTTGTATGTCAGGAATTTATTTTATTATACTAAATGATCATGAGAGAGAAGTCAAGATGAAAAGCATGGTTGATAAAACAAACATTAGATCATTTTTGTCCGAGGCTTTCACATTCAAAAGATAAAGATCCAATTAAAGTAGGAATTACTTCAAATTTTTACTTTTTAAAACTTTCTGGATAATATTTTCTCAATCCCCCTCCCTTTTTCAATCCTCATTGATTCTAAAGCTTACAGTTAACATCATCTGATATAACACTAAGAGAGATAATTTATATAAATATTTCAGTATCTATTTACAATTTCCATATCTATTAAACTATATTACATGTAAATCTACAAGTAAAATTAAACTACATAGTGAATACAAGTATTATATGCATTAACAAAAGGGACTTCTCTTGATACAGCTGCAAACTTTCATTTGTTCTGTTTTTATAAATTTGTATTTCAGTGATGCAATGTAATAACTACAAACCACTAGTATATTAATAAAATACAGATTTATAGTGAATCAAAGCATAAATTATATCTTTCAAACAAAAAGTTTTTAAAAAAAACCATAATTTACACTTTTTTTCGATCAACACTTATTTAGTTTTTAATGATAATGTACATGTCTTTACAGTTAATGCTGCTTTGATATTTCTATAGACTTAATACTATTAAAAGTATCTCAATTAATTAAGGTTATGGAAAATTAATATACAGAATTTTTTAACAAATGAATAAATCCATTAAAGCATTATTAAACTCCCAGATTATGCATTATAGACTTCCTTTGGTAAACTGATAATTTACTATATTTAATTCTGAATTCTACAGAAACATTTGAGCATTACCAATATCCTTCAATTTCGATTGAATAAAATATATCGAAACGAACAAACTACAGTAATTTCTTTCACAGGGCACGAACTCAGTGGAATAATAAAGTAATTTAATCATATTTTCATTCCAAGAAACGATATTTTCCTGTCAAGATATAAAATAGCTTTTTAAACTAATTTTAATACAATGAGCTTTCACTTTATCAAAGACAAATGTTGTTTAGATATATTACTGAAATTATTTAATAATTTATGAACACATTCAAAATTTCAAAGCGTGCGCATACTACAATATTGAGTACATGTAATAAATAAAATAAAAATCCCATTTAATATCAAATAAAATAGATTTTAACAGAAAATTACTTGGATATCTTTATAATTGGATGACGGTAATACAATTCTCACTTCATCTTCACTTTCAGGAGCATTATCGCACGATAAGTTTGATGCAGATGCTCCTTGATTTAACATAGCCATTTTTATATAATAATATTACGGTTTAAGATGTTCATAGATGCAGGGCTTAAAGTATTAAACTTTAAAAAATTATTCACGGATTTGCACTCATTTGAGATACACACCGATCCCCAATACCGAATTGCAGACGATTCTTCAATTCAGTTCCTATCACAAGATTCGTTTTCTTTTTTGTAAACAATCGGGTAATATATCACATTTGTATCGAATTGAATTTTCCAACAGGTGACTTCTTTCAGGCCAGAAAACTTACTAGCAGTGTTTAAAATAATATGTTATTCTTAAAATGTTTTATAAGTTACTTATTTAAGTGTTTACAAAATTTTAATTCATTTTTAATTAGTTAACACAGATCGAGAGCATTTGACGTCATTGTAAATCTCCTCGCATGTCATATGCTAAGGACTGGTCTCACCAATTTTGTTTGTATGTATAAATGAGATATACAATCAGATGTTTTATTTACGTTGGGATAGAAGTTGTAATCTTCTAACATAAATTCGGGTAAAAATTGTGATCCACATACAAGGATTCTTAGAATATCTGCTAATCCTAAGAAAGGATTACGGATTTGTAAATTTTTATTAATAATGTTCAGTCTACTCCCCAACATTTGATTGCATAGGTTTTTAGAAGATTTATTGTTTTTTTTTTCTTTTTGTACTTTCTACGCATAAATTGCAGGTGGGGAAAAAGTGAGTTTACTGTCCAGTGTAATGACTAGAAACTTCCCTTCTTTCTCTATATCAATAATTTAACCACCTAGCTTGATTGAAGCCCAGTGGCTTTTGGGTAGCGCTTCACGATCCCAAGACACAAGTCAGAGGTACCATCCTGCGGGCTGGGCAAGGTTGACTCAGCCTTTCCTCCCTTCAGTCTACCGACTGAAGGGAGGTCAGTGTCCCCCCCCCAGTGTTTAGTTCCCAAGCACGCTTGGGAACTAAACACTTGGGGGGGGGGTTCTGCGAAAGGTTGACCACCTACCCGGGACATATGTTTCGCACCTCAGGGCCCTTCGTCTCGAAAACGGAGACCCTGCACCTTTGGCTCTGGCCCGAAGCGGGCTGCAGCCGTGGAGTCTACTTTTTTTAGCTTGATTTCAGGTTCTAGATGAAGGCTGCGGTTTCGACAAAAATGCACACAACTGGACTTCGTTAAGCTAAGATTAAATCCTTTTTCTTCACACTACTTTACTGTGCTGTTATTGCAGTCTGTACTTGACGTTAGACAATTATGCTATTCCTTACACAAGAAATGTGCAGGTCGCCCACATAGAGGCTTCCATGAACTGATTCAGGGATTTGTTTTAAAATATTGTTAATAGCGATGGTAAACAATGCGACACTCAAGACGCTGCCTTGAGGCATACTTTGCTCTTGTATAAAAATGTCGAAAAAAGTATTTCTAAACCATACCCGAAAATTTTTTAAAATCAAAAAGTTATAAATAAAAATTGGCAGGTTTCCCCTCAAATCAAAGTCATAGAGTTTACAAAGGATTAAATGTCTCTATATTCGGTCATATGATTTCTCCATGTAGAAAAATACAGTTTCGTTTGACAAAGGCATCTCTGACTATGTTTTCAAGGTTTATGATACTGTCAAGTGTACACCTACCACAGCGAAAATCACTCTGATATTTGGATAGGCATGCATTTTTTTCCAAATAATGTGTAAGTCGCCAACTGACTGCTTTCTAAGATTTTACATAACAAATTTGCGAGAGCAGTTGGAAGGTAACTCAGAATTCGTGAGATCTTTACCTGGTTTGAAAATTGGTATAACAGTAGCCAACCTCCAAGAAGATGGGAATTTGGGTTCTTGCCAGATTCTATTACATAGGAGAAGTAAATATGATTGCGAGGAGGTAAATAAATGTTTTATCATTGAATAAAAAATATTGTCTGGGCCAGAGGAAGTATTATGTATACAGTACAGTTCGAGCAGCTCTACTTAATTCAAGATTTGTAAATTCCTTATTATAAGGTACTTTGGTTTCAATTTGAAAATTTACGGTCTTTTTTTTCAGCTAGAATTTTAATTTTGTTAAACTTGAGTAGTTCACTTGAGGATATAAAAGTAAGAGAGGATTTGGTTTGGTTTGGGGCTAAACAGTGTACTTTTTTGCAACTCTAGGGCTTTTGAGACCTGGGCCTACTGCTTGAAACCAATTCCGAAAGGCTACGAACACCCATGCCATAGTGGGATTCAAACCCACGAACTCCGGTACCGAAGGTCGGCTCTATAACCATCGTTTGGCAAGTAAGAGAGGAGGCTACTGTGTTAGAAATGTCTTAAAAGGTCTGATTATTGTGGGTTAGTATGAGAATTTGCCTGCTTGGATATACGCCATAACAGCGTTGACGTGAATGTGATGACGATATATATTATTAACATAATTTCTCTGGCTACGTCTTAAAGATAGCCTGAGGGTCTTTAGTTTTTTACAATTCATGAAATTCTTGATGATAGGGTTAAATACATTAAAAACTGTTTTCTCTTCTCTCTGTAAGTTGTTTTACATTCGTGGTTCCACTCTGCTTCGTTTGTCTCAGCGGATGACAGGAGGCCTTTGGAATTGAGGCATTTGTGGCGGAAATTACTGTATCTGTGGTGAGATTAACAGCTTCATAGACAGAATTATTCATGGCCATGTCTCTAGTTTTGAAAAGCTGTCAGTCTGTGGAATTAAAAATGTAGTAAGATAGTGTATGATTTGAGCTAAACTGTCCGGAATGAGTAAGAATAATAGAGAAATGTTCACTATTCTGTAAATAGGTGCCAACAGTAAAACACCAAAAGGAAAAAAATGGGCTATGAGTATTAAAGTCATGAGCAAGATTAAAGGAAGATGGTGAATTAAATTTGTCAGTGACGCAATTGACAGAGTTTGGACACGAAAACTCATTATCGAATTTCATGACGTTTTTAGTATTAGCCCTGCCTTGAATTTCTGACATTTTACAGCATACATCCATTAGAGTAAAATACAAAACACCTTATCTGACCCTTTCGTACTGAGACATGGACTAAACCAGGGGTCAATACTAAGCCCGTTACTGTTTTAATATATATTGCTGGTGTCCAGGAAATGATTAGTAAATATTCTACAGTGGGTCCTTTTGCCGAGGACATCATCTTGTGTCATTCTGCATCTTATATAGAGATAATTGAGTCTAACCTCAACTCTGTTCTTCCAGAGGTATGTGCTTTTTCTAAAATACATAACCTAACTTTCAATACCTCAAAGTTATTGCTTACCATCTTTACTACCAACATATGTCTTTATAACTTCCAACCAAGTGTCTTTATGAATGGCTGTGAGTTAAATTATGAAAAAATACTAAGTATTTGAGTTACATTCTGGATCAAGGGGTACTCAGAAATAAACATAGAAAGGTTCTTGCAAAAAATGTAGGAAGAGATTCAACATCCTTAAATATATTTACGGACGAGACTGGGGTGCAGGTGCTAATACACTGCAAACCACCTACATATCACTAGTCATATTAATTTTAGGATATGGTTTCCTCATTTATTTTTGTGTCTCAAAATCTAACTTAAACAAACTTGAAAGATTTATTAAGCTCCGCAAGTATAATTACCGGTCTTCGTAAAAGCTGCTCTGATGATATTGTACTTTTTGAGAGTGATCTAGTACTTCTTTCACTGAGAAGTAATGACTGCTTTTCAAAATATTACAAGTGCTATAGACCCAATGACCATCACAGAACTTCTAATTATCTTCATTCATGGTATATTAATAAGCGTTTAAAGAGACACAGTCTATTTCCTTCGTAAACGAGATGGGCCTACCTTCTGAAGAGGTGGAATCACACTACTTAGAGTCCTATTTGAATTTTAAGCTTGACCCTGATATAATTCATTTCCAGACTAATCTATTGGGTTGGTTGGTTGGCTGGCTGGAATTTAATGCCACTAATTCCACATGGGACAAAATGTGCCAAACACAAGGTTATACAAAACTACATCGAGTCATGACGCGAAGTTTATTTGATAAAATTTAAAAATTTAATAAAAGTGTATAGTGTAAAAGATTAAAACCGTGGTATAAAGGTAAAAGCATGAACTGTTTAAAAGGTGGTAATGGCAAATAAATAAATAAAAAAAAACAGAAACAAGGACAAGATAAAAAAAGGTGAAAAGCTAGATGAATAGATAAAAACCAATGACACGTATAAAGGTAAAAATATTTGGATGAGGGTGTGAACTAAGTAAGTCCTTCATGCTTACGAATAAGGATTTAAAACAGGAGATACGGTCATTGTCGAAATTTAGACATTCGATAAAAATACGTTTCACCGACATAGCGATATTACATCTGGTACAAATAGGGGCAGATTCTCCTATCAAAAGGTGACGATGCGTGAATCGAGTATGGCCAATCCGCAAACGAGTAATTACAACATCTTCTCTCCTAGAAGATTGATTATGCCAGGGTTCAATAAATGATTTTAAGTGATGCAGCTTTTTCCCATTTCTTGGTCTCACATGTTCTGCCATTTGTCATAGACAATTTTCTTAACGTAATTATTGATGTCCCAATAAGGAATTTTAAAGTCTAGTTGGTTATTTGCCAATTTTGCGGCATTATCAGCAAGTTCATTTCTTTTAATACCAACATGCGATGGTACCCAACAAAAGTGTATGTTAAAACCCAGAAAGATAAGATTGTCATAAAGATACAATATCTAGAATATATAAGGGTTGCTTGTGGAGTTTGGGGCTGACAAAGACTTTAAAATACCAAGAGAGTAGACATAAAAGATAAAATTTCCTCTCTCATGGCGGGTCAGTTGCTGCAGAGCTTTTATAATAGAGGTAATTTCAGCTGAGAAAACAGAAAAAGCGGGATGCAAATTATAACTGGACTACTCTCTTGACCAAGGTAAGCAAAAAGTTAGAGTTACTAGAATTTACTAGATAAATGATTGTGGAAACAATTTATAGTATTCCACATTCGGCTCTGAAAATGTACACTAAAGCCAGTAATGGAAATGGAGGTGTTTCTTTTAGTGGTGTGCACACTGAGACTGCTGAGAGAGCTATTGATATTTTGATTAGAAATCCTGAGAACTGTTCTATTTTCAGATCTGAACTTCAGGGCATTCAATATATCAACACGTCTACTGAACTTATTTTCAGGGATATTTGGATTTTAACGGACAGCCGTGTCTCTATATAGTACCTTTCTTATTAGACGAAAGTAGGGGACAAGCCTGAATATTTTAGATCTTATTTTGAGGCTTTTTACAAAACACTGTACACTTTCAGTAGGTTTTCTCCCATGTTGGACTAAATGATAACGAGATAGTCGATAACTTAGCTAAGATTGTCTCAGCTGACAAACTTCACGGCGACCCAACCCTAACCTATAATAAAATCTCCTATACAAAAAGATAGAGACAGGCGCACTTTGGAGAGGCCCACCTGCTTACTCTTGATATTTTGGTAAAAGTCCTGGTTGGTGTCACCGGCTGGTTATTTCTAGAAAACAGCCAACGGCTCTCTCTCCCTTTTTAAGTGGATATACCAAATCCCACCCTTTTCAACAAGGCCGGAGAATCTTTGCTGAGTGTCCTTAGTGCAAGGCAGATCAAGCCTCCCGAATCATATTCTTAGTTGTTTAAACTTCACTATAGGGGGATTTTAAGGGAACCGCTTTCATTTTTGGACTTTTTGCAGTTCTTTATTTTCATGGAGTGGTTATAGCTGCATTGAGCCTCCTCGGATCATCATCATCATCATCAACACAAAAAAAAAATCTTAATGATGAATCACAGTCCTACGATTGTATTTTCTTTCTTGAAATCAAATGTTACAAACAATTTTAAAGTCTAACATTTGTATTAGTCAGATTCTAATGATAATAAAGTAAGTGATGATATATTTTTTTTAACTAATCATGGTTCTTAAGGGAGATTTAAGTCATATAAATTTATAAAAAAGGATATTTATTTCCTGTACATTTAGGCAATGAAAATAAAATATCATTTTAAAGACGTTTCTATCTTTATAATTGTTAATATTTTTCACAATTTGTTTACTCTTAAAAAGACATTTTAATTTATGATTCATAGGAAATACAATGCAAATGTGAGCCTCTTCAAAGTGGGGCTCTTGGCACGTGGGCCAAATTCGCAGCCGTAAATCATGCCTTTTTCGTATGACTTTTGAAATGTAGGTGAAGGGATTTCAAGTAAAATTTTGGCTGTGAAACTTGCTGAGTTTAATAACTGTTTTGATAAATAATAACTGCTATAATGTATTTATTTCAATAGAATTATCTTTATAGGTAGCGGAAAAGGGTTTTTTTTTATACAATGTAAAAGTTTTATAATTATATAATGCAGTTATTTTTATAAAATTCTTTTTATAAGTATCGGAAAAAGTGTTTCTTATACGGGGTAAAAGTTTTATAATTGTCTAAGTTACATTTAAAAAGAAATTTTAAAAATACAGAGCATCTATATTTCTTCTTTGCCTTCAAACTACTACTACCCAAGCTCTTAAACTGAAAAATACAATAGCTCTAAATTCTGCAGACAGAGGTCGCCTCCTTAGTTTCGGTCTCACCCTAGTGAGACCAAAACAGAACACCGAGTGCTGCTAAAGCTCTGGCTTTAAATTGAAAGAAAGATAAAATTTAAAGAAAAAAATATCGTTATTCTAGAAGAAATGAATTTCATAGTATTATGACTGAATTAAAAGTAATATCCCAGTGAGTATTTTAACATAAAAAATACCTTGTAAGATTCCGATTGTCACATGCATTTTTGAACAATGAATTTTTAGAACTGAACTTCATGGGATTGAATCTTACAATTGAAATGGATATTTGTAATCGATCCGCTTTTAGAAGGAAAACCGAGAGTTTGGTTTGGAGTGCTACGGTCTACTTTTTGCAACACGAGGGCTAATGAGACCAGGGCCTACTGCTTAAAGCCGATTCTGAACGGCTACGAACCTCCACGCCATAGTGGGATTCGAACCCACAACTCCAGTTCTGAAGGCCAGCACCCTAACCATTCGGCCATCATTCGGCAGAAAAACCAAGGGAAAAGTACCTCGTGGTGCTTATTCACGTGCAGCATATTCCTTAATTCTTTGTGGTTTTGCATCACGTAAGAACTGTTCAGGAAAGGCTATGTTTCAGGCTTATAGCAATTTTTGTTTCTTCTCAAAGGACATTATTAGGAACAAAGGGAATTACTGCGAATTTTTTAAGACTTCTTTATCACGGTGGAAATATTTAGTTTATTAATGACAATAGAGCATTACATTTGTGCGGTGACACACGGCGATTGAGCCTGAACTTTTTCATCCATTAAACTTAAAAAACGTGAAAATGTTTGCTCAATTAAAAATGAAAAAAAAAATAGTTCTTGTGATTTTAGAGAGGTTGATGCTATTTTTGTTGGATTCTGCAGTTGTATATTTCTTCTTAATAGCATCACAAATACAAAAATGTATGTTGTTAACAGTTTGGCGTTAAGTAAAGGTATTTCTTAAATCGTTTTTACTGTTTTGCACTATTTAAGTATTAATTTTATGATGTGTTAGATGTTTCTGTATAAATATGTGTTTATTATGCTTTTAAATGATTTGACTTTCATTGAAATATATATATATATATATATATATATATATATATATATATATATATATATATATATATATATATGACATGGTCCAGTGTTAAGGCGAATGGAATAATTAGTAAAAACACTTTTTTATTTAACATGGAATTTCTATTTCAGGCATCGCCCGGGCCATTTTCATTTATTCGTGGCGAAGCTAAACGTGAAAAGGTGTTGACAGCTCCATGTCCACGAGCTAACTGAACTTCTAGCTTGATTAGTCATTAACTTCCTGTGAAATATCTCTACGCCTGACCGCATTACTCCAAAAGGTTAAGCAAGCGTGGGTCTTTTTATTTATTTTATTATTATAAAAGAGTTCCCTTTTTAAAATCGTTTAAAACAAGTAATTTCCAACTACCCCCTTTTTAGACCCCCCATATATATATATATATATATATATATATATATATATATATATATATATATATATATATATATATATATATATATATATATATATATATATATGAAAGAAGTATATGCTTAAGGAGCGCCAATTTGTCTTTCTGTACGAGACGACGCATAAATGCTACAGCGGGTACTGGCTGTATGGACATAATTAGATCTATTTTGTACACTTTTTCCGAGACACATTAAGCAGATATAATTTTCTTTATAACATAAAAACTTCTCAAAATAGTCCTTTATATCCTTAATAAAATATAGAAATAAATGTAGGTATTAACTGATAAAGGTAAATTTCTAAATTATAGCGGAGGAAGTAAAAGTACAGTAATTCTGATTTTCTGATTGAAATGTATTTTTGTTCTAGTGAGCCAGAATTTCTGTCTGTAAGGAGTTAATATTTAGACTCTATTTTAGGTGAACACACTTGAAGATTATGTGATTAGAAATTAGAAATTAATACTTCCCTTAATTATCACCAGTTTTTAAGTTGCTCTCGAAAAAATATGTAGGTTCACTTACACACAGTTATCTAAAAATTTTGAAAATCTCGGTGGAAAAATAAATAAAATTATATGAGGCACGATCTTCTGCGTTAATTATTTTTTAGTCTAAGATATATGCTGAAGCATATATCTTAAATGTTTTCTAAAATATATTATGAGTAAAACACAGCAATATTTCTGACACGATAGTTAAGTTTGGTTTGGAACGCTACAATCTACTTTTTTGTTCCGCAAGGGATACTACCATTATCAAGAAGTTGATTAATTTTTATCTTTAATTTTATGAGCAAAAAACTAATATAATTAAACGCCACGTATTTGTATCCTATTACCAACAAGGTAATCAGTTATTTCCATTTTTAGAAAATGAGTTTAAAAATTATACAGCTTCTATCACTTCGAATTATGTAACCAGAAACTGTACACTCCAAAAGTGCTTTCAAGATTGTATAGAGTATCTTAATCCACCAGCTAGGCTTGTACGCAGTTATCGAGTAAGGCCTAGATGTAATTGTGTTGTCCCCTCATAAGGAGTAATGGTGATAGCCTAGCAGTTTGTTCCTTTAATAAAATGGTAAGCGCTGTGGCTGATGTTAAGAAAGGCAAGTGCCACTGCATTGGAAATAAATACATTTAAAAGGTGTAAAAAAAGAAAAAATAACTTCTGGGTGGGATTTCCGACTCTTTAGCTTCTTCTGTGCCTGACTAATTTTCATCAATTATTTAGTTCTTTTTATGAAGTATGTATGAACATTATGCTGCTTATTATAAGCAGCATAATGTTCTAAAATATACTTGTTCTAAAATAAGCTATGTCTAAAATATGGTGTTGTGATACAGAATAGACATACATCTGGTGCTAAAACAATCTTTTTTCTTTCATTGTGTCTCGGGTTTAAGTTGAGACGTGTTGTTGAGATGAGATGACGACCACCAGAAAAGTTGATAAGGTGTCTATTTTCTGCTAAAGAACCGTTACAGAACAGGTACACAGCTGAGATTAAAAACGTCTTTTTTTTACATTTTATTTAAGCTATTATTTTTTAAATGCACGTTTCACACGAGCAGATAAGGTATATTTCAGATGAAAGCAGCCGTTTTTATCTCAGTTGATTTTTAGTTTCAAAGGAAAAGATGTTTTGTTGAGATGAGATGTTAATGATACGATGCCAATTATTGACCATAAAATTACTACATAACTGATATACTTTTGAGGGAAGAAATTACTTTTTATTACATTTCATCTGTTGTTTTAAAGGAGACGACGTCGAGATGGGATGTTACTATAAGATGTAGTCGTACAGTAAGACAATTTACAGAGCTACAGAGTTGTAACATCATTGACATAATGGTCGATTTTCTTATATTTTATGTGCAATTGAAAATTGCAGATAAAATGCAATTAAAAGAAGAATTATTTAATCAGTAGAAATTCTCCGATTCTTCATCTGCTGAATTTCACACTTTAGAGTTCACATTAATATTGGTTGTTTGTATGAGGCTTTATGGCACTGAATCCTTAAAGGATATATTATGACAAACACGAGGTAAAGCTGCATTAATATTGTGGCAAGAGGATAGCATGTATTTTGGTAATCCATTGGAATATTCAGCATCATAAACATAAACGAATTGAGTACGTTATTGTTGAATAAATTATTTAAACTATTGAAATAAAAGACTTCTTTATGGTATAAATATGTTTTAAAAGAATTTTCTTAACTAAGATGATGTTCATATATTTGTATGGATGAAAAACTGTGAAAAACTAAAATATTTAACACAAGAGGAAGTGTTAAAGCATTAAGTCAATTAAATTTCGTTAATCATTAAAAAATGTATAAATGTATTAATTCATTTAAATTTTGTTAAAGATAAATATTAAGTGTCTGAAATTTTCTATATAATGTTCTGTATAAACAATTCTGCCTTTTTTAGTTCTAATGCAATATGATTTTTGAAATGAAGAATTTGTTTTGGATTCTTTTACAGAGCTGTAGTTTTCATTACCTCTAGCATATTATTGACTTCTTTTTCATTTAACAATATTTCTGAGCATGGAGCAAAATATTTTCAAACATGCTAGACCTTTCAAAATCAAGTGTATTGAAATATGGTTTGCATATTAAAAAATCAATGGTAAACAGTGTATAAATGCTAAAAAATTCACTACACAGTACTCAAAAATTTAGACAACAGGAATTAGCTATATTTTAATAACAATATAATTCGGCCTTTGAAAGGCAATGACAAATATCTTTCCAAAAGCGTGTTTAAGCTACTAGCGTGTCCGCAGCATATGTTGGAAAAAAACAGGATACCATTGCACTGCTTTTCTTGCGGATCGAAAGCTGATTACAACACAGCAACATAAAGTGTTACTTGTAGGCCGTTGACAGGACTAGGATGATCACATTAGCCTCTGCTTGGCACATTCTGGACAGAGTATGTCTGGCCCGTCAGTGATGAAGCCCTTCCCAACAAGGGAAGCGTTGCATTCGGCGCACATGAAGCAGTCGTTGTGCCAATTACGATCTTCAAAAGATATGAACCTTGTTCCTCCAATTCCTACAAGGGTGACAAGAATTCAGTGAGACTGTAAATGTATAGAACGCTACTACTTTAACGTAACCTCAGGCAAAAGATCAGTGGCTCTTAAACGCGACCCCTATTATTGGCCAGATATGAAAAAGTTAGGCTTAGAACTCTAGATTTTAGAGGGTCCTAGATTAGCTTATACGCCATGTGGTGACCGGAGTAGAATAGTCCCAACTCAGCCATGCATGTCGAAGGCGGAGATTAAAGTAATTATCCAGTGTCCAAGAATATAGCTGGGTATCCCTGTCTGCAGGGGATTTAATAAAATGGAGGCTGGCCTTCCAGATTGGAGGTTGGGTGTAGGGCCAACAACTGTGTCCTGTAAAAAATAATAACTGCTGCGAAATCAACAGCAGGAAGTACCTAGTTGTCCTATTCTAACGCTGCTTGGTATAGTGTCTTGGCTAAGGCCCATCAAGGGCTGTCATGCTACTGAGAAAGTAGATTAGCCTATGATTATATACTAACTAAAAAACTACCAACTATAAATTTCGAGGAAAATTAAATTAAAAATTGTGAGAATACCATTTTTTATGGACATTTAAAAAATTACAATTTTTAGTTCATATTCTAGTTAATAATTTGGGTCATCAATTTGGGTTATAGATTTAACGCTGGAATTTACATTCAATTCTACAGAACTTTTAATTATTTTTCATAAAAAAGGCACTGAGAACCATTTTTAATTACAGTTTTCATTTAATTATAATTAAAACCTATTAATTTATCAAGACAGTGCATAAAGCTATTATTTCATAAGTTAAGAGTTTTTGTTTTCTGTAAAGGAAAATAAATGTTATTTTTACAGATTAAAACAAAATAAGAGTAGAAAATTCGTGAAACATCTACATAAAGGAGACAAATGATTTATTACTATCAAAACTTCATGTCAAAATATTTTCTCTTTAGCCCGTAATACTACATTACAATAAAAATAATGCTTAATGAAACAACCCGTAATAATACTTTTACCTTTCAATTCGTTAAGGGGTAAACACGTTGGTTATTAACAATGATATAGCTCTAATACGTTTTCTTTCAAAATAAGCAACGTGTTACATAGTGAAATACGCAAATAGTATGACCGGCGGTGGTGAACAATAGTCTGTCTACTTTGTCGGTCGCCTATGACTCACCCGAAGCTACTGAAATATCCAGATGTCGATCACCGGTGACGCCTATTGCGACCAATGTATTAACAAAAATTTTTATGTGTCTGGAAATACTCCAAAAGTACAACGTAATTTAGTTTCCTTATATATTTATTTATTATTTAACGTTTCAATAAAACGTTATAATTATTCATCAAGTTGAGAATGAGATACACTAAAATGATTTTTCATAAATTCATCAACGGATTTCCAACTTACAGTTATAAAATTTTATACACATAGTAATTGAAATTAATCATATTAAATTTTTTTCTTAAAATAAATATCTTTGGCTAATTCATTTTCATAAAAAATTTGTTTATTTTTAAAATGCTTCTTGCTACTTAAAGTTTCATAAATTACTATATAATGTTTACCAAACACACCTAATGAATATTAAAATAAATCAAGACATCCGTTAAATTTCGATTTTATTTAGGTTATTAAAATACAATTTAAGTTAAAATATTCTGAAATTTGCTTGAAGATTCAAAGTGTAGACACAAAAATATTTCCTATAAATTAACTATTCAGTACATCGACAAACTAATATTAAAATATGTTTAAAAGATATTTTTAAGTAAAAATAAGAGAAAAATAAAAATTTTAAAAATAAAAAAATATTTAAAGAATTGAATTTTTATAAAACTTTATCAGTTTTTAAAATACATAGAAATGTTATTTGTTTAGTTTTACTTCAATGTACTTCTGTATCAAGTTTCAGTAACTTTAAGTAAATAATTTCCGAAAAAGTCCACCGAAAAGTCCACCGTCTTCCGAAAAGTTCCCTTAAACTCTTTTCATAAACCGAATTCTGGTTGCACTTATTTCAATGGAATGCTAGGGACCTTAACTACACGTGTGAAGTTATTTAAAGTAAAATTTCAAGAGAAATTTTCTCTTTTGTAACGTTAGAAATCGATTTTCTTACCAGTAATAGGTTTGTTGCAGGCTGTACATTTTTTTGCAAAAAGCTCTCCAAAACAGTCTGCGCAGTAAGGCTTTTCGTCTCGGGAAGTGAATCGCTGCCCTGCCAGGGAAGATCCACAGTTCGTGCAGGAGAAACATTCTCTGTGCCATGGTTCGTTTCTGTACGTAACGCCACCTGCCGTTATGATCTAAAAGCAGCATAGAGATATTCTTCTATTTAAACCGGAACAAACAACATATTTCATAGAAAATTAATAGATAAGAAATTATTTTTTTTTTATGAGGGAACATCCAGAATGAAAGGGTACTGAGCTTCTAACCGTCAGTAAGAATTTTTTCAATAAAGAGGGCAGGACTAAATTCAAGGTCAAGATCTTAAAAACAGAATGTGCCCTTGTTTCTCCCAGTCTCTTGCGAACTCTTGCTATTGTAACTGGCTTGAAATTAGTGTCTCAATTCCTAATCACGACTGGTGTGTTTTGAGGAGCATTATCAGATTTTTTTCTCACTTAAATAAATCCAATACTCCACGTTAAAAGAACAAATATATTTTAGGGATTGTGGTATCAACCGCATTAATGTATACTGGCAGTGATGAGTTTAAAGCATTCAGAATGAAAGCTTATTATGACCAAACGGTGGATATCTCTCAATAACGAAATTTTTCTCCAGGTGGAAACAATTAATGCCGCGTGGCAATATGAAATCTCTAAAATTCTAAAAGGGCGATAAAGAACAATATAAAGGAAGTATTTATGAGGAAAGTATGTGTGTTGCACGGCAATGCACGTCTTCACATAGTCAACGGCAAAAAGTAACTCTTGAACCTATTCGGTCGAGAGACCATCAACCATCCCTTTCATAGCCATGATCTAGCACTTTCAGCGCCGCTGTAGCCTGGTTGGTAGAGCGTCAGTCTCGTAACCGAAAGGTGGCGAGTTCTGTCCTCGTTTCGGCCAAAGACCACCGTGTTGCTAATGGCAGTTGGGGCACGTTAAATATGTCGTGACTGCAAAGTCCTCCAAGTTCCCATATCAAATTATACCTCTGGGGGTACTGAATCAGGGATGAGTCGGTCTCTGGTTTGGATCTAAATTCTGACTTGTGGAGGGATGAATGAATGTATGAATGAGTTCGACCACCCCCTAAAAAGGGTTGTGTCGTGTGTGTTCGAGAAAAGTCGTACTTTCACCTTAACAGTGTTCGTTAGCAATGAAAGGCTCACATTTCTGCCTTAATTCAAAAGAGCAGATTTCATTCGGGCTTGGTACGACCAAGTGGCATTAGACTCATCCACCTACCCGGAACTTTTTGAATTTTCATTTTTTTTTACCTTTGTGAGGGATTTTAAGGTTTTCAACAGACGGTGATAAGTGTTGTTAGACAAAGCGTTGACAGGATACATTTTTGACGAAGGTATAAGAGAATTCAGAGCACTGAGAACGAAGGCGATACGTCAGAAGATAGTGTCGGTCAAAGTATAAGAATTTGTAATTTTTTTAAAAATATGTCTCTTTTGGTTTTAAAAATTGAGTACTCTTACTTTCTGGACATGCCTAGTAAAGGCCCCAGTCAGTGATCATTATTGAAAAAATAACTGATAAAAGCTTTTCAATGAAAGAGATTTAATAAATCCAGATTTTATAGAGTTTGCATTTTCTATGGTGTTTGAGCTAAAATCGTAATTTATAATCAAACTGTGATACTTTAAAGTAAAATACACTGCAGTTGATTGCTGGCTAGGTCTAATGTAGTATACGGCTAATCTATATATTGCTATAATTGAACACAATTAGGGACTAAGTTTAAATTATTTTCTTATCTACTACTACTTTCAGTAATTAAATGTATCGCTGAATCGGAGAGCAACACTATTTCTTTTAAAGGCAACAATATTAAATGCAACGTTAATAAAACTCTTAGGTTTTCGATTACTATCAATAAAAAAATTTCATAAATATATAGACACTTACAGTATATTATGCATTCTTCTGTTTATTACTGGACTTTGAAAAAAAAGGAATCTCATAAATTACTGTCCATACGCCTTCTTAGGAGTTTGAATGAATAACAGTAATGACAAAGACATTTCTAAGTTACAGAAAGAAATGTTTACTCTTGTCATTGTCAATGAATACTTATATCTTATTAGTATTTTATCCATAAAATCCTTTCTCGGTGCTTCTTGTTTTATAATCCATACATAGGCTTTAACAAACATGACCAATGAACACCTACACCTAAACTTTCCTCTTAGTTCCCCTTAGTCTTGTAATTAATGTTTCAAGTCATACCAATACTCTCTTGGTAAATGGGATTTGCCTAAAATTTTCTAGATCCTGGATAAGCAGATAAATTTAAACTACTGCTAATTACTGTTTATTGAGAAACACCTAAATTATTCTATGCCACTTTTTGTACATTACAGGAAGTTTTCTATAACGAATACACCATTGTTTCTTCTACCTATTCTCTGTAGTTTCTGAAATAAAAAAATACGAAAAAGCCACTTAGGTAATTAAAATTAGGTACAAAAAGCTATTTTTGTGGTATCTCAGCTATAGATTTTACTTTATCGAACAAATTCCATCATTGTAATTAGTAATAGCTTAAAGAAATAGATATGCTCATACAAATGGTGTATAAAATACTACTGATACTACTGACAAATTGCATAAACGTGTGAAAGAATAAGAAAATATATGGTGAAAGAAATATCTACTAGCTAGTGCACGAGAGACACATAATAACGGCAAGACAATTTCGGCTTTATCGGTCCATTACAAGTAGAAAGTTGAATAGGAACTATGTGTAGCATTTAATAGGGACAAGAAATTGATATTTTTATTACGCCATAAAACTTATATCGATGAGTTTACCTGGCAAAAGATTAACAAAGATATGGAAGAAAGTCTGGTATAAACGATGTTTCAGTGGAGATTGGATGGTCACAAAATATTCAGAATCCTACTCGGACATTATTCAAACAACCAAAAAACGTTCCTTGAAATGTTCCTGGGAGAAGATATTGATGAATAACTGCTAAGATGATTAATACTTTACGGTTAGACCAAAATATAACTATAATGAGGTTAGTATATTTGAATCCAGTAGATTGTTGGTTGGTTGTTTGAAGCTTTATGGCACTGAATTCACTAGGGACATATTGTGCAAAACACAAGATGAATCCAGTATAAGGAGAAAATATCTCTTAAGACTTTGCTTTGACTTGTCCAACAGTTGGAAGTGTATTTTCGAATGCCTCCTGTATACTTTAACCAAGGTACTTCGAAAAAAAGTGAATGTTTTAGATAAAATGAATTAGATGTACGCGATGTTCTCAAATAAAATATATTACAGCCGGAATCGGATTCTAGGCGCTATGGCATTGGAGTGGGATACTAAAGGGTAATAGTTTGGAATTGAAGTTATTGAGGAAGAATGATGTGGGGCGCATAATGGGTAAGTGTCATTTACAACTACAGACATGTGAGACTAATCCTATGATACTAAATCTCTGATCTGCAAAAAATTGTTGAACATCATCATGGCTCGTCACCTTAGCTCGCTTAAAGACATTAAATGAATTACGTTGACACCTTATTCAATACCATTGGTAAATCATTTCTTCTAATGTAGAAAAGAATAACCATCGATATGATTAGTTTGTTCATTTTGAAGATCTTTTCCACGTTGGACGTACATATTACTTTATTGTGTGGATTAACTGCAGCTCAAAATTGCAGTATAACAAATAGGTACTCATCTGTAGACCAATCTACTCCTATGATCTCCTAAATTATTCAGTAATGAGTATACTATGGGTTTTTAAGTACTTACAGGTGAACACATTTTATGTTGATTGGTTGATTGACTTTTTTAGTTGGCTTTGACACTTTTTTTAGTTTGATTTCACACTTTTAGTTGGCTATTACAAATATTGAGTCAAAATATTTACATACCAGTTAATACACGCGATATACAGGGCTACTACAAACTATTGATTTATTTTAAAAATACTACATATTCAAAAGTATTACACACACAAATATGAGTAATGCATCTAAATAACCGCATAAATTTCCTGTCTACTCTACAAATATTCTAAGTGTCTCTTTCCTCATTTTTTATCGTTCTCATTAGCCCTCGTGTTGCAAAACAGGGGACCGTAGCGCTTTAAAACAAACCAACCAAACAAAATCATCATATTTTATGTTTCTTAGAGTCATCATTCATCATTTGAACGATGAAATCATGCATCGCTAGACTGAGCGCTTTGGTGAGGATTACCTTGTTTTGTTTCCTTGGTTACTTCAGGTCATTTAACTGAATTTTTTGTGACTTCTTCCAATGGGGTACATTAAACACCTAGTTTATGTAAACATTAGACGTGCTCATAGAACGGATGACCTGCAATGATGACCATTGACAAGATAATGCAACAAAATAAATGGAATGTATCCAACTGCGTCCTGGATATGTGTCATAAGACCAAGGGAATACACAGAACATTTTTGCAAAAAACGTGGTATATTTATGGTTATTTTCATACATCATTCATATTTGTACATGCATTACATTTGAGTATATAGTAGTTTGGAAAAGAATAAATAATTTGTAGTAGCCTTGTGTTTTATATTCAAAGAGAAATTCAAGAATGAAGACAATGGACAAAGCTGTTGTAAAAATTCCCAGCATTTAGTGACATTTTAACTGTAGGTTTTTTATGAAAGTTATGCATGAAGTGAAGTTAAAAAGCTTTAAATTTATTTGTTTAAAGACAAGCTATTAGCATTTTATAAGAAATTTTAAAAATTATTTCTTGTAATTATGCTTTAAATAACTCGACTGGTCACAATTCAGTCATATTTCAGAACATTATCGTTTTTTCAGTTAACGTACACCCACAGTAGATATTTGCCTACCTGTTTTCAAGGAAATTCAATATGTTTTAGATGTCTTGTTTATCATTAGAAGCCTATCCATAAAGTGAGAAAAAACTTATTTCCTCAATTAAAGAGAAATTAGAAATAAAAAACTGTTGGCATATATTTTTTTATTTTTCTATTATAAATTTACAATAACTTAAAAAAAATTCAATAAAGCAATACATGTAAATCAAACGATATTTTGATTTTATTGACCTAAAACCCATCTTTTCACCCATAAAAAGTAGGCAGTGGAATTAAAAATTTTGTTCCCAACGTGGTCTGTTACCTTAATACACGTAATGGTTTTGCAAAGTTTTAATTATTACAAAATATAACTTGGATGTTCAGTTAATTGTTCTTTAATCGCATAATATTGCAAATTACAGCTATTAATGCCTATTTGTTTTGTCTTAGGAACACTTGGACTACAGTAACCTGCAATATGGAGAGCATAGAGACTCTCTGCGGTTACACAATGATAGCTTTCTAAAGGTCAAGAAATGCTGGGTGATATGTATAACTTGATTATATTTAGTAAAAATCAAAATTTACGATACACTCTCGTATTTGCTATGATGTCTTTAATCCAATTCTGCTAGAAGAATAAATCTTATACCTGATTGCATTTAATGCACCTTGTTGCAAACTTCTGTTCGTAACACGTTGTGCAATAGATGTCATTATCTCGAGGTATAAAGCTCCTTGTACCAATTGGACTTCGACAGACCGAGCAAGTGAAGCACTTTTCGTGCCACTGGTGACCTTTGTATTCCATTTTCTTTGTTCCTATATGGAAGAAAAAGATATCAGGCAACATCTCAGAACTGTAATCCCTATCATTAAATTAATTTTAGTCGAAATGAAGGTGAACTCAAAGAAAACAAGAAAAGCATTTTATTACAAACTTTCTGATGGATTCATTAAGTTTTAATTGTATTAAATGCACAAAAAAGTGTATTATTTATATCAGGGGTAACAAACTTTATAATTTATTGGTGCCTTTGTTGAATCCTGACTTTTCCATGGCACTCTGTGTAAATCTACAAAGAGTACTACATGAAAAATGGTTAATTTTTTTTTATATGTTAAGGCAAAAATAAATAGAATACATTTTAGGTCAAATAAAAATGTTTTGAATTATTCTTAAGAATTTAATAACCAATGGGATTCATAAGCTTGGTGGTAATAACGCATTTTCCAACATCAGGGAAGTAAACATGACACATACATCTTTTATATAACGATTTTCAGACGATATTTTGATTTTATTGACCTAAAACCAGAAACCTAAAACCCATCTTTTCCCCCATAAAAAGTAGGCAGTGGAATTAAAATTCTCCGAGCTTTAGGCAGTGGAACTGTAGGAGTGGATATTCACGTTTTACTGACAGAATACCCCATTGATAAATTAGGTACAACTTAATCGGATACTGTTATGCTGAATTCAATCCATATAGAGTAGTGGATCTACTGAAATGTATCTCTATTACCATCTTAAAAATTTCTCACACTGGGTGATAAGTGGGCTAAGTAGTCTTCAAAAATCAGTTTCTTTAGATATAAAAGTTTGTTGCTATAATATGAATAGTCACTGAAAAGTCTCAGTTCAGATTCATTTACAGCTTACTTTCATATGGAAAGAACTAGGAATCCTCTACCATGTATGAGAAATCAACCATTGTAGAAAAGGATGTTGAATGATCTGGTCAGGCATCCTGTTGGATGGCCATACCCCATTCCTCCAAGGTAAAGAGATGCAATCTTGGAGCCCTATGTTTGCCTTTATAGGAAAGCATTTGCCCTTAAATTCCCTTTAATGACCATACCAGGCGGCCAAAGTGAAGTCATGTATTCAATTTTCTGGATAGTAAAGATATTCTTCGGATGGATTGGATGGCTAGACCTCTAGACCTTAAACTTATAGAGCATGTCTGGGACACAACTGCAACTTGTAAACCTACCCACCTCCGAGGACCATACAGGGCTTCAACAAGAGGGACCAATTGCAACTGGCACTCCTAAACTGCCTTATTTCCAGGAGAAATTTGTGGTGCGAGGCCCGTATATATGTAAGGGGGGATCATACCCCTTATTAACATATTTTTTTTTGATTCTGTAAACCCTGTTTCATACCCTCCCCGACTCTAATTAGTGATACTCAGAATCGTGTATATATATATATATATTATATATATATATATATATATATATATATATATATATATATTATAACTGTTGAATAGATATTCCTTTTTTATTATACCAACCTATTTTCAATCCATATTTCATTAAAATCTGTCGAGTAGTTTTAGAGATAATCAACAAAATCTGAAAATTCTCTTGATTCTGAACATCAGTGTATATTTTAAAACGACAAATGAAATATATAATACAAGAGGATTACAACATTTCTGAAATACTTTTTGCATAACTTGGTTCTATAACACACATACACACAAAGGTAAAAACATTTATTTGTAAATAAGTTTAAATGGGATGGATATAGAGATAACTTTGTAAAATACACTTGTGCGTATGTATGTACAAAGGAAAAATCGATGCATGGTTTCTCATTAACAGCTGATTTGTCTTCATGAAATATATGTGTGTTTGATCTAAAAGTAACAGTAAAATAGTGAAGTAACTGAACAAAGCACCCATTTTTCATGCAGTTTTATACTTAATCGAATGAGACTCGTTATTTTTATGCAAAAAGCATAATTCAATGGAATTAGGCTATAACAAGTTGTTTTGAGTAATTTAAAATTCGGTTATAATTACATTTATCATGCAAAATAGGATCATTTTAAAGTGAAAAAAGATTTTTTTTTCTATGTAATGGTGTAGGTCAAGATATAGTAGAATTAGAAACAGTATTTACTTACCTGACAGAGATATTCCACAGGGAAAGATTCTCGAAATAAAGGAAACGACTTACTTTGAAATATATTTCCACGTTGTTTGACCAAAGTATTTATATGCTAAAACGTTGACTTTAAAATCTGACACTTAAGAGCTGAATTTTACTGTGGTGAAGAATTTTCTGGTATATGTTTGATCATTTGGAAACATATTGCTATGTTTTTGTGTACTAACAGGGAAATATCAATTCCTTTCAACTGCCATGAAATGTTAAACACTAATTTGGCAGAAAGTGTATAAAGGAATGTTTTAAGGATTCTTTTTCTAGGGGACAGCCAAAAGGAAATAAAAGTTTGATTATCAAAAGGCATTATGATGGATTAGAAACTTAGAGCGAAAGATATAATTACCAGCTCGAAAAACTTCATTGCAGCCATCACATCTGGAAGCAAAAGTGGCATCGTAACAACTTGCACAGTAAACTTTTTCAGCTTTCGACCCAAATGGTTTGTCTACTAAAGATACCCGACACTTATTGCACAAAAAGCAGGCTTCATGCCAGTGTTTTTCTTTGTAAGATAAATCCTAAAGAAAAGAAAATGAATTCTAAAGTACATTATCACACAACCCCAATTCAAACCTTCAAAAAAGTTTGTTAGTTTAGAACACTACAGTGTTTTTTAAACTCAATCCAACATTTGAAACTGAAAGAAAAAATTAGGTATGTAAATTGCACCAAATTTATTTTGCAAGTATCTCAATGTACCGCTTGAGCACACTCTCCTATGTCAGAAATTCTTGAGGTAGAATTAACGCAAGAAGTACTCCAGATATCCGACCTCAGATTATTCTTATTTCAGGTAAAAAAGAATTACACAAAGAAACATTTATTAAGTAATTTATAGTGATTTGCTGCACATTCTTTTGTTATATTAGTTCAAACTTTTAAACAGGTTTTTAAGTTTACAGTTATGTATGGAAACAAAAAGAAGTGTTTTAATGAAAAGGTAATAATCAGGTTTGTTTTTCCAAATGTAAATTTTAACAAATTCTCTGGAATAAAGTATCTAATGTATATTTTGTAAAGTACTTTTATTTGTATATTCTTACTTTTAAAAATTCTCAAATATTAGAGGAAAATACCTTAATCAATAAATTGAAAATTTTAGTAATGTATAATATTTATTTTTGAAGAAAATGTGGAACATTTCTGCCATTACACTGTCAAACTAACGACCATGAATGTTTGCAATAAACTTTTCTTTGTATTTTAAAATGAAAACAGTTAAGTACATCTATACTTATATTTTATGCATGTCCTTTCAAATGAAGATTTTTTTAGCAGGAAGATTTTTTTCAGTGAAATGAAACTAGTTGAAGTACAATTAAGTTAGAGACTAGATTATATTAAAATTTTATAGTGAATTCATGCAATAATACAAGAAATATCAAAACAGAAGTGTTGATAAAAACGTTTGTATATCAGGGTAAAAGGAATAATTACAAAGACAAAGAGTATGCTATACATTAAAACAGATGTATGTAGCTAGAAATTTATACTTTGATTTATTAGAACTTTCATTTTTAACTTAATTTTAATGGAGTGTAAGATTTAGTAGAATACTTACACGAGTAACGACGACTCGTTAGAAATATGAGAGATGATATTAATTGCATAAATTAATTTCAAATTTCAGCAAAATAAGTTGATGAAGTCAATTAGATCTGGATTCAACTATTTGAGAAAATAGTTTTAAGGTTTTCCCGCCAATAGGGATATTAATAAATGAAAGAAGAAAAATCGTAACTCGAAGTTGAATATTTAAGTTAAATAGTTGTCATGTAATGAAAATAAACCAAAGACTACTAGGTCAAACACATGAGACCCAGTTTGAATGACTACTGATGTTTGAAATGTAAAAAGAGCGTTTTAAGGTTTTAGTATAAATAAAAATATGGAATAGAAACATTTAGTATTTAAAAATAGGGAAAATTTTATGTAGAACATTAAACTGAACCATCAAAGCATCACTGAATACTGTTACATTTATTAGCAATTCATTATCAACAGAAATTAATTTTAAAAACCTATTTTCTATTAATACATCAACACTGACCATATTCCTAAGGTTTACACAGATAAGTTACTTAAAAAAGGGCCATTAAGTGTGAAATACATTTTAATTTTAAAGGAACATAAAAAATATCTCTGAAATATAATTATCTAAACGTATTATGCAGGATAATATCCAAAATGATGTAAAAATATTTTCATCATCAAATAACTAATTAGTTTGGAAAACTACATAACTTTCTTAACCTTTTATTTTACCTTATATTAAATTTAGAAATGTGAATGAACTTATTGAAAAAAAATTAATTGTTAACAGATACATGCCCACTTCCTCATTTTAACAATAGACACCTGAGAAAAAAATACACAGCAGTGTCTTTGAAAGCTTTAAATAGAACTGTTATGTTCGGATGCCAGTTACCGAAAGTGATTAAGGAGGCGTCTGTTTCTTCAACAAAGCCTCTTGTGTTAGAGATGAAGACGTGAAGACAGTAGTTAGTATTCTGAAAGAAAGCTATGAAGACTTAAAGATAGTGGTTAGCACCTAGAGGGAGAAGAGTTGCGCTAATAGTCCCTATACATTACAGTTTCACACCTGTTAAGAATAATTACTTCGATCATTAATACTGAAAAGAAAAATGATTTTTTTATTTTATTTTTATTGATGATAGATAATTATGCAAATGAATATTCCAACTACATTGTAGGTTACGGTTGGTTGGTTGGTTGAGTTAGGTTTTATGGCGCAAAGTCCGATGAGGACAAGCCGAAAGATGGCCGATTGGTTAGGGCGCTGGCCTTCGGTACCGGAGTTCGTGGGTTCGAATCCCACAGTGGTATGGATGTTTGTAGCCGTTCGGAATAGGCTTTAAGCTGTAGCTCCTGTTATCATTAGCCCTCGTGTTGCAAAATGTAGACCGTAGCACTCCAATCCAACCAAAACCGATGAGTTCAAACTGTGCCAGACGGAACATTGTAGGCTATGAGATGTATCCGATTTATTTTTGGTAGTTAAGCATTAGCAATGTAATAAATATATGGAATTTATAAATACAATTATTCTTTTTGCTATGGCGGGAGATTGCTTACTCTAAGGGATTAAAATAAAAAAGAAAACATAAAATTTGATAGAACCAACTAGAATTTCTTCAATATCAAACAGTGAGTAATAATTTTTTGGCGATCTTTTTATAAATTTAGTGACTCCATGAATATCTTTAAAGGCCATAATTGGTGATGAGAAGTTGTTTTAAAGTTTTCATGCCTATCAAATAATCAAATGATACACAGACTTTGTCTTATTGTCCTCTGTTCCATTCTAATGATAAACTCCTATTAAGAAAGAAGAATATCAATTTTTTCGAAACCGTATGCAACGGCAGTGTAAATGGAGGTTAAAAAGAGAAATGTTATTAGTCATTTATATATCTATATAAATAAATTGATAGAATTTTCCGTGTCTGGAAAAACATCAAACGAAAACTGATGAATGTATTTGAATGAGAGTTTTAAACTTTCGTTGCAATAGTTACAAATCAACTTAAGCTTTTTTATTACAGAAATTTCTATTAATCTTTCAGAATTATTATTTATATGATATTTCAAATATTGTTAACCCAAATGAAAATTTTCCAATTCCCTGTGAAAGTGTTTTAAAGAAGCATGACACTATTGAATACATGTATTAAATAGATGTGCAGCGATTTGTTTTAAATAAAACCAGAAACTTAATCAATACTACTGCTCTCACGAATTAACAAGTAGTAACTAGACTTCTGATAACTAATATATAGTAACGCATAGCAACATAAAATTTTTCTAATAAAAAAGTACTACTGGCTAGCAAATATAAAATTACTTTTCGCTTCTAAACATATAAAAAAAATGTGTAGTATTTTTTAAATTTTAGTGAAAAGGTTTTGTTAATGTAATGATTCCTTCAAAAGATGTAGTAGACAGATGAAATTTGAGTATGAGATTATTTTAATTGATTATTGTCCTACAGGAAAATTTTAATTATTAGAAGAATACATTAAAACAGCTGCAACAGATTATTCCCTATTAAAACAGCATGTAACATAATTAATAAATACAAATATGACAGCGGTAGAAGTTTAAATACTGTTAAAAAAACCCGTTTACCCTCCATTTCGCGTAAACTTTACTTCTTTTTCTGCTTTGCAAATACTTTCACGAGGGAAGAAAAAAATTGTTTAAGTTTAAGAAAATTTGAGTTGTCTGAGAAAGTTACAGCGAAGACTTTGAAACAGGGCTTGTGTCGACCTCAAGTGTCTGCACCGTTTTTTATCTTTCTTCCAGACTGGAATTTTGCCAACGATAATTTCAGAACTATGTTAACGAGCAGTGAGAAGAAGCATTTCCACCTCCACTGTTTTATTTATTTATTTACTTATTTATTTTTCTTTGGATCCCTACATCAATGTTTCCTAACAGAAATTTGGAAGAGGAACTGCTAATAATTACCATACATCATGTAATACCTGGAGGAGTTTTAAGTAACGATTATACTCTTGCTGTTATTTAACAGTTATCAGTCGCGAAATCACTAAAAGAGAACTAACTGGAGCTGTTAGAAAAAAATAAATTACTTTTAATGTAAAGAAAAAAAATCTGCTGTAGACATCATATCACTTCGTTATACACATATTAAATTATACATATATTTTGTTTTACTTCATTCAAACTTATTTTATTTGAATGTGAGAAACAATTCTCCAATTCTTTAGTAATTACGCAATTACTAATTTATTACCTTGCATTAACTGATTAAAAATGTTCTTCACCGATTACACCTATAGAAATAACCAGTACTTTTAATTTTGAGGACTTACTAGACAATGTAATTCAGATGCAGTTGTCATGGCTAGAAAGGCTCTCACTCAGAATTAAAGACTAGTCAAAATACTTTGTAAATATTTTTTACTTTCATGTTAATGATGGAGAACTGACTAACTTGTATCTGTTTGATCTGTGAAAAGGCAGTTCCGAGGAGAGGAAAATCCCGTGGATGACTTCTCACAAGAAAGAGTTTTAGATCAGCATTTATTTTGTGGCTTGTTAAAATATTATTGGTGAAACCACAAACAATGACATTAAAATTGTAAAGATTTTCAGTTTTTCCTGGGAGAATTGACAGTTGTATTAGAGAAGTGAAAGAAAGGGAATTGCTACGTGTGAATTCAATCTTTAGTTTAATCTATAGTTTTAGGAAGTGCAGAAGAAATACCACTCTCAATGATACATGTCTTTGATTTATACAGAGTGGATGGGAAAGTTAAGATTAAGAAAACTAGAACGTGGATGAAAAAAATGTTGAAGGACATTAGGGACAATAATTTTTGATATGTTACACATACACATATATGTATATCCCAGGTATTTCTAGTAAATATAAGCACTAAACTTTACAAAAATGCTCAAAGTAACTAAAGAAAAGTTGATAAAAATATCTGAGAAATTTCTAGAAGCTAAGAGTATACAAATATTAAAAAAAAATGCTCTGTACTTTTTAAGAATTTTCAGAGTTGTATACGTTTATCAAACGCTATTTTTGACTTACATCTTAGTGCACTTTGTGAGTCGAGAGATAAGATTTCTCAAATAGTCTAAAATGCTGCTACATTTGTCCCGTGTTTGGCGGTACTCTGCATGTCATTGTCTGACGAAAACCTTCCAGCCATAAGCGACTCCAGAGTAGTGGAAAAATAATGCAAGATCAGGGATATGGGAGGGGGGAGGTTGATAATCTCCTAACCGAATGAGTAAAAAAATTGCTTTATGTTGATGTGTAAGCTGTTTTAGAATACATTTCGCTTACAAGTTTGGAAAACCAAGTATTTCAGTAATGATTTCATGGAGGAAAATCTGGTAGGTTCATTTCCCTGTTTGAGAAGAAACCGGATTATGCTCTTGAATTCGCTTCTGATGAGATTCTGGGTTAAGACACTCATTCCAACATTAATTCTACAACAAGAATTTACAGCCGTCTGAAAAAATTAAGCGCAATTTTACTTTTAAGACATTAAACGCAGTGCTGACACATTTATTTCAAAATTCCCTTTAAACCGTAGAGTATCAGTATCTTACTTTATGAATAATCTCTTTTTTCTGATTTTACAGAAATCCTACCTAGACTTATGTATCAAACAATTAAAGGAAATACAATAAAAATAAAGGTCGAAACTAAGAAATAAATAGAAACGCGTCCTTTTAATACCCAAAATTGAGTTTCTTTTGTAGAGCTAAGATGAAGAAAGTTTAGTGGCCGCAGACAGACGAGTTTATTAAGGTTGTTTGATACTGTTTATTGTTCTTATTCAGGTTAACATTGTTTCCCCCTTTAGCTATATTCTAGGTCAAAAGATATAATTCCTAGCTTTATTTATGTTGAAAATATTAGAAAGTCATAAATAAGATACAACTTTTTACACAAGAGTAAAGTCTAAAATGCTATAATATTATGTAGTAATTGGAAAGGATTTAAATGTGTTTTAGAGCTCTAAATGCTTTCGAATTTGAAAAAAATTATATTTAAGAATTATCTTTATACCTAATCGTAGTAGATGAAAACCCCTAACTATTAAACCCTTAACTACTCTGCCCCTGATAAAGAATATGTTATTACTAGTTATAGATTATAAAGGAGTACATTTTGCATTTTAACTTAACTACAACTCCATTATATTCTACCGCAGAAAACACAGATGGAGGTACGAAATATTTACACTCATATTTAACTTGTTACAGGAGTGACAAGATTATTAAATATATAAAGAAATGATCTCGAGGAATATTGTGCATATATCTTGAGATTTTACTTAAAAGGTGAGAAGCATCAGATTAAATATTAAGAATTATTAATAGGATTTAGTTAGTCATGAGTTTAATATCTTAATTTTTAAACGAGTTTTAGAACATTATGCATTCCATTAAAATGAAAAAGATCCCACGAAGAAATCATGGTCCATGCTAAAAGCACGTTTATTTTGACTTATCATAAATTCTTAAATTCCCATTAAATTTTTGCAAAGATTTTAATACATTTTACAGCTTTTGTGAATCCCGAAAAAAATATTTCTAATGTTAACTAGGCTGGCCAATAGTTTTACTTCACATATATTTTAAAAATTAGGACACTGTTGTTATGGTTTTAAAATCTATTATTGATTTATAGGACAAATATTTCAGTGACATCCACACACTTACCCAGCTTCTGAGAGAATAATTAAAATTTTGAACTGAAATCGAATTATTTATAGTAATTTAACGAAGGAAGTTAACCACAAAATTTTCTGGACATTTGAAATCAACAATTATTCCTAACAGTAATTATTGTAGTACAGCTGCCATAGTCGCATCTAATCACTCGCACTGGATAGAGGTTATTGGAAAGCTCTTCAATAAAGCGTACTTGGGATTGATTTACGGCTAAAGCTTGAAAGTGTTTCAGTTGTCTCCAAATAAGGATTGATATTGGTATAGAGGTTTTAGGTAAGTTCAATTCTACATCATAATGTCCATCAATCGTAACAAGGACTTGCTCAACAGAGGGCAATACTAATTCAAGAGAATATTGACTATTTTACGTTAAGAGCACAAACGAATGACATCATGACAAGGAAATGTTAAGGAAAGCATATTTTACTTCAGAACAAAGATAAATTCAAAATATTTGTACAATAGTCTGTACACATATTGTATTTTATATTTAAATTAAAATTGAAGAAGAGGATCAACCATTAAGTGAACTCATCTTTTAATTTCTTTCGAAAGATTTCATATGATAGGACATTTAGGTACACTTTTCTAAAAAAAAAAATGTTTAATTTATATTTTTCAAATTTAGTATGGGGACTGAAATGAGGTACTCAATAATAAGAAGGATTTTATTTCTCGGTAGAAAAATAAATAAATAAATAAATAAAAACTAGTGGAAAACTTCCAAATTGAGAACGAGTTTTAAAATATATTTTCTGTTAATATTACTGCATGTAGAACTTTTATAGTAATTATTATTACAGAAAGTCATCATTTGTACAATGGTGAAGAATTTAACTGTTCTATTTTTTAACAGTATAAATATAATAAGGAAAAACTGAAGTCAACACCGTTCGTTTCCTATTTTAACTTCAATTTAAATTCAAATTTTTGAACATTTTTTATAGTCTGTGGTCTTTAAGCTAAAATAAGCATCGAATAGTAATGTTGTTGTTAAAAGGACATCATACATAGTCAAGAAAAACGTTAACTTCATCTTGTTTGTGGTTTAAAATTATTTGAGCAGTGGTGAAAGAAGTTTTACATAATTTCTATATTTATTTCTGCAGATGTGTTTGTTTATTCATTCTGTCATCGATGAGATGTGAAAAGTATTCCGAAATTAACATTTTCTAAAAATTCTTGAGTTTTGTATTACTCTCAAGACTCAATATAAGGATGAAGTATTTTTAGATATATTAGAGTAAAAACTAAAGATTTTATATAGATACAGAATAAGAATGATTTGTGACATGTAAACAGAAGAAAAAAAATAAGACACACAAAAAATATTCATAGCGAAGGGAAGACCCATTGAAATAGTAGTTGCTGCTAAAAATACTTAAAGAAATCATTTTCAAGTGTCAGATAAATTTGTCTGTGAGAGGGCAGGAGGAGTGCATTTTGCTGCTTTGGCGAAATGCAGACTTGCGTAGCTGACATCAAAGCTTTAAATTGTGGTTACGACGAAGATTTAAATGTTGGAAGAGATGATATCTTATATTTCTATTCTATTAAAAGAAACACCATTATTATACAAAATATAAAACTGTTTTTTTTAAAGATTAAATTACAAGGGAAGAATCTGTTTAAGAAGTATTTTTAAGTATGTTTAGCTAAAATGGGACTTTCTGGATAATAATAAAGTAAATATAAAAACAATTTCGACACTAATAAGAGATACGAAATTGTAATATTATACCTTAATTTTAAATTGCAATTTATATTGCTATAAAGTTTGTTTATTTTTTAATGACTTTATGGACATAAATGTTATGAATCTTTAACCTTAATCATGCTTTAACACTGTATAGTATGTGGGATTAGCTAAAAGTGATTTATGTTCTTAAATTGAAAAAAAATGTTTCTAAAATTAAAAAACTACGCGAAATTTTAAGTCTTTCTTTCGAAATTATTGAGTAGGAAATAAGAAACCTACAAATGTGATAAGAAAATGTTAAAAAATACTGGTTTGAAAAATGTATTTGCCATATATATGTGTAGTGTATAAAGATTTAGAACAAAAATTCAGATAAATATAGAATGGAATCACTAACACATATTCATATAATGTATTAATACTTACAAATATTTGAAAGTTTATTCTTGTTAGTTTGTATTCTATCTATTGTATACAAATACATTAAAAATAAATTGTATGAAATCTTTAAAAAATACTTCAGAAAAAATATCCTGTTTAATATAATATACAAAAACAAGTTATTAAAAATAAAGCCTAAATAAATTACTGTTTAGAAGTAATTAGTTTTTCTCCCTGTATTTTAATGTAGACCAAACTTGACCATAAAAACATATTGTTATACTGGTGGGTTATTTATTTAAAAAAAAAAAAAAAAAAAAAAAAAACCATTTCAATTCTTCTTCTCATATCGAACACACAATCCTTTTTTTTATGTAAGTAATTGATTTCTTTTATTATCAAGCATTTGAAAACTTTCCTCAGTAACATTTATTACTAGCGGAAAACTTCAGGACCGTGGGGTATCAAGAGATTCTTGGAGTCCCCCACCCACCCAACCACGAAATTTGAATAGCCTGTAATAACCGCAAAGCTTGCGTCAGGTAAAAAGCGGATGTTGAAATTCTATCGGATTTTTTTATTATTATTTACAGAAACTTCTCTACTTGTCTTCATTGCCTGTTCTATTAATCTGTGTAAATGACACATCTTCCATCTCTACCTTTAACAAAAGATGCAAAGTTAAACCTTTTACTCTTCCTATAGCAATGCTACCGTAGGTTATCTCGACGGTATCGATACAAATCTCATAAAACACCTACTCTAGGGTTTACAAGAAAGTTCTACATGATACGGTTATTTCAAATTCCTACACTTATGCAGGAGTTAATATGTTACATACGTATATGCCTGTGTCTATTATTGAATTTATACACATCTGCTCTTCTACAGACGAAATTCTGTTTTAACAACTTTGGAAGTTCAAAAATAACTTAGCTTAACAAATTATTTTTGACCAAAATTAAAAACTAGGAATGGATTATAAATATTCCAGATGTGTACCTTTATTAGCTAAGTGAAAAAAATGTATGTATGAGCCGTCTTATGTACATTTCTAATTGCTGGGAATAAAAACTAACCTTTCTTAGATAGGATAATGGTGATAAAATGAACAAATCATAAAGAAAAGTGCTTGACATCGTGGAATTGTTCAACTTACCCTTTCCTAAACTTAGATTGATTCTGAATAAAAGAATGAGCTTTTGAAATCCAACTAAAATCTCAATCAGGAGAGATATTGTCAGCAAATGAATGATTTATATAATATATTCCAACAAAAGTGGTCAACGATGTACAATAGACGGTTCGTTGGTAAGTTTCAGTATTTTATGGCTCAAAATCTATAGTGGACATACTTTGCCAAGGCAAAAGGATGAGCCATATTTAGGAGGAAAAATTGAAAGTTGATAAATGAACAGCAATAAGTGGAGCAATATAAAAGCTCACATAAAAATGTTGAAATGATCAAAAGAAATAAAAAAAAAGCTGACGAAGTTTATCTCATCTAAAAAAGGAGAATCGCTAAAGATTATAATAAAATTAGATTTCATGATATACACAGGAAAGTGTAAAAATTAAAAAAATATTTGGATGGGGATTTTATCAAAAAGATTTTTAAACTAGGTAAATTCTAGTTAAAATATTTAATATATAAATAGTAAAAAAACATGAACGTGACGTTAAAAAATGTGAAGCAGTGAGGGACAAACGACAGTAAAAGCAACCTGGAGTGCTGTCATTAAGAATATGAACATGTCTCATACTCAATGGCCTATGGGAAGACGAGTTAAGTAACGACGGAAATTAGACTGCAAAATGAACACTTTTGAAGGTATGAAAAATGAATTATTTTCTTTCAATTCCAAAAAGGACAGAATTTTCCTTTAGACCTAATAAACATATAGATTTTCTTTTAAAATTCCATGAATAAATTTATATTGTATTATTAAGAATTAATTTATTAATTTAGCATAGCAAAATCAATTGTCTTATAATAATACCCAGTAGTGTGTAGATCAGTGTCAGTATCTGTGAATATACTGAACTTTTTATCCCAAATAACAAATTCATTTTCCCTGGTCCCCAATATTTCTTTTGCTGCTTTGAAATACTTACTTTGGAATCAATTCCAATGACTTTACCACACTCATCGCACGTGTTCGAGAAGACTTGTTCATAACATCTCGTGCAATAAGGATGTTCGTCTCGCAAGACATAGCGTTGTCCGGTCAACGTCTCATCACACTGCCAGCAGCAGAAGTGCCCGGTATGCCAATCCTTAGACATGGCTTTCGTATATTCTCCAGAGAATATAAGCTGCAACAAAAGATAGCACAAATGTCACAATACTTTTAAAAGCTAAAATATAAAAACGAGAAGAAAAATACACACATGCTGTGCTTTTTAAATTCATGACCATTTTAACTCATTAACACCAGAGTGCTTATTTGAGGACTGTTAACACATGGTATGCGGGACACGTACTAGTACGTTTCCTGACGATTGATACTTGAGCATGGGTCACGTACTAGTACGGGTTAGTGTAACAGCATGGTTTGTTTGTGGGTACAAAAATAACGGTATATACAGGAAAACGAAGCAGAATGTTCTTGTCTACTACATAGATTCTGGAAAAATTTAGACAAATAAAAACTAGTCTTTACATCAGTCGATGCGGAACCACAGAACGGGAAGGTTGATTAAAAAAATCAGTTTAGATTTAAAACTTTTTATTTATCCTTGCAAAAATATGTATATTTATATATTATATATATTTGTATTTATATATATACTTGTTTATTTGTCTATTTATATATTTGTTTATATATTTCAATATAAAATACAAAAAAATTTGGTTAAAAAATTAAATAATTTTCGATCAATTGAGAGATTTAACTGAATAACTAAATTTACGAGCAAAACGCCCGCTCCCGGTAAAATTCCGCTGTGAAATGTACCCACACACAATGTGTTAAAAAACGGTTTGTGCAATTTTTATATTTTCTTGGAACAATATTTCCTTTTAAATGAAGGTTAGTGAAAAAACTATAAATATCTTCCCAAATTTTCAAGCATCTGCTATTATTTATTATTTTGTTATTCGGATAGACTTCTTATAATTTTTCAAGACTCATGGGTTTTCTTTTCCTACAAGTACATCGATTGAAATCAGGATGAATAGCTATATCTCTTAAGAAACTTCCCTTTTGAGTACTCTGTTGAGTATTCCCTTTTGGTACAGGGATTATACTCAGGACAGCATACAAATATGTTACCAAAATTTTTTTTTTTTTATAAATGACATCCTATGTTGTTTAAATGACAGCCTGTTCACTAAAAATGATGGGTTGTAATTTTCAATGTTTTTTGAATTTTAAATTTATTTTACTCACAGGAGTTTATAATAAGTTAGATTTAAGATACTCACCAATAAACTATATATTGAGTAGAAATTAATCCGACGTTAATGATATATTATTGAGGAATTAATGAAAGATATACGAAAATAAGAACATAATTTTGTTTGAAAATTCAAAAGGATGAAAAAAATACTAAAATAACATTATCATTTAAAAGATAAGAAGAGTTTTCTAAATTTTAGGAATCATTTTTCAGCACAAAAGTGTATTAAGTGCTGATCAAAGTAATAAAATCGCAAGAGAAAACTATCAAACTAAGCTTATACTAGTCTAATGAGCAATGTATTAAGATAAAGAAGGAAATCCGTTTCACTCATTTATGGTAATAAATATCTTCAGTAAAATAATATCTAAAATTTATATAATGTGTAATAATTTTCGGAAATCACAATAAAAATTTTCATATCAACAACTAAATAGTCTGTAACAGTGTCAAATAAAACATATAGAACAATTGTTTACTCACAGTAAAGCAGAAGCATTTTCATAAATGTCATATAATAGTTAAATAATGGAAGATTGCTGCAGTGCGTTTTCACGTTAATTTAAAATATTAATATTAGAATTATTTTTAAAGGAATCACATAAAAAATGGATGTTTTTACTAAAATATTGTCATTATCAACAATTATTTAGTAACATATTTTATTGTTATTAATAACTTTATTATAGATAAAATAGATTGTATAACAGTTTTTCCGTTATGAATTATACCAGTAAAATAAATATTCAGCACTCATTCAAAGAGAATAACTGATAGACTAAATTAAAAATATAACTTTACTTTCATTTTTAATTTAATCTATTTAAGAACTGAAAAGTAGAAATCTTTCTAATGACGGCTTTACTAAGGAAATATCAATATCTACCTTTCTACTTTTTTTTATGAAACACCTAATAGTTTAGATGTTTTGTCAATTAAAATTTTGTAGTAAAAGAAATAAAAGTGATAAAAAAATTGAGCATTTTAAACAAAAACAGGAATATAACTTAGAAAGAAAGAATAAAAGAAAATGATAAAACTATGAAGCAATCAGATAAAATACAAGAAATAATTTAATATCCCTTAAGTTAATTACAATGGAACCACACTTTGGTGCAACATAATTAAACTTTACAGTCCATTTCATTTGTAGATACTGATTAAGTCAGGATTAAAAGAATATCCTGTATAATTTCAATTGTATTCATAAGTAAACAAATATTGCTCAATAAAAATCAAAAAAGTATTCTTTAATAACACCATGGTTTAAATTTAAAAACTTTTACATTAACTATTTTAATAATTTAACGTAAATACTAAACAACCACTTCGCCATGGGATATTTTCTAACAAAGGATACAAAATCTGAAAGGGATAAAAACTGCTAGGAGAAGAAAAGAAAAGAAACGTCCGACAACCATTAAAAAAAAAAAAAAGGCAAACTAATGATGGAAGACATAAACAAAGTCTACATTACTTAATTGTTGTGAGCGCGTTGCGTCTGACCCCAGATCCGAGCGACTAAGCAAATATCTATTGAGAGAGTACGGAGATCGCCTTTGGGAGGGAATCGTGGGCAGAGGTTATTTTCGCGGCAAAGATTAGCGTGCGAGGGGAATTTATGGCAAGGCCATCAGTCCCCGAGAAGAGGTTAATCAAGGACGGAAACGGATTCGGACTAAAAATAAATAGCTCCCGAAACTACTCGCTTACCGCTCTATCACACCCAATGATGCTTGACGCTTTGATGAGATTGAACCAGGAAAAAGAAGACTCCACCAGAGAAGGAATATATCTTTGATGGACGAGGTTAGCTGGAGGTCCAAAATTTGATTATTTATTTATTCATTCAGGATAAGTTAGTCAAAAATTACGGGTGTAATGATCTTTCCATATTCTTGTCATTCTATCATACCCAATGAAGCTCGAGACTTTGAGTTTGAATCGGGAATAGTACGCTCCAGTCACCGGATAAGGAAGACACCTTTTGAAGACCAGGCTTATTATAGAGGTTCAAAATTTGAACATTTATTTATTTGTGCATGAAAACTTAGCAGAAATTATGGGTGCATTTAAGTTTAACGATATTTCCATATTTTTGCCGCCCAGTTCACCTTGACCCATTGATAAGACTGAATCTAGAAAATGCATGCTAGAAACAAGGGAGACATCATTGGGAGACTATGCTTGCTGGAGATCAAAAATTTGAAAATTTATTAATTTAGTTTTGCATGAGATATTGAACAGCAATGACGGGTAGAACAAACTATCTTCTCATATCATTTTATCCCTTATACCACAGTGTTGCACATCTGCAACTCACTTAAAAATTAATGTTATTTTCACGGGGAACTTTAAAACACTTTTGATAATTGTTGTTATTTTAAAATACTGCAATTAACACAATTTGTTCCTAGAATATGTACCAAATGGCCGCACTAATTTTAATTTTAGTGTTAAAGTTTCATTTACAGTTTGGGTAAATTTACATGATTATTATTGAAAAAAACTTTGTTTATGTTAAATTAAAAGAAATGGGGAGGCTCGATAACTAAATATCTGATAAAAGTTATTTCAAATGCTTTATGTAAATGATAATTTCTGTGGAAAATAATTTAAAATATAAGAAATAAGTAACTTTCTGAACATAAAAATACACTTTTGGGGCCTAAAATTTCTATTTTTATGTTTAATATTTATATAATTGTATTATATATACTTAAAATAATGTACTTTAACATGTGAGGGTGTATTTTTTGATTCGAGGTTGTTGTGATACAAAAAGGTTAAGGAAAAATGGTACCCTTTAAAATTTTTTTTTAAATACTAAGAATTACAGTAACTATTGTAATCGTTTTGTATTTTGGAATCCAGTTTAATACATGTATATGAAAATAAAGTTTGTTTGAAAAGTTCCTTTAGTAAAATTGAAAGAATTAAAACTTTTCATGGATAATTTAAAATCCTTATGACTTTTTCAAATGTGAACAATTTTGCTCTTCTGTGTTGCTTTTCGGACCGGACTTCATTGGTTCGAATCCTGCTGTAGGCATGGATGCTCGTACCCGTTCAGAATCGGCTTTAAACAGTAGGTCTCATTAGCTCTTGTGTGTAAAACAGTGGACAGAAAATCTCCAAAGAAAAATCAAAAGTGTATATGTGTGTATATATATATATATATATATATATATATATATATATATATATATATATGAATATAAAAAAATGAAATAAGCAACTCACTATTAATTCTATATACAGTTTTAAACTATATACTATAGAGAATCTGTATAAAAAATTAACTCTGTTAAATATCAAAACAGCCTTAGCATTTTATATGTATGGAATTCGAGGAAAAACAAACATGGAGAAAAATAAATCAAAATTTTATTTCTTAAGAAAAGCCTCTTTAAATAGAGTTATATACATTAATAACTTGTGAAATATTTATATACAGATTTCTAATTGTGTAGGCATGTGTAAAAATATCGAATGATAATTAGCCAATAAAAATGGTATTTTGATCATATTTGGAGTACCATGTATCCTTAAGCATTTTAAAGAAGATGGGAGTATGTTTTTTAATATCCAATTCATGTGTTTGCGTGTTATTATTGAAATGATTTTTTTTATTTTAAAATTATCTGCACGATTTCAAACTTCAGCTTATCAAATAAATTTCATTTAATCACAATTTTTTCTAGACAAGAATAAAGGTAACATAAATATTTAATACATAAAATTCATATCAATATTCAAAGGATGGCCGAATGGTCGAGCACATATCGCGGGTTCAAATCCTGATGCTGGCATGGATATTCGTAGCCGTTCGGAATCGGCTTTAAGCAGAAGGTCCCTGTGTCATTAGCTCTTGTGAGCAAAACAGTAGACCAAAAAGCTGAAAAAACCCATATAAATATTGAGTATATTTTTCATATGAATATCAAGATAATTTAATTAATATTTTATAATATTTTAAAAGAGTAAAATCTAATCCACTATTCTTATGATGAAAAGTAACCAAATGAAAGTAATTGTAATATGCAAATTGTAATATGTATATTAAAAATAATTGTAACGTACGCTTAAATTGCTGAAACTTCTATTCCTACTAGGATATTTGAAAGTTCAAAAGAATATATAAAATAAAACTATATATCAAAAGAATCAATTCAATTGCATCGGAGAAGTGATTCAAACATCCCTTACACGCATTTTTGCCTAGCTTTGAAATTTAATGTGCACATACATTGATACAATACAAAACAAATAACCACTGAACAGTTATAATACACAAGCATGACTTTGCGTAACTCTCAATGAAGCCCAAAGGTATGAAACAGAGGTTTCAGAATAGAAAGAAAAAGTGTCAATAAGGGTACGGCCCTCTCTTACATATATATATATATATATATATATATATAGACTTCGCAGCTTGATTTCCTACTTGAAATAAGGTAATTTATGAATACCTGTGGCAATAACTCCAATCGTTCAGCAACGCTGTTTTCAGACCCTGGATATTTCTTGGGGGGGGGGGGGCTGCGAGTTGTAATTGACCTCCCCAGAGTGTCTAAGACCTGCTAAATACGGTTGAAGTCTGGAGATATGCTTGGCCAATCTATTCCTCATTTTATAAATATTTGTCGATTAGAAGAGTTTTATTTGGCTTCACAGTATCGTCCATTAAAAGGAACTGAAAGCCAGGTTGACCACTGAAAAGGAGAACATGGGGCTTCAAGACTTCCTTTACCTCACAACAGTCCCAGGACCTCTCTCAAAGGCATGAGGTGTGTGACCATCTAACTTGATGCATTCTCAGACCATTAAATACCCGGTGCCGTAATGACAGATTTCATGGACATTGTAGAATAGGTAGCGGGCCCCTGGTTTTCTCCATATGAGCGTACCACAAGAATCAGTGGTACTCAGAGAGCGGTCTTCCATTGATCCGTACTCCAATCTCTATGCTCTCTGCACAATCCTAAACTCCTGTTCGATGAAAATAGCAGGTCTTCTTGCATACAACTCTCTCTCGTGAAGTCGTCTGGAAAACAGTCATCCTTGAAACTCAGGTTTCTTTGACCACAAGCAAGTCACCAGAGCGCTGAAAACCTGTAGCACTCTATTACACCTAGCTAAAAGGAACAAATAGCGATCTTCTCTGGCGGTCGCGGCTGTTGGAGGTCCTTTTCCAGGCTTTTCCTATCCTATTTTGATTTTGTCTATTTTATATCTTTTTAACTTTAACTTCAATTTTTTCTTTTTTTTTTCAAATGAAAATTTGTTCCGTTGTTATGGTAACAGAATAATCGCTTGATAAACTAAAAGTTTTTTTTCTTCGTGTGCTTTAGACCAGTGTCCCGAAAGTCGATTAGATATAATCAGCGATTATTTACTATAAATTATCTAGTTAATCTCTGATTATCTTTGGTCCTATCGGACCTTGATAATTTTATTTGTATAGGTACTTTGTTTCTCTTGAAATAATTATGCAAGAAATATAGTTACTTTTTTTTAGTCAAGTGGAAAGATAAATCCCCAAATATACTGTAAAGTTTATAAAAAAATTAAATGAGATGCGTTATATGTTTAGGAAAGCTGAGTTATTTTAGTTTTGAAAATCTTAAAACTGCTGGTGTAACACATTCTATATATTAATTTAAATTTTGAAGTAAATGTACCCTTCGATTTGTGAACCTTAAATTACCTAGGCCAAAGGATCGGTATCAAGCAGCTGGCAATCACTACGGCCCATTAAATTGCTGACTTAATTTTTCAATTATTGTTTAGAGAGCATAATATTTACTAGTTCACAAATATTCTGTATATAGTTGTATTCTGAAATGAAAAACGTTCTTGTAATACTCTCTAATAAAACCTCTCTATTTTTATGTTGTGTGAGAGCTTAAATCCTCCTATTTATTTGAACTATTCGTTTTACCCAAAATGAAAAGTAAAAATATGAAAGCATTCAAATTGAAACCTTTGAAAACATGGTGTAGCTGAAAAAAAAAACCGATTCTAAATATACGTGTAATTGTCGTATAATTTAATTACACACTTTGTATTTGCCATTCCTAAAGTAATTGGGCCAATACAAATGTTACGAGCGAGACAAACTCGGAATTTCCATGGTTTTTCATTGTAAAAGCGTAGCCAATAGGAAACATTAGCAAAACAAAACTTGTTGGGTTGAGCTGTCATGGAGTTACGGCCTCGATCATAAAGAGCATAAGAACATAGACTAGCTTCAAAACCTTTAAAATGGTTTATCGAAATCATTTAGAGCGGTTTGTCCGGATTCAGAATCCAATTTTGTTTACTCCTAAAATTCTGAGGTATCGAGTACGCACCTAATAAGTGCTCTAAGGATCTTCCTGTAAAAGCAGAGATGTGACAAACATTTGGAGAGGTGTAAGGAAGTAGGACAGTAAAATCCCACTCTTCAATATGATCATCTAAAACGAGGGGATCATTTGGTGTTTTACCATTAATAGCATTATAATATTAGCCCGTTTTACGTTGTCAACACCAATGTCCTTTAGGCTTTCTTAAAGTGAATTGGAAACTTATTTAGAGCTCTGATTTACAGTCAGTATAGGTAATATGAACATTAGTTAATAGATCAAATCGTGCATCGTAGAAAAACGTTTGTTTATAGTCTCTAAACGAACTCTCGAACTTAGTTCGAGGTTTTGTTTAAAAATCACCTACTCTATTTTTCTATCTGTTACGTTTGAAATTAAAGCTTTATTTTCTCTAGTAATATACTGCTATAATGCAACAGCTAGCTGAATAGCATGACAAATAATTGTAACATACATAAAATTGACATTTTCACCGTGAGCTATAACAAATGGTTGTGTTGATTGTTGCTATCCCACAAATACTGTAATTAACAAAATTTGCTCGTAGAACCTTATCAAATGATGATACTAAGTTTATTTTTTGCGTCAAAATTTTTGTTTTATTTATATTTTTGTCACATAAACATTATTAATTGAAATAAGCTTTTAATTTTTAAATTTAAAAATATGGAGATTCTAGAAGTACATTTCTAACAATACAGTTCTATATAAAAAATATTTGCAAAGTAGTTTATACTATTTATATGAAATAAGTAATTTTTTGTTTGAAGAAAATGCAATTTTTTTACCTATTTATTTAAATTGTTATGCTTTAAATCTTTAAAATAATTTTCACATGTTTAAAATAATGTATTTGAACATCATGGGAAAAATATTTTAATTTGCAGTTGTTAATAGACAATGAATTAACTATAGATTTTTGTGAGAGGTTGCAATGTTACTGCGTAGGAAGGAAGTATCCTCGTTAACTTTTAACTGCGATCTCAGATTTTATAAGTACTTTCTCTTCTCTAAATCATAGCTGATCCGCGCTTTTCTAAGTTTCTTTCTGCAGTATGCTGTCGAGATCCTCCACTAAGTAGCAAGCTGGTTAAAATTAAGGGAAATGTACGACTGCAGAAGGTTTTATCTCACAAAATACGTAAACAGTAGTTAAAGGTTGACAGGAGGGCAGTTGACAAGATATTTCAATATTGAAATTCAAAGGTTTGCCAAGGTGCGAAATGATACATTGCATATGTATAAGACACACACACACATTTATGTGTGTGTGTGCGTGTATATAAGGATTGTAACAAAACTAATGGTCAGATTGAAAAAAAGGTGACAGAACTTGAAAAAAAAGCCTAACCGAATGTGGGGTCGGATATCACACAACAAGCCGTGAGAAGGTGATTTCTCATGAGTGGATTAAACATAGCTTGTCGTACAATACATATTTCAGTACTATTCGTCGCCAGACATGCAATAATATTCGAATGCCAAGTAGGCCAATATTTATCTTATGCACATGGCTTCAAATGGCAATGCTGCAGAAAAATTAAAGCTTTGACACGAGCAATTTCCCAAACATGATGGTGTACTGCCGGAGAATATTTCAACGCTCACATATGCAACTCTTGGAGGCGGTTCGTTCATTGCCCAAAGACGCGGCACATGTTGACAAAAGAGTGTGAGAACAATGAAGATATGAATTCGAGTATAATTTTGCAAGATTTGCGAAAGTAACTGGATTTCGCCTTACCTAATAGAAGGATTCAATGTAGTGCACCCGTCTTTTGACCTCCCAGATTTTGCAAACTGTACTGATTGCATTTTTTTCTCGGTGGAAAACTAAAAATAGTTATTTAGGAGAGCCATTGATCCGCCAGAGGATCTCGTCGACTGAATTAGTGTCGTAGTGTAAACTTTCGTGAAATGTCTCATATCTTCGAACATACGCGTGATTAACTCAGGCTACGAGCTTATAAACCAGCTGGTGGTCACCCTTGAGCATTTTTGTAAAGTTTATAGTAATAAAGATTATTTATTTTTTATTGTTCGTCCGTATAATGCTCTGAATTTTTACCAACAAAGAATCTCTTACGGCTCAACACTCCGACCCCACATTGTGTTAAGGATTGATTTGGTTTGGAGCCCTACGGACTACTTCTTAAATATTGTGTTAAGGAGTGGTGTACTTATGTTTTTCTCGGAATAAAGAAGTGAATAAAGAAAAAAAATTCTATCACAGAATTTAAAAAGCAAAAGATAAAATGCTATATTTTGATTTCTAAATATATTCAGTAGTTTTTCTTGAAACGGATCTAACAGTTTATCACAGATAAGTAGATAAAAGTATACAGGTTCTTAATAAGTTTTATAAAATATTGTTTAGATCTTTAAGCTGATATTTGGAGTGAAACTGAAAAATGTCACACACAGTATTACGTTTAACAAATGAGAATTTCGCTCATTTTCATTAAGAGATGTTACTTCAGGGTGTTTAATACAAACATTACAAAAAAAAATTAAAAAAAAACTGCAGCGTAAGTTTAAAGACTGCTTCCCAATTAGATCCCTGATGTCATGCCTTGGCAAACAAAATGCTACTCCGAAATGTTGCCAAATTCTCTGAAACATAAACCGCCCTCTCAGTTCTTGATAAATTCAAACAGCTGGAGGAATATAAAACTGTGCAAGAACACTAAAGTAAATATAGTTTTTCGCAAAGCAAATTATGCTGTCATGGTTTACATTCAATAATGTGGTTTAAGATCTGAGATTAGGATTTCTGATTACGTTTACTGCTTATTTTCTCTACAAGTTTTAAAGTAGTATAAGTTAATATTAGCATACTACAAAAAACCTTATAGTAAATCCCAAAATGTGTTTTAGGGAAATAAAACCCTATACGTACATGTGTGTTTATATGCTCTGATGGTAACACGCTAAAATCTAAACTTATAACAAGTTACGAACTAAATAAAATTGTTTATAACTTATATAGCATGGTATTTCTTATTCGGTTCTTGATCTAAAATAAATGACAAAGTTAAATATTAAATGTGTAGTAGATTTGGTTAATTTGTATAACAGGGAAGAGGGACATTTTATCTGCAAATTTGGAGCATTGGCTGTATTAACAGTACAGCATATGGATAAGGAATATTAAAAGAGGATTATTATTTGTTTCGTTAATTTAACACAATATATTTAACCATTATTTTTCCAAATATTAGTATTATACTTAACACCATGCTAAATTCGATGTCCAATATGGCCAATGTTAACTACATTGCTTCTCTCTACCTAGACTAGCCGATACTAAAAATTCAAATAAATGTTCTAGTCATCCCCCTCCCCATTATTGCTAGTCATCATAACCACCCATTTCTACATTGGAGTTCTGTTCCCAGGTATACTTTCCATTATGTTATGACCAAATTTCTCTGGTTGATTACCTTATTGCATGGTTTCTGAACCTGGACAAACCGACCGCTCCAGGTTATTTTGAGAATGCTACTATTAATATTTTTTTTTTTTTTTTTTTTTTTTAATTTTTTATTTTTAACCCTCGGTGGCAAACAGCCTTCCCTAAGGATTAGGCTTTCAAATGTTTACCACGAAACAGTTCACTCCGCAACAGTAGAACAAAAAAAAGAAAAAAAAATTAAAAAAAAAAATTAGAGAATATAGTCGTTAATTATCATTTAAAAAAAAAGCCCATAGTTTAAGTAACTAAAACGAAACCCTGGAAGAAGGTAACTACTATTAATATTTGAAGCCCAGTGGCGTTGGGGTAGCGATTCGCACTCCCACGACACAGGTCCGAGGTTCGATCCCCGGGTTGGGCAAGGTTGACTCAGCCTTTCATCCCTTCAGTGGGTAGATGAACTGAGGACTAAGCGTGCTTGGGAACTAAACACTGGGGGTTCCGCGTAAGATTGACCACCTAACCGGAACATATGCTTCGCACCCCAGGGCCCTTGGTCACGTAAACGGAGATTGGCACCATAGGCCCTGGCCCCCTAGGGGCTGTTGCGCCGAGGAGTTTTGTTTAGTTTAATTTAGTTTAGTACTATTAATATTTTGCTGCTAGAGGGCTAATATGATCTGACTGTTACTTAATGTTGATTTCCAACGGCTATAATCAATCATTGAGTATCCTTATTATATTAGTTATGTGGACGACTGTTTTGCCTTGTTTGACCGCAATATGACTTATGTCAATAAAATCGCTTCTCTTACGAATTCTATCGTGTCTTCCTTCCAATTTACTTTTGAAACTCAGTCAGCAAAGTCACGAAGTTCTCAATCCGAAAGTTGTGGCTTCGAGACTTGTGCCGGCCATAGATCCGCTGTGTTCATTAATGTCGGTTGGGCACGAATTATAGCTTCATGATCGCAATATCATCCGAGTTCAAATGATACCTCTAGAAGTTTAAAAGGAAGCCTCTGGGTATTCTGCTTTGTTTCGGCTTCCAAATTATGAGGATCCACTTTGGATGAGAAATATTACATGCGTCCATAACATTCCTCAAGTATCGGATGGTGCTAAGCTTCGCAGCAGAGATAGGTTGATGTCTGTATGGCCTTAGGATAGTTGTCTATTCTGCTTCATACATTGGAAAAAAATTTTCTTTTGAAACATAACGCAACAATCGTCTAGGAATCTTTCTTATGTTATCATCCGTATTCCCGAAAAAGACGGTATTATTTCAGACTACTGTCTTTCGCAAGCCCATTGCTGGGTTTCTTCTTCCCCATAGGTTTAATTTCAACCCTCTTATCAAAATATTGTTACTTTTAATGGGTTTTTTTTTACCGGGCTGTGAATTTACTGAGCTATGGGTACAATCATCTGAGCTATGAGTGCAACCTGCTGTCATAGTGGATTCTGATTTTCTAGAGAAATTATATTTTCTGGAATCTCTCTAATTCTGTCCGCAAAGGAAGAACTGGAATTATAGCTAGTCAGTGGCTTTACGATTTTTTTTTTAAATATATCATCAGATAGTTGAAATTCATTAAAGGTTGAATGTCAAAGTTACTTTTCCTATAAAATGGTTTTAAAATCTGAAATACCTTATTGAATATGCCTATCAAATCTCACATTTTCTTATATTGGTCAGTCGAAGCGTTCTCTTAAAAAAAGGGTTCAGTCTGTTTTTTAAACCATTGTGTTCACTCGAATTGGTAATGTTGCTCATTCTTAGCTGTGAAACAGTTGACTGCTTTCAATTTCCCTCATATATGTTTTACGTTGACATTATATTTAATGTTATATTCTATCATAATGGTTTTACTTTCTAGTATAATCATTTGCACTAGTTGGATTCGAGACCGCAGATTCGGCTATCAGATATTAGAGCACTAAATATTCGGTCAATGACCAGAACTGATGAACCTGAATTTTTTGAAAGTGGCTAGAATAAAGCGTGTTTTCTATTACAGAGAGAAAAAATGCAAATCACACAGCCTTAATGGTAAATTAGAAGTAGTTTAATAAATATATATATATATATGTGTAATCGGGAATGAACATACTTAGTTACTAATTTGTAAAGACAGAAACATTAATCAACTTTTGCATAGTTATATATATTCAGCCTTTACTATTAGCTCTGATGATAGATGTTTAAAAATGTACTCCTTACACTAAATTTTCAGTATATGTATTGCCGTTGTTACTTCTGACTTATTGTAGCCTAGACGTCTTTATGTCATTTATATTGAGTCTGTCAACAAACTTTAGCCAACGTGTTTTAAAAGTTTAACAAAAGAGATCATTAAGTTTGGTTTGGAGAATTACAGTCTACAGTTCTGCTCAAGAGGGCTAAGGAAACCGAGAATAACTGATTAGAACCGATTCCCAATGGCTACGAATATCCATGCCACCAGCAGGAGTTGAGCCCAAGAACTCCGGTACAGAACAGCAACGGTCTACCATTCGTCCACCGTTCAGCAGAGACCAATTGACGAGTATGTACCTGTATTTGAGCAAGTTAATTAGATCCCTAATCAGTTAAAAATGTTTATTTAGTTTTAATTAGTACATTTACAGAAAAAAAAGTTATAATAAAAAATAGTTAAATGAAGACATCAAAAGCAGATTTGTGTTATTGCTTTTACAAGGCAAATTTTCGAATTTTTAAAAACTATTTCTTTATGTTTAAAAAAATAACTTGTTTTCACGTAGTAGTCAAAATAATTCTGTACACTTTCAGTTCTTTTTTCTTGGCTACAACAAATTTCTTTTTCTTCTACAAAATTTGTTATCTTGACACAAGTGACAGAGTGACAGATCACTCTGATTAATGATACTCCCTGTAGCAAATACTTTTTAGAATTTAACTTATGTATATACAGTGTATGCTAGGCTTTGAAATGAATCTTTTTAGGGATATGTAATTTAACTTTTTTGTTAAATATTGAAAGATCACGTGGTGGGAAAATTTATTCCAGTTTTATATACCAAAAAATACAATATAAAATTGTTTTTCGTAAAAACTGTATTACTACTATCAACTACTGGTTAACGATTTTTTTTTTAAATTTCTGAAGAACCTGTAAATTATTGTTAATAACTGGTCTTTGAGGGAGATTTATTGCAAACAATTTGCTCACAAAAGTTACGCTACCACTGGAGTTTCGTAAAAACAAATTATCATTTTCCAAGATTAATATTAGATTGGTTGAGATTCCTGTCCTGAATCCATTACGGACATATTGTGCTAAACAAAAAAAATTGGGATTTAAAGAAGAAACGACGCAGTAAAAGTAATAGTCATTCAGCATTATAACAATAATGAACAGTAAATGTAAAAATAATAAGGAATTTGTACTTATTATATGTATATAAATTTGTACTTATATAGTACAAAGTTCAAATAGCAAAATGCAAAAAGAGTAAAAATTCCTCTAAAGGTAATAGTATATGCAAATATTGAAATGCACTGTAAAGTTAACCTGAAAATAAACCCGGCATAAAACAATAAATATAAAAGTAAAAACCAATAGACAGCCAGTAAAAAGGATTTTACATATGAAAGGAAGGTACTGCATTCAATGTACTTTTCATAAGGAAGCTCTATACAAGAGGGTTAAAATATTTTACATCTCACCTTAGTTACGAACTTTCTATTGTTAATATTTTATATTATATTCTGCAGATTTTCAGCATCCCATTGGAGACAAATGAGGAATAATATTACAATGCACCTCCGAGTCATTCTTAATACTGTTCCTTTTCAATGTATTTACACACGTCTCTCTTTTTAAATCACCCATTTTGTCACAACTCCTCTTTTAGCTTATATGTTACGGTATTATATGTAAAGAATTAGTTAAAGAGACTGCTAAAGAAAATTATTACACACTCATTATAAAATATATTTCTTAAGCTTGGCCATTACATACCCTTTTTTACTTTTCTAGTGACGCATTTTCCGACAATGCTTAATATCAATGCTGGAAGGGGTATTCATAAAAGTTTGCAATTTGCCTTAATCAGTAGATCCCGGTCTGAATAGCCCTCGTGTGGGAAAATAGACCATAGCTCTCCAAACCAAGCCAAATCAGTTCTAGCAATGCAGATTTTTTTTATGTGATAATGAATTTTGAATCGGGTGCAATAATTACGATTAATCTTAGATATATATTATTATTAGGTATAATCGTAATCGTTTCAATGCATTTTTCTAATCTGTATCTTGTATGACCCTATTATGAATTTTCGAAAAGGGGTTAAATCGCCAAGAATGTTTTGCTTTGCCCAGCCAGTTAATCTCCCAAACCAATTATTATTAATCCAAACTGTAAGCAATCGATTCAAACTGAGCTCTACCAGAAGGGTGAGCATTCCACGGTCATCTTACACGGCCATTTGGTAGGAATATTGCCTAGCTAACCAACCCCTTTCAAAATAGAAGTTTTAATCACATTCCTTCTAATGCAAATATTGCAACAAGTGATTAGTAAATTCAAATTTATTAATCACAATTTATTTTGCACATATGCATTTTTATGTAACGTTTTTGTATTATATTGAGTTTTTTTATATTGGAGCGTCATATTCTATCAAACATCATTATATATATTCATTTTAAGACTACTGTTAAAATTTGAATGGTTTGAAAAATCAGATTTAAGTAACCTTACGCTTTTATCTATCCTATTATTGTCTATCTTGCTATCCTATTTTTTTTAACGTTGTTACTCTTACCACTTCTGCTAGATAACTTTTTAAATTTTATTTTATATCAAGGAAAACACACAATACGTACATTTTCACTTTGAAAAACAATTGTTACATAATTAATAACTATTTAATAACAAAATAATTATTTGTTACGTATGGCTTCACGTTATTTTAAGATTTTAATATTCTATTATTCTAATAAAAGAACATATGAGACTTAAGAATAAAGTTTTAGGGCTAAAGAACCTAATTTAAGCATTAAAAACTTATTATTTTGTTACATTCGTAGGTAATAGCCATAAATATTAAATTATTTGTCTGGATTTAATGAAATTTTATCTGCATGTTTTTAGTAAAGTTGCACAAACAAAAAAGTTTAAGTACATTAATTTAGAGACGAGTTACTATCCTTTTCATATTAGAAACTTTGCCTTTTATTTCTTGTATTTTTGTTTTAAATGACCTGATTGGCTGTAACCCACTTGTACCTTAAAATATGATTACTGTTTTGGTTTGATACATTCTTAAGGGATATGTGTTTACATTTATGCAAGTAGGATACACCTTACCTACTTTTTCAGTGTTGGAATATTTTCGTAAAGTCAAAAACCACTTCCGAAAATCCCCGTATCAACCAAAAATGCACGTATCTGTTTTAATTTTCTTACTTTTTCAAAGTTTTAAAACTTAATTTTACAATTAAAAATTCATAAAGCCTAATTTTAAAATTTTGGATTCAACTGTGCTACACATTCCTTTAAATAATTTGGAAACGCAAAAGAAATATATTTTTATGTTTTCTGAATATTAAAAAAACTTCAAATTATTTAGTGAACATTGCACGGGAGTATTTGCTGATGGCAGAGAACTAAAAAGATTGAATCTCCATACATTAAGGTATCCGAGTATTAAAAAAATTGTGAAATAATAGTGCTCCTCTATTGAAGGATAGGATTTCGCTGAAAAATCAAAAACTTTACTGAAAAGTTTCTTATTTCGCGAAGTTTCGTTTTACGTCTTTCTTTTTTAATCAAAGATATCCATTTTCTGTTTATTGTCTTATCGAAAAGGTATTGGACATGCATTTTGGGAGCGAATAATAATTTTTATAAAAGAACGGGTAGTAAAAAATTTTTCTATTGAAAATATAAAGCCCTTAAACTCAATTTTTTATTTAAAAAGTGTAAGCAAAAACTTTAGATGTGTGTATTAAAGCATCCTAAATAATTTTATGCTGATGGGGTCATTACAAAAGGTAGTCGTAATGTTTATTTCCTAATGATAAATCAATTTCGTAATGGGAATGAAAAAATTGATCTCAGCTAATTAAATACTGTATAAGCTTAGATTTATTTCAAGGTAATGTCATTTAAGTGAAGGCCAGAGGTTCTATGAACATTTAAACAATGATTTTATGTATTTTACCACTCTTATGATTTTGGATAGTAGTAATTTGGGATTTTTCTTAAGCTGTGATTATATTTCAATAGGCTAGTATATTATTAACTCTTTATAGTGCTAAATCCATAGTTTTTGTCAGATTACTTTGTTAGTGTCACGAAAGTATGATTTTGTTAGTGGCAACAGTTTCTGTTTTTATTACAGAATATCTAATTATATGAGAATCATGTACATTTCAAACTACTTTCTTTAAATACACATTTTTAGTTCCCTTGTTATTTATTGTTTACAATTTATAGCAGTCTCTTTAACGAAGAAATAATTTCCCTGTATTGCACTCAGTAAATATACGCTAAGAAATAACCTCTAATTGGAGTCATAATAATCATTTTAGCTTTTATTTTGAATAAATGTCATTAAGTTAAATATAGACGTGTGCACAATAATGATTTTGATTAAACCCCTATATATAAGAATAGAATATAGTTATATATTTACCGCTGTAAAATGACACCTTGTCTACAAAATGGCGCACATTTAGCATATCACACGAAAATGTATAGTAAAAAGATATAGATCGTGAAATATTTGTTTATCATGAATGTAGAAATAGGATTTATGCTCATTAGGTAAGACATGGAACCGTGCCTCGAATTTTGCTTGTCATTAATCACTAACCGCCATAGTTAATGAAGACAAAAAGCTCTTGAAAATAAACGAAGTGTTTCCCATGTGACATAAACGTGTTTAAGATGCAGATGACTGATATCTAGTCTGGAAGCTTAGTATCATTTATCCAAGATGGTTGGTTGGTCGGGGTTAAATGGCGCTAAATTCTAAAGTGGTAAAACAAAGGGTGCATTTATCAAAGAAACAATGTATTTTTAAATATATCTGTGAGAGTCATCACGATTATGGACAGCAACTTTTCGTAACTAGAAAGTTATTTATGATAGTGGGTACCTCTGGGAGAACATCTTTAAACTTTACTAACGAGGGGTTTCAAACCGTCTAGCACACTGTCTACTCAATGAATTGAATCACTCTAAACTACATTTGAGAGATTCCGTATAATCTTGGTTTACATGTGAGAAAACAATTTATAGGCATCAAAAGTTAATCCATGAAATTGTTCTTGAATGATCCAACGTATATTCTTAGATGGGTATCTTAAACCCAAAGAAAGTTTTCGAGCTAGAAAAGTCCTAGATATTCTAACGGAAACGATATTAGTCCCCTTCAATTTCCTGTAAATTTAACAGTTATCCCTCTTTTCATTGTAAAATATAATGAAAAGAGTTTTTAAATATTCAACATCAGTCATATAAGGAATATAATTAGTACTAAAATTTGCAGTAATTACTACTGGCAATGATTGTACTTGTCCTGAAATTGCTGCAATTATTGAGAATAAATCCAAATATGTCCTGAAATATCTTAAAATAGGATCATTTGTCAAAAAACTTGAAATTTCACCTATTTTTAGGAGAACGTACCATATTCTAGGATAGTTCAATACAGATTTATATTTTTCAATAATTTAAAGAATTTTAGGACAAGAACGATCCCTTCCATTAGTAACTTGCTACGATTTACAAGAATTTTTGGGTTTTATAAATATTTGAAACATTCCAGGTGAATTTTTAGCTGTTGCAACTCTTAGAAATCTATAGATTGTTTTCTACGTTATGGGAAATAAAGTAAAAGTTTAAATTAATATCCGTCAAAGCATAAAATCTCAAATTTGTCCATAAAAATTTTTATATATATTTTGTACATAAAATATGGATATTTTCCTTAGTTTTGGGTTTTCGTTTCATATTTGGTTTGAATGTTTATTATAATAACACAGTTTCATTTTAAGGTATAAAAAGTAGGTTTATATATAAAGTTTTCATAATTTTTGTAACACAAGAAGAGTTTTAATCAAAGGTGATTTTCAAACAATAGTTAATAATTTTAAAATATTAGATATTTTAGCTCAAAGTTTTAACATTTTTTCCTTAACATATTGTGAACGAAAATCTTAAATTTTCAAGAAGATTAGGTGGAAGAAAAATAAATTTGTTTAGATAGTTTACAAAACAGGAAAGAAAAGTTCACAGAAAAGAGGGTCTGTAATTACTTAGGCAAGGATGGCCAAAAGATAGTCGAATAAGTAGAACGCTGCTCTTTGATACCGGAGTCCGTGAGTTCAAATCCCACTGCTAGCATGGATGTTCATAGTCGTTCAGTATCGGCTTTAAGAAGCAGTTCCGAGTCTCATTAACCCTCTTGTAGTAAAGGAGTAGACCGTAACACTAGAAATAAAACTAAATCCAGGCAAGGAAGTTATAGAGTACTACTCCTCACCCATATCTTCGAAGAAGCTGGTTTGGAGGGCAACGTCATCTTTTTACTACACGAGAGATAATTAGACAGAACCTACAGTGAGTAGAGTTCAAGTACTACGATTTGGTGGTTGGTTGGAGCACTACGCTCTACTTTATGCTAAACTAGAGCAAACTACCATTCGGCGATGACCGACAGTATTAATGTCCGTTAGATTGAGGTTTTGCGTTATATAAAACTCAGATTGCAATTAAAAAACGGACAAAAAAATTTATAACGGCTTTAAATATAACATTTCAACTTTGTAAGATTCATTTTGAGTTATGGCCTACAGAATTAATGTACATTATATTAAAAACTTTCTTTACAATCGAATCGAAACGGAAGGTGTACAGCTAGAGGTTAAAACAGTTCTAAATACAAAATTTCAACATTCTACGTTTAATTGCTTTGGAGTTATGCGAAGAACATAGGTACATGCTTAGAGATGTCATATTGAAGCTAGTCAAACTTCATCCGGGATTGTGAAAATGACTATTTAACATTTCAAAGTTTACGTTAGTAAATACGTACAAGAGAGTTTAAACTAATCATTTCCATTGATATCTGAATACCGAAATTTTTCCCTATTACAATATTCCCTTTATTTCGTATAAGGAAGTCAAAATGCTCAAATGTTATAGAATATTTCTAAACATTAAGCAAATTGTAGTTGTCTCAGGATATATTCTTCTCTTAGATCGGTTGGTTGGAATTTTATGGCGCAAAATCCAGGAAAGGATAAGCTGTGCCAGACAAGAAAAAATAGAATTTAAAAAACCCCAGTGTACCACAACTGTGAAAGTTAAAAAAAGTATAAAATAAAGAAAAAGGATAAAACGAGGTAAGGGAACACTTTAGAAAAGGAAACAAAAAAATCAAAGTAAATAAAAACAATCGATGCGTTTTAAGAGGTGAAACAAATTTGGGTGAAGGGTTTCACCCAAAAGTTCGTTCAACTGAGTATACGGATTATTAAAATAAATTCTCTAAAACTTTTAAAAACAGTGCCAGAAGATAAAATATGACGAATGGTCAGAATGGTATTGGAGGAGTAGTAGATGACTATGAGAGAGTCTATAGTACCAAACGCGAAGACGAGTCAAAATGACGTCCAGATTACGACGGGGAAAAATAGCCAGAAAGTGATTAATGGCCTAATGAGGTGAAGTTTTTTCTCCTTTTTAGTATTCCGGTTAGAATTCCAGCAGCCTTTTATAAGTAAATTAATTTCACTTTTCATGCCATGATAGGGAACGGAATTAGTGTAAGTGTCAGTCTAGTAAAAAGGTCAACTTATACATTGCCAGAGTTACCCACATGACAAAACCGAACGTGCAATTTTTTTGTATAATTTTATAATGAGAGAGAAGTAGCTTTGAGTATCGGAGTCAGATTTGATATATTCCGAAGCTCTTAAGGAGTCGGTGTAAATGATATAATGTTTCTAATTGCTAGCGGAGATGTGATTTAAGGCCTCGTAAATGACGATCATTTTGAAAACGAATATGGAGCAAAAGGAAGGAAGACTAACTGCAAACATAAGTATTACCCCCCCCCCCAAATAAGCCAAACTAATATAGTCACCTGATTTGGAGTCATGATTAAAAGGGATTTGAAGTATTGGAAGATGTTTGAATAATTCCATTAGGATGATTGGGAGAGTCAGTACCTGACTGATCCATAGTCTCATTCTAGTCCAATGGATTTTATATTAATATTGAGTCGTCTACATACGATTGAGGAGGGACATTCTTTTGTTTAAAATGGGTATGTTTATTTGTAGGCAGATTATTTTTAAATTTGAGGTCTGTATTCGGGGTAGTTTTTTTATTGATCGTCTTTTCCTTTCGAATAGTAGTCTATGTATCAGTTACAGAGATTACGGGCAATACAGAGCGTTTATTGTAGAGCAATTGGGAAGTGATAGAGATAGTCATTATTACAGCAGGTAAATCTGTTTGAGTACCTATAGATTTATTGGATTTAATGGCTGTGACATATGAGAGTCCAGGTGTAGGGGTGCTTGATTTTACTATTTTGCGGACTTATATTTTTTTTGATGGAAAATACGAGATGTTCTATTTTATTTTTAAAGTCTGATTTTCTTTTTCAGTTTTCCAGTTTGGGCATGATCGGGAATATGAAAGACGGTTACCCTTGCAGTTTATACATTTTATCGGTGTGGAGCATCCATTACTGTTGTGTCCAGGAGCGACACAATGTGCACAGATAAAAAACCCACGATAGAACGTCTGCGAATATCCAAACCTTTGACATTTGAAACAGAGCAAAGGGTTGGGTATGTATGGTCTTATGGGACAGTTGAGTTATCCGGCGGTAAAGGAAGTTCAGAGTTTTTTTAGGTCAAAAGTCATGATTAGAGGCTTCGTATATCTACTATTTTATTATCTATTTTATTACTGATGGTTATTAGGTGAATAACGCTGCCATTTTGCGGTTTCAGCTTTTCAAGGATTTCAAGGATTTCAAATTCAGAAATGCTTTGCAGGTCAATTTCAGAGATAAAGCCTCTGGATTGATTCAAAGTTTTGTGACTGCTTATTGACTCGGATTTAAGATCTATGGTTTTCAATTTGGTGATACTGGGGTCTTGAATATTATTTGACTGCCCCACAAGTAGATCGCCAGATTCTTCTCTTAGAACGAGCGTAGCCTAGTACCTCAAGGAAATTACTTCTTTCGGTTACCATGAAACAAACAAGGAAGTTGCTTGCGGTGGTTTCGCGAAAATGGACTGTTTTCTCATAGAAAACTCCACAAGGCAGCTACTCCCCTAAAACAGTGTAACTAGGGAGATTCATCGGTGGTAGACGTGGAACGTTACGAACCTCACAAAGAATTCCACAGCTCTTGTTTCTTTCGAGCAAAACAGAATTTCTCAGTCGCAAAGGGATCTATCTCACAACCGACGCGTTATTAGTTAAAGGTTTGAGCTGACCAAAGATCCGCCGTGTTCATTAATGGTGGCAGGGTAGGTAAAATAGATTCATGATCGCAATGTCCTCAACGTTCAAACGATACCTCTGTAGGTAGTAGACGAAACTTAAGGGGTCTTCTGCTCTTTCCCTGCTTATAATTTACTAGAAACCAGAGGAAGCAATGTTACTCGCCGTGGTGCTAAATGAGTTACAGCTTCGCAGCCGTATTTGGAATTAAGATAGCTGTTTGTATTCTAGCTGCATTGGAAAAAATTTCTCAGGTTGGGAAACAAAATAAAATATGACTGACTGCCTAACCATGCAAATAAATTTTCCAATAATAGGCACAAGTCACAAAATATAATCAGTAAAAATTGACATGACACATTTTAGTGAATTTCATCGATTATATATCGATTATGCATATTATATAATAATTTTTTCCCAAAATCAGTATTACATCAAACCAGAAATGTCCGGAATTAGAGTTTGAATTAGCGCAAGATATGTTGGGTCGTAAACGAAACTATCAACACGAAACTGAAATATTTACATAAGCAAAGATGCACAGTGATATCAATAGTAAATTATGACACGCACAAGACGGATGCGCAATATTTACAGGTTACAAAATATGATCAGAATGTCAAAGTATGCAATACGGCAATACTAGGTAAAATTCCACTTAAGATCAACCCGCGAGAAAGCTTGACGGGCTTGATGCCTGAGCCATTTTAATTTTGTTTTGAAGTATGGATTCAACCCTTTTGAATGATTATTATATGAAACTAAGAAAAAAAAAATATTCTGAATCGTGTGCTTAAAATGATATTCTAGAATAGGGAGGACAATAATTTGTTCAGCATAATCCTATTAAGTAAAATTCAAGGAGTTTTATATGAAGCTTGGTTGGTTGAATTATTAAGACTCAAAGACCAATAAATATACTAAATTTATCTGGGAGGATTCAAATGCATTATGTATTAAAAAACAAATGAAACATCCATTGCTTTTTTATAGTACATATTATACTTAGTTTACATGTTATAAATGGTTTGAACACTATAACATTTTACATTGTTATAAATGGTGTTTTAGAAATTACTATTAATATAGGTAGAAAAATCAAACGCAATATTTTTGTGCTAATGTTTTCACTTCTTTTAGGACATAAATTTTTCAGTCTTTTGCTACTAAGTGATGACGAAAATTAAACAAAATTTGAAGACTAGACGTATTAAAGATATCCCTGAAGATAAAAGTTTGTTGAAAAATCATATTAAACTATTTTATATTACTTCAGTTAGAAGCCTAATAAGAGGTTCAGGTTAACAAGAGAGTTAAAATTTATGATTTTTGCAATACTAATACTGTTATGCATTCTAATACTGTTTTAAAATTTCTGACCGGCTAAATGGAATTTAAAAAGATTTCCATTTAACCCAGGGGTCGTAATTTGTCCATAGTGGGTCTATATTAACCAAGAGCGTCTGACGCTCTCACTTCCATCTTTAGTGTAGCATAAAAAATTGTATACTAGATTATAACGTTTTTCACGGCTCCGAATAATGCCCAATTTCCATCATCTGTAGTCTTTAGTAATTGGCTTGATTGAATATAACTTAAATAATGGTAAGGAATCCATTAAGGATATGTTGTGTCATACACAAGGGGGGAATTAAGGAAGTCGGGTTAAAAATATTTGTCTTTAAAAGCTAATAAAAGTAATGGACGACTGGAATACGAAAATACAGCAGATAGAAAACAATTAAGAAAAAAATTTAAAAGAATAACAAGAAGGCCAATAAATAGCAATATTTACAAATTGAAAGGCAAAACATGTAAGTAAATCAACATGTAAAAATATTAAATGCAAGAGTAAAAACAACTATATTTTTTAAAAATATTAATGTCTAGAATATCGCTAGCAAATCTTTGAGATTAGCACCCAAAAAACAAGAATCATATAGACGGGTCCATTAAAATTGAGACATTCGACAAGAATTTCTCTCCTAACATGTTAGCTTTAGAATGCCGACCAATATGTCTTGAAAATAGGGACCAAATATGTGTTATAAGAAGGCAAGGACAACATTCCACTATGTGAAGGGTAAGATTGCTAAAACTATATGAAAAATTTCAACGCAACGTCAGATAAAGTCTTTGCATCACGTTGTTGCAAATCTGCAACATACACTAAAGTCAATATTGCCTCAATTAGCTTTAAAAGAGATTTTTTTAAAATCCATTGCTATAACTGCAAACAATACAATTTTTTCGTAGAATCTGCAATAAATGACAATACTATATTTACGTTTCATATCAAAATTTCATTTATTCTTAGTTTATCAATTGCACGTGATTATTTCTGAAATATAAACTTTGGATTAGTTGAATTTAAAAAGACTATAGAAATAGTATATTCCCAAACGTGGGTATAAATTCATTGTAGAAAAACAATTATTTGGCCAAGAAATCTTACAATATTTAAAAGAATTATGTTATTTTTTTTTTGCTTAGCGTTACACATTTTTGGACAGTAAATTTTTACTTTTTATGACAAAGCTATTTTATATGCATTCTAATATCTTAATCAATATTTTAAAAATCAGAGTTGTTGAGATACAAATGATTAATACTAGTCTTTGTGCTTTTCATTGTAACTCGATGTATCAATTATTAATAGTCCAGCAGTTATTTGCAAAACAATACTTAAACGCGGTTCATTTCGTATAAGCTATCATCGTAGTGAATTTGTTAATGCTGCCTCCAGTTTTTCTTAGCTGTACTAACATTTTAACCAAGCCGAATCATTCGTCAAAGTCAATGCTGGTGAAATGCCTTATCACTTCGAGGTGTCGTCTCCTTTCGCATCCCGTGCCAGATTTTCGATTCTCCAGCTTGTTCTTCTTTCACATCTCCCTTTCTCACATCCCTCTGTATCCTGCAAGTAGTAATCCTACTAAGAAAATCCTCCCCACGTGCCTAGGCTAATCCTATCATTTGCTCGAATACTTGACAACACTTGACGAGTCCCCCACCTTGAGGTGTGTGACACGCTCGTGTTGAGTTGAATTTTGATCGTTCCCACGAAGGAGGAAGATTTTCACTTGATGCTGTACCTTTATAATTTGCTTTACACTAAATGGCCAATGTTGACCGGTCACTTGTGATTTTACACATTCTGTTGCATATCTATAAAAATATACGGGGAATTAGCCAAAAACCTTCGGAGTGTAAAGAGTATAGTAAATGTCATACATTTCCGTAAAAAGGCTTTCCCTAAGCCCCATAGGGGATCATCAAGAAACTGAAGAAAACGAATTTGGATAACTCTGTAAAAACGAATGTCCTAAAAGCGTTGAAATGATTAGAAGTCTTCTTGTAATAATCTACTTAATTTTTCATGCAGCTAGCTGGTATATTCGTGAACAAATCAAGGTTATTATACAAACAACCCCAAATTTCACCAAGTGTTTCGCTTATAATGTGCAGTTATAAAATGATGCTATTTTCAGGAAGACATAAAATAGCCGGCTTTCAGAATTTCAATATTGGATGAAAGATGAGCAAATTTACTGAAATAATGTCGAATGTGCATGCATGAATACAATCAAAATAGAAAGTTCATAACTTTTTAGCTAAATGTATATGAGGGGCTGCATCCAAATATAGTATATAGTATTTCATATAAATACAAAATATACACACAGCATGTTTTAAGCAGAAGTATTAATGTTTTTTCTGGCTGCAGAAGAAATTATATATATATATATATATATATATATATATATATATATATATATATATATATATATATATATATATATAAAACCAAAATATCGACGACATTTTATTACAATTATTAAATCTGGAGGGCAAACTATCAGGCAAAAGATTAAACATTTTCCAATTTCATCTTCATTTTATTTAAGAACCAGGAACCTTAAAGGTTTACAGACAGAGATACAAAGAAAGAGCAAAAGGGTAAAATTTCTCACGATAATCCAATTTATAGATTTTATAAGTGATGATGCCGACCATTTATCTCTCACTAATACACGTGCGAAACCCACAAGCGATATCAGTGACTTATTCGTCTGACCATGCTATCTCTTATGCATCAGTTTAACCTCTTCTTCAACGATAAATGCGGCTTGAGCTTAACAATTGGGACAGGGTTATTTTCTATCAATACACACACATGCATATAAATGTATAAATGCACACACACATATATATAATATGACATTATTTTTTATCTCACATGCATTAGGAAAATGAGTAACGAAATTTTTACTATTACCTTATATTACCTTTGTTAAAAAATGACATAATCGATTAAAAACCTTTTTTCTATATAGAGTATTAAAGAAAAGTTTATATATATATATATATATATATATATATATATATATATATATATATATATATATACATACATACATACATACTGATACTCTTACTTTTAAGATATATGCTTTGTAATTTTATAAATTTAAGTTATTTCAGTAAATTACTTTTGATTTCTGAATAAACATTTGAGTAAAATATCTAAATGTAACCTTTATTCTTCAGATAATCGTAGAATTATCATGAATGCTAAAGAAATGTTGGTATTTAATTTCCTCTTTGCAAGTATTGCTGAAAATCAATTTAAATATAAAATAGTAATTTCTAAGTAAATTCTACATCGGCAGGCGTAGCAAGAAATTTTTTCCATGGGGAGCGGCGTTTTCCTTCTTAAACTTATATCTCAAAATTTATACAGCAATCCTTACGTTATGATACAACAATCCTGATGAGGGAGTTTACAACCCCGCATCCCCCATTCTCTTCATCTCTGTTTGAGGCTCATAAAACAGACTGAGGACACTTGTAGACTGAGGTAGAACATTTTAAAATACTATTACTTTGTGATTAACTTATTACTTTTTATAATATTTATACTACTACATTACAACAAGCACACTCATTGTATTTAATGTAAAACTATCAACTAATATTTATTCCAATTGAGAAAATATGAAGATCTTTTTGTGCGATCAAGAATATCTATCGGAGCTGTTTTATGATTACTTTATGTATAGCCGGAAATAATTCTCTTTAATTAAAATCAATAACAGGAAATATACATTTTGCAATTCATTACATAATATGAAATGTGTAAATATGCAAACAACTATTTGTAGGAGAATAGAATAGTGATGCATACCTTTTAAGCATGTTTATGTTCTTACATACTAAATTTTCAGAATACAAGTTTTTGAAAATAAGGGAGTAACTGAAGACAGTAAGAAAGCTCCATATATATTTTAAATTTTAGGAAACAAAAACCTATTTTTTTTGGGGGGGGGAGGAGATGCATGAGGAAAATTGAAGATAAGCTATAGAAAATAATCATTAAAATATTACATCAAAGAACTGACATGCCCTGTTTACATTTAATATACAAAATATAATGGAACGCATTCACCAATTTAGAATTTTTTATTCGTTTATATTTGCCAGAACTGCTAGTATATTAGTGCTGAGTGTTATTAATTAATATTATAACATTAAAATAGTATTATTACTACTGTTTTATTACTCTAAATCCTACTCTGAAAAGGCAGAATAAAGAAAGACTAAGCATGAAATATATTTTTTAAGCCTGTAGTTTCTTGCCTTATATGACCTCAGTATACATTGTAATTCCTGCGAAAGTACACTAAAATAATGCAATATTTTTGAAGCAGTATTGATTATTTATTATTCATAGTTCCAGTTTATTGCTGTTAAAATGTATGAAATAAAAATAACAAGTTTAAAAGTTTTAGACATTTTGATTCCTTTCCAAAAAAAAGAAAGTTCATTGACACGAAAATTTAAGACAACACCATGATAAGGGATATAAATACAAGTTTTGTTTTCTGTAACTAAGCAAATAAATAAAATAAAAATTCCTCATATAAAATGTAAAATATAATTCGTTAGATCCCCAGCCGTAAAAACAGCGCATAATTAAAATGCTTGTATATTATCTATTAATATCTATTAATTAATATCTTATCTATCAATTTAATTTTAATGATTTGTGTAAATTTTTAATCACTTCGTTGAAGTTCATTAGTTTGCTTTGTAATCTTTGACAACTTTGTTTGCAATTCTAAACTTTTGACAAATATGCTTTTAGTGTTTGTAATTGTAATGTAATTTATAAAATATTAAAATAATTAAAATGTTTTAAAGTAGACATAATATGCCATTAATTTTCAAACGAATGATATAAAAATTCAAAGATGTTTCAGTGGATGTATGGTTTCTTCGAATATTCTGCAAATATCGCTGAAGGAATAATTTAATAGATTTCTGAATCTTTAGCAATTTTATAATTTAGAATGTCCGAATAATAAGACATTTATTCCTCGTGTCGTCGAGTTTAAAGCGAGTTAGGCAGGCTATTGCCCACTTTTTGTGAAGTAATCAACTTATTTACCTCAGTCTTTTCCTCTGTAATTTCCACAGGGCCATCTTCACTTTCGACAGTGACTTTAGTCTTCTTCTTTGTTTTTTTCACTTTCTTTATTTCTCCGTCTTCAGACATAGCTCCAGTCAGAGATTGATACTTTACTTCGGAGAGTTAGTCTGAAGGAATTACTAAATCTGTTTGACTCAAATGTGATGAACTTCCCGCCTAAGCACAGTTGTCGGAGAAAATTACCTTTCTGCAGGTTTGCTTTCATATCACTTTTGGAAAGACCGCCAAATACGTCGCCAAGGTTGAAAGATACATAAATGTGTAAATTTCCTCAAAAATAGGTAGATTAAAAATAATTAAAGTTTCTCAGATGTAATAATATCAATGAAATCGATATGTTATTTTCTTTTTCAGTACTTCAAAAATAAACTTCCGAATTCTCCCTGTCCAAGCAAAATTCATTTTACTGTAATAAATATGTCATGCGTCTGTATTTTCTTTGGACAAGATTCCTCCTGCTTTCATCTGTTTTCACAGAACATTTATCTTACTTTTAAAAAGGCAAACATAGTTTATAACTAATAAGAGTTTTAACTTTCGTTAGAAATAAAAATTTTGTGCCAATTAGAGTGATTATAAAACATCATAAGAGATGCTATTCATTAATTCAAGACAAATAAGCATTCCCTTGAATTCTTCTTTTTAAGAAGAATAGATATTATAAATTAATTTCAATTGTGAGCATTTGGGCAATACATATGCTTTGAAAACATAATTTACTGTTTCATTTAGAAGTTGTAAAATACTGTACTCATGAATGATGTACGTATATGAAAAGGGAAAAAATTAGTTCTAAATAGCCTTATCCAAAAATCTTTTAAAATACCTAATGTTATTTGATATAAGAAACTAGATAAAATGCATATGATTCTGCTGCTCATTATAATAAATTTAGTTTGCAGTTGAGTACGAGTTAAAATACAGATATTAGTTTCATAGACTACACTTTTCAAGTTTTCAAATACAGTAGTAATAAGAGATCCATTCCAATTAAACTTGTATTTTATACTAACAAGAACTAAAATAGATATAATTAATTCACATATACTCGAAGTTATAAATAATATATTTTGGGAAGTAATAATTGTACTAAAAACTTTATAATAAATGTTAGTGTATACAATAATTAGTTTTTTTAAACAGTGTCCTTGAATATACATTTTACAATTTGTATTTCTGTAATGGTATAACATTTAAAACTTTATTTCTACGCATACATGTGATTATATAGTTTTATTATAGTTTGATACCCGCTTATTCTAGAAATGAAGCTGATATTTCCGCATGGCCGGTGGTAGACTTTTAAGAAAGGATTGTACAAAAAAGAAAACCACCAATTTGAGCCTTATCTGCATTTGTTATTTTCCTTATTATATAAATTCTGTGTAACGTATTTTGTTGAGGAATTCATCCTGTGAGTATTGGTAATTTAAGGATAACTTTAACTCCTACTGAATTTCCATACATCCTCTTATTCACATACACATTACACACACACACACACACACACACACACACACACACACACACATATATATATATATATATATATATATATATATATTTATACACACACACATACATACTATGTTGCCCGCTGGCATATGATACACTTCCAATTCGGCTCGCTGAGCCTTTTCGGATGGCTAGGCCTGATATAATACTTCTCTGGATATCCACTTGATGTCTAGGGCATCACATGGAAGCCATTTAGTCATTGTGGACATTCATAGGATCTACAGTGGAATATGTATGCTCTTAGTGTATATACAAAATATAAAGGTAGCTTAAAAGTGTGTGCAGGTGCGTTCGCGCACGTGGGTATTAAATACATACAGATATAATGTATAACTATGATATTGCTCGTTAAAATTATATCTCTGAAAAACAGTGAGTATTTGTATAAAGAAATACGCATACATGTAATCATACGGTCCATTAAAATCTACACACACACGTGTGTGTGTGTGTGTGTGTGTGTGTGTGTGTGTACACTCAAAGATAAATAGAAAGATTAGTTTTAGTAAGATCTTTAGATAAATTAATAGTGTTATGCTTTTCATAACATTATTAACTAATCACACAGTGACCTGACAAACAGAAATTGTAGGTATTTCTGACTGTATTTAAAAATGAAAAATGGGAGAATGGGTTTTGTTGCTTAAAAATCAAAATGCAGTTATATCAAACAAGGAATGGAAACGTTGCAATTTTCTGCTACATGGAGAAACATTGGGTAGGTTTCAACGGTTTAAAGATGATTTTGAACGGCTGCAAATTTCTTATACCGGCATTGGGATTCCTGTACTAAAAGAGAGTTGATAAGAAAGAGAAGATCTCACAAGTATGTTCATTAAATGAATTAAATGTATGAAAGTTAATTATAAAATTATTAAAATCCATCTATGACTTAGAGAGTCGAATTTCAAAAGACAAAAAATTCATCGATGCAAAAATTGGCCTTTTAGTGTATCGATATCTTCCTTCTACCAATGATTGAAAATTACTTAATTTTTACTGCGTAGACAAATGCGTTAGTAGAAAAAATTAAAAGCTTCACAATTCAAATCACTTTATGAATGCTTTCAGTTTCTTTTAATAAATGTTGTAGTTAATTAGAATGCTCAAACGTGTTGTGAATAGAGTAAATTAAGGATGCTATTTAAACGATGAATTATCGTTTAAGTAGAATCTGCTGACAGTGATTCATTGTTTAAGTAGACTGATTGCTATTTAAACAATGAATTCTACCAAAACAATGAATCATTTTACTTTTATTCTAAAGGGTGAATTAGTAAACAATTCTAATAGTATTAAGATGCCTTAGCTTTCGGAACTTATTAAATCGGTAAATTAGCTTCTTTGCATTTAAGTTATCAATTACCTAATACAATTATAAAATTTTATAAAAACAAGAAAATAAAATACGAAGCTTTATAGAATACAGTTTTGTTTCATTTTGTTAAACACATTATTTAAAGTAGGAATTTTACGTCTTGCTAGGACTTTGAATTTTACACACACATTTAGATAGATAGATATAAAACGTTATTGCAGGAAAGTACTCCACTTAATTAAAATTTACCTTATTTAATTTAAAACTATATTTTAAATTATTTCCCTTGTGTCAAATAATCAACAATAACTATAAATTCTATTAAAAATTATACCCGAAATATTGTTGCGTTTTAATGAAAAATAATGCGAATTCTTTAATGCGAGTGATACAAATAAAAAATCTATATTAAACTAAATAGCTTTAAAAACTTTCTGAAATTCCTTTTTTTATAGAATTGTAAAGTGTGCTAACTTAGAAATATCGATCGGCATTCTAATACTGTTTTACTCAACAGTAGTTACTTTTACAAATGTATGTTTTGAGGTACTCTAAGGGAATATAAAAAATATTCAGAGCTATAAATATTTAAAATTATTAATATGGAACATTCTCTTCTTATATTAATATTTATAAACATTTATCACAATTATCTTAAAGCATTTTAAGTTAAAATGAACAGAGGGATGATATTATGTTGATTATTTCCAATCAAAACATTAAACCCAATCAAAAAAATTTATCGTTTAATATTTACTGATTTAGCCTTATACTGATAAATACTGGTAAAAAGTGCAATATTAAATTCTTTTCTAGAGGTAAATAAATTCAGAATTAAAAGTGTTACTTCTTAATTTAAAAATTTTAAATCTTAATTTTTCTTAACTTTTCTATTATTGATATAAAGATATGCATATTATTTTTATTAAAAATATCCTTATAAAATTTTATTGAAACTTTTAGAAAGTAAGCATAAAGTAAGTTTATTTTTATCCAGATGCATATTCTTTGGTTTATTATATTGCAATGCATTTATTAGGAATGTTTACTTTTTGCAGATAATGCAAAATTATTACCCTATTGGAAAAGAAATCCTCACATCAGTCTTTAAAACTCGCTGTTTGATTTAATTTTTGGAATAATATAGGACTCGAACGCCTCAATAATTTATCTTTTTACTACAAGCAGTAATAAAGCTTTTGAAAAACATATGTAACTCTAATAAAGCGTTTGTGCAATGATCATATTTAGTGGATGAAAACAAAGTGGGGCATATATAATCTTTACTATAAGTTCTCAAAGTTAATAAATATCACACCTCCTTATAAGGTAAATGTTTGAAATTTAAACAGTGTTTATTTTTATCTCTTAGCTAATATAATTTACAGCATTTTTGATTTGATAAAATTCTTCTAAACCAAAGAAGTAATACAAAATCAGTTTTCAGCGGTGTAATACGATAAAGATGCTTACAAATAAAATTTTGATAAATTCTGGAAAGCATTTTATAAGGAAAAAAGGGATAAATGATAATATAATTTTATAATAACATCGCTGTTACCCAACAAATGTATCAAAAACAACAACTGCTATAATTAATATTTTACATTTTTTTATGGATAAAAATTATCAAACTAGTCGAGCTCTAGAGAATTTTATACAACTATATTTGAAAAAATCACCTCTCAATAAAATATAAATTTTGGTCATTGTGATTAATGCTAAAATAACAAGAATTATTTCAAGTCAGAAAATCAGCCATAAATTTTAATGACACGGACTATTTCATCAAATGATTTCTTCAAGGTAAATAAATAGAGGCATAGTAGGCTTTTACTTTGCTAAATTTCGTAAAATATTAAATATATAATATGTAAAAGGCTGAAAAAAAGACATGCGAAAAAAAAGTATGTTTAAGAAATAAATTCAACTTGTTTATCGAGACAAAAATAAATGCTCAGAGAATAGAAATGTGCCGGAAAAGTTTAGTATTACGTAACTGAGTATTAAATTTATAAAAAAACTTAGTTATTTAATATTAGCATGTTTGGATTAACCCTTTTAATAATGCTTTTATACATGAAAAAATGAGTATTTGTTTTTAGAATCTATGTAGCCTAAAGTATTTAGTTTAAAGTATTAAAGTATAAAGTTTTTTATGAATAATAAATAAATGAATAATCGAGAACATAGATTTAGTTGGGAATTTGAAAGAGTGAATGGTCTTGAGACCATTTAACCCTTTGTATCTCAGAAACTCTGGACTGAAAAATATTTCTTCAAATGTTAGGATATATCATATCAATCATGTAAAGAAATTCTTAAATTTTAAATTAATTTATAAAAAAGATAATTTTAAATAAGCAACATTTAAAGTTATCTTTGTGAGACACCTACTTCCTTTTTTTTTAAATTTAACAAACCTATCATTTAATCGAGCAATAATCTTGCTCATCCGATCCAACGATAAAAGGAACTTCAATAGGAAAAATAAACTTTTATCAGTATAGGGATTCTACGAGCATTTTATCCGCAAACTGAATGTTTTTTCAGTATCCATGGTGGTTCGCCAAATGTGGCACACCCATTTTCCAGCGTTTTGCCGTCAAGAAAAGTGCTTAGGTCTGTAGACGCCTTCTCATATTTAGTGGCCCCTTTTTCCGACTCTAACCGAATTTGTATCTTTTTTCTTTTCCATCCAGATGCGTGAGTTGCACGAAATATCCAGGAATATCGCAGAAGCCCCAGATCTTTTCCCCTGGCGTTCCGCTGTTGCATGGAGCCGTGGCCTTAAATGGATTCATGAGAATTGAATAACCTGTCATTGGAGGTCGCTTTTAACGCAACACGCAGGAAGCAGGAGTGAATCTCGCCGATTCATTATTAAAAGCCACCTTCACATGCTTCCCTTTTATACATACGAACGGTTGGTATTAGCTGCATTCAAAGATAACGGAAATAATACTCATTAACTAGTGAGTTATGTGAAACTCTGCAATCGATTTCACACCATTTTACAAATAGAGACTATTGCTAGTTCTGTTGATACATTCAATTTCAAAACTAGACAAGCACTGGGTTATTAAAACAAAACCTGCTTTTAAAAACTTACAGTTTATATATGCTTTTGGATATATTAAAAAGTAACTTAAATCGCTATTAAACAAAAAATAGTTATTTAAAAAAAATTCAACTGTATACTGATAATTATATAATTTTAAATGTAACAGTCATCAAAACCATCCAATAATTTCTAAGGTGATAGAACTGATATATTTAAGTGAAAATTAAATCAGTAATGACAACTTTTTACATAATATTTAAATTTGAATCTAATTACTGTATTTTTGCTCGTTTTATGTTCAGAATTGTAAACAAGCTGAGAAAAAAAAAGCCATGGTTAGATGCTTCCGATTGCCACGAACACGGAGATATCTCTAATTCCTAAAATGTATTTAATTTTAGAAGTTATATATCTAAACCACGATAATTAGAAGATTTAACTTTGAAACAACTTGTGAAAGTTTTGATTTGGCACGCAAACTGCCAAAAGGTTAATTCAAGATGAATAGTTCTTTTTTTACCCCGGTAAAAAGGAAAGCAAACAAAACACGAGTATGTTTTAAAAAAAAAAAAAAAAAATAAAAAAAAAAAAAAAAAAAAAAATTCAGTGTTACAAATACACGTAACTCCTGCTCATTGCTGATTAAACAAATTGCGTTAACTTTAGCAAATAAAATTCGTTGAGAGAATACTAAATTAATTATTACTTAATTTTTAAAATGATATGATAACGTCCTCACAGTCAATTTTTAAGAATTTCTACACTTATTAATTAAATTTGTTCCTAATTATACTACTCGAAATTTTTACTTGCTTTTAGCAATATATTTACACAAAAGCGGTTAAAATTCAAACTTAAAACATTTATTACATTAAAATTGTTAGCTACTAATTTTTTAAAAATTAATTTTATAGAAAATGCCTATGATCATTGCTTTTACACGGCTATTTTTTTTATATTGTGAATACGTTTTAGACCTTCAAATAAAATTTCGTTAGTATAAATATTTATTCAAAATATCAACAATGGACTATCTATTTTCCCTAACCAAAATGCCTCTAAAAAGTCATGGGGCATGCGAGATAAGTATTTCGAAATATTAATTTCAAATAACTTATTTTATATGCTATAAAAGAAATTGTTGAAAAATTCCAAAGAGACGCGACAAAAAAGCTTGTTTTGAAAACAAAATTATAGTTCTTAAATGTAATAAATTTACTGTACGTTGCAGAAATATTATATTCATTATTGATTACTAACATTAAAGAAAACTGTTTGCTTTTATTTATTTTGCTCATTCTTTCAAAGAAATAAAAATATCCAATTTTTAATCCAAATGCGATCAGTTGTAGCCCAATATCACATGAAGTGTTTTAATTTTTTAAAAAAGTTAATGTCAAAGGGTTTTACACTTGGTTTGATAAAGATGTAGTGTTCTATGATTATTCGGTTTTGATCAGAACAGATGTCAATATACTCTATTGACATCTTTCACATTTTTACAATCATCAATGATTATCAGTTTCTTTTAAAGAGTCTCAGGGCCAAAAATGAGTGTAGGATAAACTTTTCAATAATTTTTTCAATAAAAATATTCAAGATAATCTATCTTATTTTTATCATTTATACGTACGAGTTTAGTGATATATTATACAGTTTTGACAAATATTCTTCCGCTTTTGCAATGTAGCCTACACCTAAGGTGTTCGGGTCAAAAATACCCCATGGTATATTTTTTTTAATTGTTATTGCATTTTAATCCATTTTAAGAACATTAGAATTGTAATATTATTTATCACTTTTATATACCATTTTTTGTATTTGTAATCTTTTATTATTATCTTACAATTAAGTGTTATAACTTTAAAGAATTATGCATTTAATGCACTAATTTTTACTTATGAAATAAAAATACTGCAATTCAATCATTTACTCCTGAAAATTGTTATAAATCATCAAATGCAATATAACGTTAGATGTATTTCTCTGACATTTATTATATATTTATTTTTGCAACCATTTGAAAGACAAAGAAATCGCACTTGCAAGTATTCGTTTTTATTAAATTAAAATTACATATCGAAGACAAAATATATGAAATATTTACTTCACATCCAATAATACAATTTTAAACCTTTGAATCATCAACGAAGGAAAGTTATAAAAAATTCTTGCCTGTTTACCTGTTAGTTGCCACCTTTTAAGAAGCATATATATAAATATATGCTTCTTATGCTTGCAGAAATATAATTATTGATTATATTATTGCAGAAATATAATTGATTAAAATCTTCCGTCTAACAGAATTGAAAATCTATACATAAATTCTTTCTATGTAACAAAGGTTGAAAATTAGAATATTCTATCTTTATATATTTTCTTAAATAAGGATTATCAAATAGCAACCAATAGGTGATTTGTTTATGAATTTATAAAGCTAAAATGATCCATAGGTATTATTTCATACGCGGTTTTCTCAGCAAGAGGAATTAGCTAGTAGAGTACAAGTGAGTTTAGTGACGTCATAAACCCAAGTCTGGGTCTAGTCTACATACAGCACACAGGTACAATCCAGGGGCGCCCTCAAAAAGGGGACGTTAGTTTAAAATATTGACAGATGGTACAATTCTGATAGCAGGTAATATTAATAACAATAAATACTGTGTATGTTTATCAAAAAATATTAAATTACCTTTTATTTTCAAAAACGATACAATGAAAGGACTGATTAAAAAATAAAATGCATCATTTTTGGAAACACATTTATTCTTAACAGAAATGTAGTCTTCTAAACCTTTTATAGTAAAAACGAAAATTTTACTTCCAAAGTAAAAGGACTCTGGTGAAATCAACAATTAAGCTTGAACAATCACAGTATCATTAAAAATTAACTTCCTTCAAAGCATGTATTGAAAAATAAAATTAAGCAATTAATGTCTTCTAATTCAAAAAAATTTCAAGCACTGTTGTAGAAAGTTTTTAAAAATGATCTATGTGCATAAATGAAGCAAATTTTAATTTTAAATTTATAAGATGGCAGTTGAGGAAAACCTGGAGTTGCTGTACACCCTTAAACCATCCCTACATAAGCCTTTAATGTCCATACTTTTGAAACTTTTATTTCTAAACTATAAATTAGGTCAATATAGAATATGTGTAACATACAAATGGAAATGAAAATTAAGACTCCAGACTTAATAACTATTTGAAATTTATATGATTAAAAATCATGAATTATTTTATTCATTATATTTTTTATCTATAAAGCCAATATTTTATCCTCTGAGGAATAGTAAACATACAATAAGACTCTTGAATGCAATACGACAGAGAAAATGATTGGTTGTTGGTTTTAAGGTTTTATGGAAGATGCACAATGAACATATAATACCAAACAAAATGATAAGTCAGCACTTCGATGAAATAAAAACTGGAACCTAGGACATAAATTTGCTTGCAAGGCACCGTACAACATCATCAGCTTTTTCTTTCTACATGTTAAATTTTTAGTGTCTACAAATTCTTTTCATTAGTCAGATCTAGAGTATCTGAACTAAAAAATAAAACAAGTTGGGAAAGCAGCTACAGTGACATTTCACAGATCTTTCAAAAGGGCCAAATTACATGACCCCGACTAGAAGGAGCAACTATCACTGAAACATTACTTGATGTTAAACTTTTAGGCATTTCTAGTGGTACGGAAGGTAAATACTGACAATGTACACACAGTGCGACAAGATAAATTGACAAAAAAAAATAGTTGAGGGATGGAGAAGGTGATTGAAAGAAACCGACAGATACTGAAGCGAAATGAAATTTCTAAATAGAAAACATTTGAAGCCGAAATGAGCACATAGTTCAATGAGCATCTGGATTTTTCAGTGTCAATAATTAAAGTTATGTGCACCTTCAGACACTGAACATTTATGGAAGAGCATCAATTCCTAAGCTACTTGTCACATATGTTAATGTTCAACGTTGGCTAATGTTCAACGTTTCAAAATCCTGGTCGTCCCTGCCTACATGCCCAAATCCTGGTTGATCGATAAGTGGAAGACAATAATATGGTAAGACGCTTAATTGTTCACACTTCTTTCTAGAACAGGACAGATGCACGCTTGAAGAACACCTGCTCATGCGTATGATAGCGATTGTCTCCTTTAAAATATCCAGCATGAAGTTGTGGTTTTCTGCTAGCTAAATCGCAATCTTGAAAGAAATAATCAATGGAGAGTATAAAGAAGTTTTAGTTGACCAGGCCAATCTTATCAATCCTATGATGCAACAAACTCTGTTTCCTTCAGAAGATAGAACTTTCCAGGGTGATAATACTTCTATTCATACAGTGGGACACAATTATTGTTTGATGAAAATGAGAATAAACAAACATCTACCTTGATCCATACAATTCCCCGAACTCAACATAATGCAACCATTATAGACAATTTTAGAGTGTTCAATCCGAAATCGATATTCTGAACAGGTATCACTCTTGGAACTTTCACAATATATCTATATAAAGTAGTACAATATTTTTCTAAACACTATTCTGCACATACATAACTAGTAATATAGCAGGCAAACCTATGTTATATTACATGCAAAAGGTGGTCTTATGCCATATTAGTAAAGGATTATTTTGAAATCTAGAGGGTTTTCATTATTTTGATAGTCATGTGTATAAAAAGGTAAAACATGAGTATGGTATTAAAATAGGAGAAACAGTGAGGGGGAAATGGTAGTACGTTGAGTTTGGAGAGCTATCATTAAGGAAAACGATAAACATTAATCTATGTCCTATGTCTAGTGCGAAGAGGAATGGGAATGATGTTTCTTTTACGATTACCAGTGGTAGGCAATCTGCCATATCTGGGTTTTATGGTAGTAAATTTCTCTATTCTTTCTGGGTTTAATTTGTTTTCTATCACAAGGTTATAACTATTTTCCAATTATCAAGAAGTAAATTGGAGTTTAATTTTTCTTTCAATATAAGGTTAAGGATTTGGTTTGGAGCACTACGGTCTACTGTTTTGCACACGAGGGCTAATGAGACCGGGACCTACTGTTTAAAGCTGATTCTGAACGGCTACAAACATCCATGCCATAGTGGGATTCGAACTCACGAACTCCGTACCGACGATCAGAGCCCTAACCAATCGACCAGTGTTCGGCATAGGTTTAAGGAACAGAACAGGGCGTTAAGATATTTTAACGCCATCAACGGCAGCAATACAACGAATCCAGTGGCTGTAGCATTGTTCGAATTCATTTCGTGAGATGTCTTAAAGTCTTGTGGTTATAACTCTTTGGACAAGTTAAAATGGCCTTTTTTCATATCCTTTTTAAAACGCGGGGGAATAATCATAGGGGATAGATCGGATATGTCTGATGGAGGTAGAAAAACAAAAATGTGTTTTTGGATTAGGTATTCAGTGCCAACCAACGCCGTGTGGGGTCAAGCGTTGTCGTGGTGGATGATTCTGCTGCCAGCGATCTGTGGGCGGATGCCGTTTACCCTTTTCTTCAAGTTGTTGAGCTTTTCTAAGTAAAGATGGGAATTCACAATTGAAAATTTCTCTATTGAACGTAAATTAAATGAGCGGCCGTTGTTCAGAGCATTCCTCACTCGTTCGATGTTATCATCTGTTTTCGTAGTCGATGGCCGTTTTACGCACGGATTGACTTCAATGTTCTGTTGGCCGTTTCTGTACGCAGTGTACTTTTTGTACACTTGCTGTTGTGACATAGCTTCATTTTGTAAGCCTCTTTAAACATTTGCAAACTTTCATTACCTTTTTTTACCGCAAAGTTATATTGCAAAGCGTAGCTCAATAGATCGCTGCATCTTCAACGTAACGAGCAATTCTCACAGTGGATTACTGTTAGGCCACTGGGCCCACCCTGTGAATTAGGAGCAGCTTTTGAACTATTGGAATACGTCACTAACAATCAAAAAAAAAAAAAAATTAGACAATTGTTTTCCTTGGTGATTTGCCAACAATGTACAGAAAAAATTTTCTCATTACTTCTGGGTACCTTGTATGTTTTAAAAAGGTTTAAAAAATGCACAATAAGTGGTCAATATATGAAGAAAATGCAGACAATTTCATTTCAGTATTAAAATTTCATACCTGCTCCTAAACATTTCACTCAAATTGTTTAGTGTTTCTTTTACTGTATAAAAAGTTTTATGCTTTCAAAACACAATTTTCCCAATTGTAAAACTAACGGCTTATAAGTAAAAGTTCTAGATGCAGTGATATTAAAAATAGAAATTGTTTTAAACATTGTTCTCATTTTTCGAATTTTCCAATCAAAATATGTTTTTTTATTTTTTTTTCAAACTAAAAAGCAAAATTCTTTTTCTAATCGTCTCATATCACATTTTTGCTCTTGAACCAAATTTTTAAAGAATAAACGCATTCGGATATGGAGCAAATAAAGCGGTAAAATTTAGGACATCCAAATTCGGTCTCTATCTTATAAATTGAAATTATATGTGCCAAGGCATAATATGCATCATGAAATGATTTTGGTTGGTTGGTTGGTTGGTTGGTCGGTTGATTGATGCTTTATGACATATTATGCCAAATACAGGGTAATAAAACCTTAAACAGTGTAAAAACTGAAGAGAAAATAAAACCAATATTAAAACACAAGAAGGCGAGTTGAACAACGCTGTCTTATAAGAAAGTATATAAAAAAGAGGGAGTAAATTGTAACTATAAAGCAATGATTTTGGCTCCAATATTTAAAACACAATAGATTAACACATTATTAACACTTTCATAATTGAAACTGCCTTATAAATGTCCTTTTAATGAATAATATTAATAAATAAATAATTATTATTAGATTAGTTATTTTTTGTAAATTTAAATATAGTTTTTAAAACATTTATCTTTGTATTTATTGTTTGTTTTATTGTATTGCAAACATAACTTATTTTATCTAACATCAACAAACATTTTTTTATACAGCTAATATGTTTATATATTTAAAATTACATAGAGAATTACACACACGAAAAAAAAAATCAAAATTTTTGAAAGTAATTTTAAAATTACGGTTTATTAAATATAGGACTTCACTGTTGAATTTTGCTTTAAACACCAAATATAATCTGTGAATAAATATTTTGGTTCTGTTTCTGTACGGAAATGTGGTACATGCTTCTAAATATTTCACTCCAATCGCTTCTCACAACCAAAGTCAATTGAGTTGAGTTGAATGAAGTTTAGACGTACTGAGTTCTCGTGGAACATATTGGGACAATCAGACTGTTAAAATTCGAAACAAGACCAAAAGGTCAAGTAAAACCGAATAAGAGTAACTACAAGGAAATTAAACGATAAGCAAGCAATATGTCAAAGCAAGAAAAACAGTATGAAGACAGAGACGATAAGCCCAATAAAGCGTCAAATAGAAGAATAAAAACCAACATTTTAACAAGTCAAAGTAAATCAAGTCCATTAGTGCAGAGAAATACGCAAATTTTCTCGATCATAATTAATTCCTGGAAATTTAAATTGATTTTAGAAAATACTTAGTTCTATGCAGTTTTTTCTATCATATGTGCACATGTATTTATAGGAAATAAAAAGTTATTAACCCTAGTAGAAGATTTCATTTTGTAAAGGATAAAATTGGACACTATTTGTAAACACCTCATTTTTGAAATACAATAAACTGAATAATTAAAGAGCAAATTTAAAGAGCATGACTTTGAATTATCTGAAATACTAAATGACATCTATAAATTATATGTTTATAATCAAGTTAACACTATAATATATATTCCTATAATTATATAAATACGTGTCAACTAGCATACAATTAAATTTTTAAGCTGTTTGTAGAATATATTATTTGTCTTGCTAACAAAATGCAATTCAAACATTAATAAAACTAGTCCTGACTTATTTGAAAATAACTTTGAATGTTTATGAATACTTTTGGCTATAACAGGACGTAATAATAATAAACAAAAATGGGAGCTTTTGTGTAAAATCGTATTATCTGAAACTGCGCATTTTTTATCCATTGCCATTACTCCTTATAGAATTCACAAAGTTTAATCCATAAAATAACTATCCAAGCATGGAATTTACTTCCATAAACTTCCTCTTATATACATAAAATAAATATCTTCCTTTGCTATGTTTAAACATAACGGAAATAGATGATAGAGAAAAAACTCTTTTTTTGGGAAAAAAGTAATAAAATATTAATAAATATAAATGTTAAATTTATATTTCAATATTTTCAAAATAATAACACTGATCTATTTGCATGAAAAATCAATAAAATTAAACTTTTTCTAACACATACCTAAATTGGATCCGATTACTGTAGTTCGTTTGTTTCATGTGAAGTTCAGAACTGTAAACAAACTGCGAGTAGAAGCTTTGAATGATAAATTATTTATTTTTTCTATAGAGATATCCAAGTACCACCTGTTAGAATCTTAATTTATTAAATCACTCTTTGCTTGGTGTATAAAAACGTAAAACCATTAATAAAAAATTTATGCTGTAATATATCTAGAAATAGAAAATAAAAAAATAATAGTGTAGTAAAAGTTCAATTTTTAACATTAAACTTTAGATGTATTAGAGGAATAGAGAGGAATCGCAAACCCACGCTGTGGCCTTCACATATTTGGAAGATTTCGAAATTAGCATCCCACTCTTTGTGGAAGGAGAAAAACGCTGAGTTAAAATTTAAGTTGTATTTATAATATACAAATGAACTTAGAAAATTATTTATGCAGCTTGTAAACTACTAAAAAGTTTTTCGTTACATTTTTAAAAATCTATTTATGACTAGAATAAATTCAATTTCGGTACTTCAGGTGCTGCCATCTAGTATTTAGTCAAGACATTACAACCAAAGGATTCTCATTTTAAGGAGTTTCGATGCCCTTAAAACTTTAAAATTTCTATACTTCAGAAAAAAAAGATGAAAGCTTTGTTATTTTTGTTAAATTAAAAAATGGAAGAGAAAAATCCAACAAATTTATTAGTTATTCTAAAAACTGTATCAGCTGATTCACAGAAAATACACGATGAAAAATTCTTTATCGTCAACTTTTAATAAAAATGTTGTAACCTTGCGAGCCTGAGTACTTTTGAACTGTTTCATACATTGTTATAAAAATTTTCAAAATATAAAATAAAATCGTTTAAAAGCTTCAACTCGATACCTAACTTAAGCATTTCCTTGCCAAAAATAAATATTTTCTACTGCTGGGAATACTTTAAACTCAGCTACTTTTCTTATTCTATTAATTATATTTTTTAAAATTAACACAAACTATTCAATTAAATATTTCAGGTTCAAATTGCTACTTCCAAATTATGTTGCAATATTTTTCATTTAAAATTTAAATGAATAATTGTGGATCTAAGTACATACTTTAAATTTTTATTTTAAAAAGTAGTATCAAATTTTCATTATATTTCCTTAATTTATTAGTGAGTTGCTGCATATTAAATAATATTTTCTAAAGTTTATACTTTTTTAATACTTAATTTTTTAAAAATAATTTTAAATTATATCCCTTTGGAGCATTTATTGTAAGAATTACCAATTTTAAAATAAAGAGAATATTTAAAATGAACTACCACACATTTTATTGATATCAAAACTTTTATTGAAATTGTCTGGCATACTTTTAAGGAAAAAACTATAAAAATTTTGAAACAGACAATGTCATCAAATGTTTAAGTAATTTTAGAGGAAAACAAATTATAGTTTAATTAAATTAATAACACGATAAAAATTAATTGTTTTTAAATTTGTAGCCTTTTATTTGTACAGCTAAACACTAGGCACTTAATATATTAGTATTTCCTCTTTTAAATGATGGTAAACGATTTTTAGGTTAAAATGTTGTCATTAAAGAAATTTAACCTAAAATTGAAACTTTTAAGTTCATTTTTTTTTTCATCCTGAATGTAGGAATTAATATAAATTTATTCTTATCATAAGTATTTGCTAAATTCAACATTATACTGTAGCCACTACACAGATTAATAAAATTATATGAAAGTTAATCATTTATTAGATATTATATATTTCCTGATTTAAAAAAATATTACAGGAAATATATATTCTATTTAATAACACTTTATAGGGCTGAAATAAAGAAAAGGGTAACAGGAAAAAACATTTTCAAACGTAAGTATAATTTTCTTAAAGTTATCTTTTGTAAGAAATAAACTTATAGGTATTTTCTAAAGGCTAAACAGAGCTACTTTTAAAGAAATTGGAGCCATTTCTTGAATAAACAATTTTATTCTAATAAAACGAATCTGTAGAATAAATTAAGTAAATACATAAAGTTATCTAATACTATGCATTACATTTATTTATAAAATATAAATATTGCGAATATTCAACTTTGCTGACCGTATATGAAATTTAAACACTTCTTCCATTTGTGAAAAATTTCATACGTTTGAGTCCTAAGTATTTAGAAAAATCCTCGATGTTACCGAGTTTTTTGCTTACTATAAAGTATTGCAGGTATATAAAAGCATGAAAAATTTTCGATTATAAATAACATTGCTGGATATATATCGAAATTAAACAAACAAAAAATAAAAACATTAACACCTTACAGAGATTTCAAATATGATTGCAAATACCCAGAAAAATTCTGGAAATTACTTAATACTTTGCTTATTACAATTTCATTAAAACTAGGTAAACTATGAAAAAAAAAAGTATGACAGTTCGTCACTACTGAAGGGATACTGAAGTCAAAGCATTTAACCATTTAAGGAAATTTCAAACTTATGTTCTTAAGTATTCAAAGAATTAATCCCATTTTAATTTTTTAGAAATATTATTCATAAATACATTTACATGTAAGATTGTAATGACTAAACAGATTTAAAGAAACTTACATTTCTCATACCGTTTAAGCTACCTTTCTTTCTCATGCGTCCCCTTTCAAATGAAAGATTTGAAGATGCTGTGAAGTCCCTCATTTCCGGTACTGTCTTCCTTACAGTTTCAAATTCATTTAGTACTTTACATCTAAGTATTTATTTTTCAATAATATGTGGAGATTGATTCTGTTGACTGGAAGCAACTCTCAAGAGAAGAGTCCTTTGCCTTGCTTCCCAATAAAAATTTGCATGTGACTAATGTGACCGTGATCCATTCGAATGGCATGATGGAATTTTACATGCTCTGGCAGGTGGATCAACACAGCCTCGAAAAACAGAAACTGGAAGCATATCAATATTTGCCAATACAAGCCGTTACAAATTATTTAGTCAAGTGATTAGATAAGCTTTCTAATTCACTTTTTAAATTGCATTTTATAAGCATGCACAAAAATAATCTTAATAATAATATATCCCTTCAGGTTTGTTTAATTAAATACTTATCTAATATTGGAAAATATTGAAATAGTAATTAGCTGTTCAAAGTAAAATATAATTATTAGTAGACAAAATTTTCTTTTTGCAGATATTTGTATTATTATTACAGAAATTTTGGTATAAAAATTAGTGAAATTATTACAGAAAATATACTTCGTTTATAATTTAATTCTGGGGAAAGGAGACAATTGCACAATAGCATGTAAAAGACAAAAATAAGATTCGCTTAAATGCCTCAAAGAGCGTTATTACTTTCTAACGTTATTCAATCCTTTGAAAAAGCACATCATTGGAAATAAAATCATAAGCTATTTATAAAAGGCAAATAATTTTTTTCTTTCTTAACGAATTTCTGCAGTCCACTACCAATAAAACCTAAGTTTTATTATTTCTTCCTTTTGTGTGATATACTCTTCTAGCTTAACGTCTCGTATTTTGGAATCATGTGTTTCCCTACTAAATCTATATTACAGTCTACCTAAAAACTTATCGAATCATCGAATAAATCTAAAAGTTTTTTTAAAACATTGTTGGACACCATTTAAGGAAATGTTAATTATAATGATCATTTTAGTGTTAATAATATTAGAGTGAATATGTTTTTAGTTTTATGTAAGCAATAAAGTTTTTCAACTTAACACAGAAACATGTCAAATTTAGACTGTAAATGTCATCAAAATTGTTAATAAAGTCTCATACTTTTTTAAAATGAGATCAACAAACTAAACAGATGAAATTTTTCTCTGGGATATTAAAAATTTAAAAAATAATTAGAATTAAACAAAATAAGAACTTAACCCAGTGGGGTTCTTAAGAAATCTGTACAAAAAATAAATTTATTTTTTTGATTGTACAATGCCTAAGAATTTTTCTTCCTCTATGATGTTAATCTGGTCCCCCGCTAGGCGAATCTTTGGATCGGGATATAAACTACGTTTCCGACTCAAGTGCAAGTTGTGAGGCTTAGATTTAGAGAGGACAAAACCGTTTTGGTCGCACCATTTCACAATCCTGCCAACAACTGCTTGTACCTATCCTTAATAAACTGCATATCTGTTCCTTTACAAGAAATGTGAAGGTTATCTACATAACGGGTGCTCTTGACCAATGAAGAAATTTCTTTTAAAATGCTATCAATTGCAATATTGATTGAATAGAATTTATTGGCCCTGGATCTTCCATCGAGAGTTAGTGGAGCGGACAAATACAGCGTCCAGCGTGCGTGGCCAATAGAGGACCCAACTTGTCATCAATAACAGCACCTAGTGAATGATTTATTCGTATCTTTATTTCGATTACTCGGATATATCAAATATATTGTGTATTCCCCTTAGATGTACCTAATAAACAAATATTATCAAGAAATATAATACATGATCTATTTCACACTTCATCTGACTCAATTCCAAACCAACATTACCTGCTGACAGGCTGTACATTAAAAACTAACTAGAAAGTTTCTTGAATTTCCCATTTTGTTCCTCTAAGACGTTCATAATCTTAGATTAACGATAGTCATCTGGAATGATGCAGGCGTTAATGGGATAATATACTATTCTTTTAAGAATACTTATTTACTCATTGACTAATATTACTCATTTATTAGTATGTACGTAAATGAAATAATCCGTCTAAATGAAAAATATCCTTCAGAGAAAAACCGCTCCTGGAGAAAAATGAAAGAGGTAAGGCCCGTAATAAAACCTCGTAAACTGTTCCTTTTCAGAGAGGCTGCTCTATAAATATTCCGATTGTAAAAGCGACCGGCCTTATTTCGCTAATCAGCCAAAAAAGCGAGCTTTTTTCTGATAAGAGACGTCATTAAAGAGAGAGATGCTTCTTTTAGCCGGGAATATTTCAGGTGGTTTTTTCCCCAAAGGAGGTTGTTAAAGATTTGGAGGATTCTGTAATAAGATCTTGACAGTTTCTAAGTGCATGTGGATAATACCAGTTCGAAAGTTTTATTAATTAACGCTATATTTAATAGTGGCTGAGAATTTAGTTTTACTTCTTTTTCTTCTGTAATATAGGATCGAGGATTAATTAGTCGGATCCATTAAGGGGCAGATCCCAGTATTTAATTCTCGAACACCTTAAATGAGATACGATTTCACATTTGGATGATTGACATTTTATGTCAATGAATCTCTTTGGGTCAAACGAAAGGTAACTCCAAATACGTGAGGAAATCTTTGAAAACAAAATGCATAACAGTCTGTTATAAAAAGATTAAATTGTTCGGTAATAATACGCCCAGTAGCTACTTAAAAAGGTCGGGGTAAAATTTAAAATTACTAAGAATAAAACTTAATGTGAATTGAAGTGCCAAAAAGATGAAAATGAATAATAAAATCAAGAGGATTCTCTAAGCACATAGAGTGAGCAGGAAACGAATGGATTTACATTTGTGTTACATATGAAGGATGTCCCAAATCAGTTTAGTAGTTAGTCGAATTCTTCACAAAGCCAAAGAATTTGCAGCTTTTAAGACCAGCGTCACTAGTTTTCTCATAAAACCAATAAATTAGATTTCATTTATTGAACTGTTTGGACTGCTAAAAAATTCTAAACCTGAGAAATATGTATAAAAGGATATATATCAAACTATGAGAAAACTTTAAAATTTTCATATCTCTTGACAGAAAATATATTTAAACATCCTGAATTTGAAAGGTCTCTGGTGACTGGTTGATGGCTTAGTGGTATTTAATCCACAGAGAAATTTTGTGCCATTTATACGGGGATTTAAATGCACATTAAAACACAACATTGGATTAAAACAGCTTTTGAAAGGCCTATACTAATAATTGACATTAAAAACGTATTAAAAATTTAAGAAGAGTAAAAAGTTGCTAATGAAAAGCAATATATATAAGTTGTGAAACAAGAACTAAAGTACACAAGTAGGAAAATAAAATCAAACAATCATTCCTTTAAGCAGAATTTGTCTTTTCAACTGAATATAACTATTTGTTCTAATATTTAGTATTGAATAAGAGCAAAGTTAACATGAGTAAGGGCACAAAGTGAAAGAAACCAACAAGCCATGCCGTAGCGACAATCGAGCTTCTTCTACAGTGGGAAGACAAGGAGTTCAGTGGCTGAGGCAGAACTAAGTTTATTTCTCCTTCCAACATTAAGCTTTTCTTGTTTAAAAAATATATAAAATTTACTGAAATCCAACATTTAATGGAGCTTTTGAAACCACAATAAACTTTCATTTAGCATAACAGGAGCGACTCTATTTAGTTCTTTAAATACCAATAGCCATAGAGATTGTATTGAACACTTATTGACTAAATAATAATATTCAATGTAGTGTTACTTTGTTATTTTTTTAAAGTCGGAATTGCATAAATATTTCCCTTTACGTCATCTCTTGGGGGATATTTAGAACTACAATTTTATCAAGAATCTATTCTTCCCATGGTTCAATTCTAAAAAAAATTGCTTTTATCATTATTTGTTCCCTTTTTAAAAAGAGTATTAAATGAGTAACGAATATCTGGAGCACCTGGTAGGTACAAACACACTTCAACACATGTGCAAACGTATACATGATGCTACGAATTCTATAGATTTCCGACAATTTCCCACTTACTTCATCACAGGCGGAACAGCGAGGTTTAATTTGTTCGGCGTAATGCCTCTCGCAATACAATTTTCTGTCCTTTACACAGTGCGTTAAATCGACGAGGAGTTCATCACAAGTACTGCAAACGAAGCAGGCCGGATGCCACGAGACGTTTTCTCCGAATTTGGGAGCAATCACTGCTACATCGCCTCGCAGCATGGTGCCTCGGCATTTTGTGCATTCCTGCGAAAGAAAAAAAGGCGTTAATAGTCAAACAGTCAAGACGTTTAATTCAAAATATAATTGAATATGTAATTCATCTAATTAACTCTAATAGCACACGGTGTCAAGTGAAGATGTCCTTTCCTGGACAATATCCTTCACTGGACTTGCACATATCCACATGACATCCTGGACGTCAAATTATAAGCAATACCAAGACCGTACAGACATTTAATAGGTAATCTGTACTCGTACAAGACATGAATTGGTTGGTTGGTTTTGAGCTTAGTGGCACTGAATCCGTAGGGACATATTGTAGCAGAAAAGTAGTAAAAGAAATTCATGTATAAAAGAGTAAAAAGACGCGATAAAAGTGATTTGTGTAAAAATAAACGCTCAGTAATGAAGTATGACCACTAAAACATGAAGGTAAAATAGATATGCATGTAAAAACCGATTTGTTTTAAAAATTAAAATATTCACATTTAATAGATCTTTCAGTGGATAGATGTTCAGATTCTTAACAGGTCTTTCAGTGTGAGATTGAGAAAGTTAAAATGATACAAACGGTGACGATTATTAAAGTTTGGGCATTCGAGAAGAATATGTCTCACTGTTATAGCAGTTTACAGTACCGACACATAGGCTCAGTCTCACTTAAGAGAAGATGTCGATGAGTGAGCCGAGTATGTTTAATATAAGGTTTTGTTAGCACAACATCGCACAACGTGGCCAGAGTTCTATGACAGGTTTCACAGCATACAGTTTATTAGAAACTTTTTCATTACAGGAAATTATAAGACATGGAGGTGCTGGTCTTTCATAAATACTTATGTTATGCGAGAATTACACTGCATATATCTTCCAGTATTATCAGCACAGGTAATTTTTAACACAAGCCCACCACAGGAAAATTCACTTAGCAGAATGCTGTTTATAAACATCCTGGTTTGTATGGTCAGGTTGTAATGTCGTTAATAAAACACAGTTATTTCGTTGATATTGCATTGTCATTGACAATTACACTTCTGCACAACGGATTCATGTACTTGTTCATGTATTTGGAAGTTAAGTATTAATATATGCAATTAAGAAGACCTGCAATCTAATTTAAGGAACAATATTAAAAAGCGACGTATTAGCGTTTTAGTGAGAAACATTTACTGCCAAAAAATAGAACAAAATTTAAGTAATATATGACTCCATTGAGTGAAATGTATTTAAAGATATCGCATAGTTATTTGATTTAAAAAAAAATTTATATAAAATAACTGTTTTCTAATTAAATTTACTATTTTTTCCATTTTTGTTGCAATTTTTTTTAAATATATCACAGTTTAGGGATCAATTCATCATAAAGGACATGAAATAGATTTTCCTTTGGAACTTGATATAATTGCAATCAAAACATGAAAACAAAGCTTGTTTAATGTAAGGGAAAATAATTAATATTCCTGCTTAGTTTGAGTATATTTATTAAACATTTTCTAGAAATGAAACATTTTCTGTTCAGAAAAATATATAGGGAGTCAAGCCAACTTGACATTCCATTGGGAGATTTGATGATTTATTTTACACAGTTCATTTGTTTCATTCAAATTAAAAAGAAAGTTTTAAAAATTCAAAAGCTGTTATTTGCTGTCTTCAAAAGATAATAAAATCCTTGTTTAAAAGAAATGGAGTTAATTTCTTTGCCACGTTATAAAACAAAAAATAATTTGAATAAATCAAAATCCAGCTATATATCAAGTGATGATCTTTGGTTTGTCGTGCTGCAAAAACGAATAAAACATACTGCATGGGTAGCATTTTCTAGGTCAAGACATTTTTCGTTACAGAAGGTACATAAAACGAATGTAAGGTTGTATACTCTGGTCAATAATGAAGTAATGTAACCAAATGGGTAATTTTTTCTCAGCCTAATAAAAAAAAATAGAATTTCTGTATAACTTATTTTAACACAAAGTGGCAATGCAAAGACAGCATTTAGAACGCAAGCTATTGTAATATTATTTTTCACATGGACAATATAAGAATACTTCTACTACTTAATTTTTAGTTTGGTTGCTTGGTTGGAGTTTATTGGCGCCAGATCCAGGCTAGGATATGCTGCGCCAAACAAAGAGCGAAATTTTAAAACCAAAAATATATAATTTAAAAGTAGAAGTAACTATCAGTCAAATATTTAAGAGAAAAATACAAGTAAAAAACGACGAAAAGATTCACATTAAAGCATTTTTAAAATCAAACAAGGTTTAAAACGTCAATATATAAACGTCAAACGTCAATAATAATAAACGAATGAGAAATTCAAATAATTTTGGGTGGGGGAAGGTTTTTTTCCCAAAATTTCGCTCAAACTGGGATGAAAAGTTTTAAAATATATGTTGTAAAAACGTGTAAAAACTGTACATGAAGTTAAAATAGGAGGGACAGTGAGATGAGTATGACAGAAGGACATTTTTAGTTTGATTAAGGTTTTTGGTTTTGGTTTGGAGCGCTACGGTTTACGGTTTTGCACACAAGGGATAACGAGACCGGGACCTAATACTTAAGGCCGATTCCGAACGGCTACGAACATCCATGCCATAGTGGGATTCAAACCCATGAACTTGGGTACGAATGATCAGCTCCCTAACCAATCGGCCAGCGTTCGGCTAGCTTGATTAAGGAAGGAAGGCTGAATGAATAGGGCGCTGCTCTAGGGAGCCAAAGTTCGTGGGTTCAAATCATATTGTTAGCATGGGTGTTCTCAGACCGTTTGGAATCAGTTTTAAGCATAAGGTCTTGATATCATTAGCCCTCATGTAACAAATAGGATAGAAAAATATGGATTGGCAAATATTAAAAAGTATTACAGAAATGGATATTGACTAATACCTTAAACATATTTTAGAGCTATATAGTGAATAGACAAATAGGAAAAGTAATTCTTGTTTTGATGGAATATATATAGACAGAGGATGTCCACAGTGTTCGGGCCATGGGCTAATCGTGTGGAATAACTACAGCAGATAAGAAAGGAAAAACCTTTGACAAGCAAAACTACCTACTAATCGCTTATGCTGACAAGTTTTGCTTGTTGGTATCGAGGACTCTAGACGTTCGTTAAAAATAAAATGTTATAGTTTGGTAGACAAATTTTTAAAAACCTGCACCTCTTTTATTCAACAGTATCAACAAATATAAAAGTTTCCATAATTTTTGCCAAAGATACTTCTCTTGGGAATTCTATTTTTAAAATGGGAAACATGAATATAAAAGTAAATGAAGTGATAAAATATCGTGGTATCTATATAGATAATAAGTTAAGTTTTATACCACACTTAAAAAAATTAAATACAAAGATCATAAACTGTATAGTTAATTTAGGGAAAATAGGTAATATTTACTGGAGTGATAGAAATTAAATACTTAAATTGTGGGACTCTACAGTGGTAGAAATAAAGTTGATGTAATGCATAAAGGTTTGGTACTCACTTTTAAGATAGTAACGGCAAGAAAAAAATAAAAATACAGAAAGAAAATTTTTAATAAGAATTTTTAACATGAATAAGACATGTCAGATGTTGTACTTTGCTTCTCAGGTATTCCTCCGCTAACATTAAAAACAAAAATTATGAAGCAAAAATACGATTTTTAAAAGAATCAGCTATCTTTATGAAATAGATAATGAAGATACTGAAAATCAAGGATTGATACTAAAAATCTAACAGTTGACGGTAATCCAACGAAATATTAAAAAAAAAATTAAATTTGAGATCTCAGACTGTAAAACGATAATGGAAGAAAAAGGCTTTATACATCAACACGGAATGAAACAAAACTAATGAAGGCTCTGGTCTGGGATATGTCATAACAAAAGATAATAACATTACCAGTAAGAATACGTCGAAACTAGACTATAAAAACTTCGTTATTTAGGCTGAAGTTTTCTCATTAATAAAAGCAATGGAAAGTATATAAAGGAGACCGGAAGTAAATAGAAATATTTAGATAGGGTGTCTACAGTCAAAAGTTTGAGAAAAATAGTACCTAAATCGGAACTTGTTACTGATATGCATACATTGTGCAATAACAGTGACCCATTTTTTAATAATTATTCGACAAGGGCAAATACAGGAAATCCAGATAACGAACTTGCTGATATATTAGCCAGATCGTCCGTCATTTTGGAGTCGGAAAACAAATTAACATTACCATTTTCTTCATTAATTAACAAATATCTCAGAAACAGTATTCTTATATATTGGCATTAAGAATGGAATAAAGGTGATAAAGTGCGGTTTACATTCGAAATTTTTAACAAATAACCTAAAATTTAAATATAAAGCTTTAATTAGTTTCATATCATCTAGACATGGAGGTTTTCAATGTTTCCCTTTAAATTTGGTAAAATTATATTTCTAACTTCATCTGTGTAAAATATGGTGATCCCTCAGGATTTTCTCCCTGGAAAGCTGTAACTTTATTGTATTATACATTTAGAAAATTGCAAGAAATAAATCTGCACTATTGTAAAAGAATAGATAATAATCAAAACTGTCTAAAGATTAAGCAAAATTTATGATACTTTAAATCAAAGTTATTCTTTTATGATGTCTACTTTTGCTAATCAAAGTTCTGCTTTAATAAAACAAATGTACATATTATGTAAATGTTATAAGTATAAATATTCATAAAACTTATGGGGATAGGAAAGAATCGCATCATTTAAGTAGCATAAGTTATCTTTTCATTAATGTTAGTAACTAAGCTGTTTTTAGTTAATGCTGTATAACAATATGTAATAATAATTGTATGGTGGATGTTGTATTCCCCAATGCATTCTGGTCTTTGGCAATCATAAATAATTGACTATGGGTCTGGCTGTAATCTGTGTTCCAAACCAAACCAAGCTAAACCTAGTATGAGTTAGGAAAGGAGGCTCAGTAAACTAGACCATACCCTTTTCTGTTAGGTCAGAATTTAAACTCATACCTGTGTCATTTTTCTCAAGTATATGAGACTAAATTCTTATTTTTACCTGAGCACAATTTATTCTATGAATTATCATAGTTGAGCAACGACATCCAAATAAGAAATTAATCTGATGTAGCAAAATTTGAAACTAATTAACTCTACGACGTCTTTTTTAAATATCTGAACCTTTTAGATTTAAAATAATAGTCAAACAAAAGCTGAAAATACTTTAATGTACAAAAAACCAGTTTTTAAAGTGAAGTACTTATGTATTAATTGCTTTTCCTTGATTTAAAATAAATTTTCAAAAATTTGTCTTACATAGGTAATAATAGTAACAAAGTTTGACTAGAACAGGATAACGTTCTACGGTTAAACGTGTCATATAATTTTTTAACCGTGTACAAATATCTCATTGTTTTAGTTATATCGCTATTTATAGTGGTAAAGAAAATAAATAATACTACCCTAATACAAATAATTGGGTAAAGTACTGCCATGATTCTGAGAACTGGTGTGCCGCCGGACGTAATTAATCACAGATTTTTTTTTTTTTTTTGCTTCATCATTTCGTTATTTTGCGATATGGAAACAACTCTTAACCAACCAAGCAGTTGATTGACTTATGGCTGGTCATCAAAATGTTAACCCCCCCCTGGAAGATAAATATATTACTGTTGTAGCCATGCGAGATCGAAAATCGACCTACACATGTATTCCATCTATGGGTGCAAGGTACATTGGTAAGACAATATTTGCTATTACTGGGACCTGAAGGCTACACATGAATAGACGGTATACCCGGATATTCCTAGTTGATGTTTTTCCAAGGGAACGAATAGTGTCGTCAAGGCAACAAGTCAACTGAACTGTGCATTATTGGGACAACGTTATTTAAAGTATGAGTCAAGAAATGGCCTGCAATGAGATGACAAGAGTGTCTGAAGAGAATCAGGCACGCGCAATCGGCCCTAGAACATTAACGAGCATACCGCATTTTAAGATGAAAGTATCATGTTTTGGGATGAGATTTCGTGGGAATATCACACCATCCTACACCCTTTTAAATGAGACTCTGTGACAGTTGTCCGATATCGGTATCAAGTCGTAGACCCCACTATGAGATTGTCCACTGCAGCAGTCGGTCCTGATTTTATTTTAATATATGATAATGCTAGTACCCATAGAGTTGTCACTGTCACTATCTGGTGAAAGAGATTATTGTGTGTATGGAGTAACCGACATACTCATCAGACTTTAACCCCACAGAAAATTATTTTGATACCCTCGACCGGTCTTGTGTATACACCGGTTTCCTTCCCACAGCCACTCCTTACAGAGAAACTTCTGTGCAGGAGGAATGGCTATTACGTAACTCTGCGGGGGTAGATTACCTCATGGAAAGCATGGTCGCACACTGTGAACTTTATATGCAGATGACGGGTGCTTATATAACCTATTAGTGTCTTTTTTGTTTGTTCATTTTTGGATTAAAACATCTTTTTGTTAATGACTCCAATATGAATTAATCTTATAGCTAATATTTTTTCATTATTTTGTTCCATGCGTAAGTACATTTGATACTTTCCTACTGTATTTCAACTGGATCTATGAATTAATTGTCAATTTTTCACATTTACTGTTGCATGCAGAAGTTTTGGAAGTGAGTGTACGTACAACAATTTCATTGAATAAAAGTAGCAAAAAAATGAAAGCGAAATCTTATTCTGCATAATATTCTTCGAAAACAAAGTGCTAACTATAAGAAATGTAGCTTGTTTGATTCTTGTATTATTAATGAACTTTTATCAGAGTTTACATATAATAAAATTATTATGGATTCCACATTAAGAAAATGACATTACGGGACATTACTTTTAAAAATGGCCCAAGTTAAAGAGTATAATCTGAGATAAATATTTGTGAATGAATTCAGAAAACAAACGTTAAAAATTTGTAAATGTAAGATGTAGATTTCATATAAGATGTTTTATAACATTTTCTTACTTGAATATTTTGATTTATTCAAAAAGAATGATATATGTATATTTTTATATATCACTTTGTCGTATTTACTTTAGTTAGGAAGGAGCATGAGTGCGAACATTCCATTACTTATGGAATAAGTCTTTTCCAGATCACGATTGAATGCTTCACTTTGAGTCACAGGCAGGTGGTTTAATAAAAGACAGATATGTAGCAACAGGCTATGTAGCTTTTAAAACTTAAGAAGGATCTTTTACTGACTCCTTTTTTTTACGGAGTACAGGCTGTTAAATTAATTTTATAGCTTATGTACATTACTAATATCATTAGAATGGCAAACTATTTCAGAATATGATGTAGAATTAAATGTAATTATATTTTTAAAACTATCTTCTATTGAAGAATCTTGGTAAACTAATTAAAATTACTTGGTTCATTTAGAAGCAGAGACATAAAGGGTATGTCTTAAAATAAATTTCAGAAAGATATCCTAAAAACTTTTTAAGGGATTTTAACGCAAATAAAACAGTTTTATTAATTTTTAACTGTTTTTTGTGTTTGTCTAAACAGTTTTCAAAAACATCAACTTCATACAGGATAGTTGTAACTTAAAAGTATTAATTATCGGAATTCTGCAAAAATGTCTTTTTCGAAACACATACATAAAGTCTAAATAATGCAGAATAAGTAATATAAATGACAAAATAGTTCATATTAATTGCCCTAATAAACATAAGATATATTATTTCATATAATAAAAGATCGTGCACTAATGAAAATATATGGTTATATAATTATACAATTTGATAATGCCGTTATTTGAGGCCATATTATATATATATATATATATATATATATATATATATATATATATATATATATATATATATATATATATATATATATATATATATATATATATATATATATATATATATACTGAAGAGCCAAAAAAACTAATACACCTCACACCTGCCTTACATCGTGTAAGGTTCCCGTGAGCACTCAGAAGTGCCACAACACGAAGCGGCATAGTCTCGATTAATATCTGAAGTAGTGCAGAAGGTAACTGATACCATGAATCCTGCTGGGATGTGTTGTGCATAAATCCCCAACAATATGAGGTGGTGGAGATCTCTTCTGAACAGCACGTTGCAAGGCACCCCAGATATGTTGAATAATATTCATGTATAGGGATTTTGGTGGCCAGCGGAAGGGTTTAAAGTCAGAAGAATGTTCCTGGAGCTACTCTGCAACAAATCTGAATGTGTAGAGTGTCATATATTTCTGCTAGAATTCCCCAAGTCCATCGGAATGCACAATGGACGTGAATGGGTTCAGGTGATCAAACAGGATACTTACGTACGTGTAACCTACCAGAGTCGTATCTGGACATATCAGGGGTCCCATATCACTCCAACTGCATGCGTCACATACCATTGGAGAGCTTCACCATCTCCAACAGTCCCATGTCGATATGCGGGATGCAGGGGTTCACGAGGTTGTCTCCATATCGCACATGTCCATCTGTTGATACAATTTGTCAGACTAGTCAGACCAGGCAACTTGTCTCCAGTCATCAAGTCCAATGTTGGTGTTGAGGGGCCCAGGCTAGGCATAAATCTTTGTGTCGTGCAGTCATTACGGTTACACGAGTGGGCCTTTGGACCAGAAAGCCAATACCGATGATGTTTCGTTGAATGGTTCGCATGCTGACACTTGTTGATGGCGCAGCATTGAAATCTGTAGCAATATGCGGAAGGGTTGCACTTATGTTACGTTTAAAGATTGTCTCCAGTCGTCGTTGGTCCTGCTCTTGCACGAACTTCTTCCAGCCGCAGCTATGTCGGAGAATTGGTATTTTACCAGATTCCAGATATTCACGGTACACTTGTAAAATGGTCGTACGGCAAAATCCAAATTTCATCGTTACCTCAGAGATGCTATGTCCCATCTCTCGTGCGCCAACTGTAACACCTTGTTCAAACTCACTTAAATCTTGATAATCTGCCATTGTAGCAGTAGTAACCAATGTAACAACTGTGCTATACACTTGTTTCTTAATGTAGTCTCCACACTATGGCCATCTTTCACCACTCCAGTACTGGTCTTGATAGAGACATTGAACGATGGTTCACAGGTTGCATCCACACATTGGGCGACTCAATGAGCAGAGCGCGTGTATGCACCCATAGAATCTACTGAGCACTTTGGTAGCTCATTCTGGTTGTCTTTGATGTGTGGAGAAAAACCGCTTCGGAAGTCATCCTCAGCCAAGGTCATTTTATCGTCTGCCATCGTCCACCTCGATAAGCCATACCTCCTCTAGACAGTGGTAATGGCTTTGAGTGGACCATAGTGTGGAGGGGACTTTATTCAAGCGTTAACGACAGCAGAGCAGAATTCTGATTGGTTCCTTATCTATTTATTTTCTTACGCATGCCTATACCACTTTTTTTTAGCTCTTTGGTGCTTATATTTGTGTATACACACTGCTGGGCTTTAAGCAGTGTGCGTGTAAAGTAGTATTTGACGTTATTATCCCAAAATTTCCAATTACAAATAAGAGATGGACAAGCAGTACAATTTGGTATAAAAATTCAACTTACATTTTGCGCCTTATTTCAAATCTCTTTGGAGTTTCACAACTGGTATTTTTAAAATTTTATGAGTAAAAACTCCTTTTAAATTGGTTTTATGTATTACATTTCACTCTGATTTAAAATAAAATATTTGAAAAGGTATTCTTTAAATACTAAGTTTTATAACAGTGATTGCTGCTAGACGCAAAACAGCGGGTAGATAAAGATTTTCTCACTAATTTTTTTTTGGTTAAATCTTCCATTAGAAGCTTTTTTTCTCTAAGTGTAATTAGCATACTTTATATATATATATATATATATATATATATATATATATATATATATATATATATATATATAATATATATATATATATATATATATATATATATATATATATATATATGCCAGCTCCTCTACCTATTCGGAAATGATTTCAAATGTTTCCACTTATTTATATTTACAGAATATACTTCTTAACATTTTACAGAAACACTAATTTTGTACTATTATTTAATTATTATCCATTAACATCATATATAAACCTTATTAAATGTTACATAGCAATACAAATTTTGAAATAACAGGTTATTTTTGTCATCTTCACAGAATTGTTCAGTTGAGACAGAATTAAATAGTATCAAAGAACAAAATAGTATTTTTCAGACACGTCAAATTTCTTTTGATTTGTATGGGAAGGGGTTAGCAGAGGGAGAGGTTAGAGAATGCTGATGTGTTCATAAAAAGTGTTGTTAGGTAGTGAAATCTGTGTTACTAGAAAGATATCTACTAACCAATTTTGTGGGGGAGTTAACCAAGGGTGTAAAATATTGTAGCAGTGGATTTTTACACTTAGTTTGCTGGGCATGTTCTATTGCTACGGGCTTTCAAAAAAGAAATGAACGTTAAACCTTAAAAGATAAGAATTACAATTGAGGAAAGTATTTTAGATACTGTGAATGTAATAGTTTAGATTATACACCGATAAAATAAACAAATCAGAATCTCTGTATTTGTAAGTTTACGATTAAATGACACAAGGTTATTTAACCTTATCAAAAACAATTATTTCTGAAAATACTTACATTTTGCCGATCTAGGTATTCTCTGACGTATGCAATGTCAAGGGCAATTTCATTTCGAATGTTCACAAAGTCTTCGAAAGATTTGTAATGCACTTTGTCCAAACTCCGGCAATATGCCAGAGCTAAATCTTGTTTAGGTAACTGTACAATAAGCTGTTTTTCCCTGTACTTTTCTCCCGGTGTGCTCCACTTCGGAACTTTGTGATTGGGCAGTTGAGCAAAGTATTCGTCTATCTGTAACAAAGAAATCATTAATATAAAAGTAAAATCAAGATTTCCGTAGAAGTAATGGTTACAATTTTTTACTCATAAATGGGTACATAAATTTACATTAGAATGCAGTAGAATTTTATAACAGTTGTATCGACTAAATTAGCTTCAATAAGAAAAAAAAATTTACAGAATATAAAATACCGACTTTGTCTTTTAATTGTAAAAAGAATGTTCCAAATATGTTTTTGTTTTCATGTCACGATTATTCTGAAAGTTCTATATATACAGCTCTAACAGAGGATGTGCAATAGATTATAAATGATTAATATTTCTAAAACAGTAATCTGCAATTCATGGTCTTAGGCACAAGGTTGGTTGGTTGGTTGGTTGGTTTTGAAGTTTTATGGCGCAAAATCAAATAATGACATACTGCGTCAAACAAGAGACCTCAGTCACGAGTAAAAATTATCATTGATGGTTGGTTGGTTGGGTTGACTGTTTAGAGGTTTTATGGCGCAAGGTTCAATGGTCAGATGATAAGCGCAATGAAAAGTAACATTAAAAGACTAAAATAATTTTTAAAAGAGTAAAAGTAAAACCAGAATAAAAAATATTTGAGCATTAACATAAACAACAGTAGAACATAAACGTGAGATGTAAAGAGAATTAAGATAAAAAGAGCCATTATAAAGAAGCTTAGTCTGGTTTGGAGCATTATAAAGAAGAGCAAAACGCAATTTCAAGAAAGACAAATAATGCTAAATGGGGGATTCACCCAAAAAGTAATTTAAATTTATATTGGCACACTTCAAGTAAATTTGATAAAATCGTGTAAAACGAATGCAAGAGAAAGTAACGGTGAGCTCGCAAACGGGAATGAGAGAGTCTAATAGGAACAATGCCAAATCTATATTCAAAAGAAGATCGCGTTTCCGGTGAGAAAGTTAAGGCCAATGGGTGATATTACATTTGATGCTATGAAGTTTATTTCGAGTTTCCCAATTCCAATCTTCATGTCAATTATTTCGAAATATAATATTTATTGCTCCTTTGAATATCACTATAGGGAAGAGAACCAGTACATTAACCCCTTAAAACGAGTTTTTTCCGGAAAAACTAGTAACACTTTTTTTTATTTAAAAAAAATTTTTTTTTAATGGAAAAGAAATATATAGGTATAGTATAAGTTAGTTTCTGCAATTCCAGTTATGGTGGGTGACTAGTGAGAGGGGAAGGGGGTAAAAATTGTTAAACAAAATTGTTATACAAATTAAAATGTAAACGATTTGATTACTTGTTTATTTTGAATTTTGCCCGCATCAGACACGGGCAAATGCGATAAGGGGTTAAACAGTAGCACTCCTGGAAAAAGCGTTTCACTTCCCAAAATCCCCACATGACCAGAAACTCAACAGAAAATAACCTGTAAACTATAACGGATGAGCGTTTTATATAGTTTGAAGATCTTATAAATAAAAATATTAGTTAAGTACAGAACTGAGATTATCTAAGATACTCATTAAGTCAGTGTATATAAAAAAGATTTTTCTATTGCTTTTGGATATGAAATTTAAAGCTTCACACACTGCAATAAGTTCAGAAATAAAGACTGAGCAGAAGGAAGGCAATAAAATATTACATTCAAAAGCAAATTCAAAAATATTTTCTGATTTAAATATATCTGTGTAGATTTGGTCGTATTTATTTTTATGATTGTGGAAAAATTGCCTGTAAATACGAGTGTTGATTTCATTTTTTTTGTGAAGCCTTTAAATGGTTTCAGATAAGAAATCTTAGGCATTTTCCATGGTGGCATTTTAAAATAGGGGTTAGGTGACATTACATTGCTCTTAAACGATGCATTCTCTACAAACCTGCGTATACGCAAACTAAACGGCGGAAGAAAAGATGAACGATAGGAAGAAAATTGATTATAATATTCCAAATATTTTGGAACATGATCCTTTTTTTACTGATTTATAAAAACCTTTGAAAACAATTCTACCTTTTTCTACATACTTCTATTAAACTGTAGAATTCGAAAAATGATGAATATCTGAACTTCGGGTATTTCATTTATTTTCAAATTATTCTATTCTTTCTCTTTTATTTCCATTTATTTTCATATTTTGGTATATCGTTTCACCAGCGCAAAAAGTGAAAATGGTTATAATGAAATATATATTTGCTTAGTTTGTTTTGTTATAAATAATTTTGCCACAAGTTTATTGGTTGGTTTGAGATTAATAGCCCTGGCGGCTGATCCATAATCCAATAAGCAAATTCAGCAGTTAAATGTACTGTACTATATACAAAGAATTATTTACGATACAAGCTAATGTCTACGTATGTCCGAGCTCGACATGCAAAGATAGAAAATGGGAAGTGCTGCGAATGCCGGGTTTCTCATTTTTATAGGAAAACCAACCACGACATCAGCATGGCAAATTAGCATTCGGCAAGTTTTCTTCGGTTTGCTTATTACCATGGACGCCGCAGTCTTAATTCCTTTTGAAACAAAATGTGTCCCAAATCTAAAAACTCTTAATGAGTGTTAATTTCCATTAGGGATATATAGTTTATACAGTAAATCCAAATAGATGAATATTTGGAATTAGAAGATAGTGATTAGTAATTTATGATTGTTATGGTGAATTATTTTCATATTACTACTCCAGTACTTAAAGTTTAACACTCTTAACGAGCTTTAAACTTTCTGTTAAATCTACTAATTTTATATTGCAAATCTGATAATTTACTTACTTTATCAGCCGGTAATCCTGGCGGTGTCCACGCATATACTTTGTGAGGTTCTTTTTGATTTTCGCGACAGTTGCATGTGATATCTGGGAGGCCGAGTCTGTTTTGAATATTTATTAAGTTCTCTTCAATAATACTGTGGTTAAGTAATTGGTTTTTGCAGGTTTTGCAAACTTTTCTGTAAAGAAAAAAAAAAGAGTTTCAAAATCAAAATAAAATTTCTTGTTTATCACTCAAAAGAAAAAGAAAACTTTTAATACTTAGTGCTAAGGCAACCCCAATAGAATTATTACAGTAAGGACGAAAGACTAATAGAAAGATATTAAGACCATAGTAGACTTTATTCAGTAACACTTTCAAACTCGTGCACCAGTTCATTTTTTTATGCTGTATAATGTAAGAATGAAAGAAGGAAGTATTGCTAAATTTAACTACTTATTGTCAAATGGTATTTGTCAATCATAAACGACTCATAATTTAACAACTTTAATACTGCGACATATTTTCGATTTGAGATATGAAGTTTACATATTTTTGATGGAAAAGAAACATATAGTACGTTCATTCATTAATGAAGATTGCTTAGGAAAACTCAGTTACATGGTTCATATTTTCGAATCTATAGGGAGGGGGTACAAACATTTTAACGTTTAGCAGTAAATTTGAAGCTTTTAAGAATAAGCTGAAACTTTTGCAAGGGCATTTGAACAAAAACAATACATATATGTCAACAATACATACGTGTTTTTCAGAATTTACTGAAGAAAATAATAAAGATTTCTTATTATTTAAAATAATCATTTCCCTTCATTTGATGGAATTGGTTGAAAGCTTTACGAAAACGTACAAAAAATTACCTGGAAATAAATTAGGTTCGATCCGTGATCCATTTTTGTTTGATATTATTAATTCCATTATCCCTTTAAATTAAACAGAATAGTTAATTCATGTTTCAAGCGAAGAAACACTGCGCATTCCATTTAATTCTCTGACTTGTCAAAAATTTTAATTATCAATTGGAAACGAATATGCCGATTTGAAAAGAAAGGCATTCAATATTTTGACTCAGTTTGAATCGACTTACTCACGTGAATCCTACTTTTCTAAATGAGTTACCGTTAAAACAATATATCGATCTTGATTGGATCCAGAGACTGAGTACGATTTCCAATACAGATCCGAACACAGAAGCAGTGATGAGCTCTTTGTAAGCACATACCTCACATTGACTTGTTATGATGTAAAGTTTTTTAAAAGTGTTTTTCATTAGAAAATATTTATACTCATTCGCATAAATAAAGCATTGTTTCATAAAATTATGAGTAGATTCATTAACTGACTTTTGTGATGTTACAACTTTTATAACGTTTTAGTAATGGTTTATAAGTTTGGTGAGCTATTTTAAAAAGGCGTTATTTGAATCGATAACGCCAAGACATTCTTTTAAAAATACGCTGCAAGAGCAAATCCCAGAAAGAAATTCGATGCAACTTCGTTGACGATTAAGCAAAACGTCTACTGTCTATCCAGGAGTAGCGACAAAATTTTGCACAAAATAAGGGGTCTCAATTGAAAATAGTTTGCGCACCATCGTACTAGAGGCCACCAGAAAGAACTTCTGCCAAATCTAAATTCGCAAATCATAAAATGTGTGTCACTGAGTGCAAACTTGTCTCTTACCATGAAGCACGTTTGATTTTATAAACGCGCTTGCCTTATTCAGTACCTCACTTCCACCTATTTATTTTTACAGAATTTGGAAGAAATCCCTCCTGTAGAACTACTTCAGGCGTTTGATTACTTAACAAATGACTTAGTGTGTTAAACATTCAACGTAAAATATTTATAGTGCTACTTTCATCGATATTCTTGAGTTTTAAAGAGTCTCTCCGGCACCCTGACGTAACAATTTAATCCAATAGAACCAATGATTTCAGCGATACCGCCACCTTCTCATACCATTTACAATTGCCAATCTGAAACTTTATTTTACATAAATTTTATGCCCATACGTCTTCTAGATCTTCTAGACCACTAGACGTTAGCTGTAGATAATAAAACCCCTTCCTCTCAACTTTTCACGTGATATGACACTATAACGGACTTCACGTGGACGGTTGATGTTAGGAGAGTTCAAAGATAAATCCCCAAGTTTCGCCAAATATAACACTTTCATACGTCAGGATTTATTTGAAATTAAACTTGACGCTATTAATTATGCATGGCTGGGAAACAGCTAGTTGAAATATAAGGGTAAAATTAAATATCTCTAAAAAAATTTAAAACACTGCCTTTCGCGAGGGTTTAGAGTTTTATTTAGCAAGTTCCTAAAAGACACATTTGATACAAAAAAGACTATTATAGTTATCGAAAGAAATGAAAATGGTAGAAGCATTGATGCATCAAAATCACGTAAATGACTAAAATAAAATTGATATATATGCAGGTGCTAAAATTTAGAAGTTGATTGTTTCAAAGTTTACGATTAGTTTTTAATCTATTTTAAATTAAAAGTCACATTTAAAACTTTAACCTTGACATCATATTTTTATCCTGTCTGTGGAAATCCCGTAGATCTTTATAGTTTACAATTTACTGCTAGTATCCCTATGAATCTTTGGCTATAAAAATTATTCGTTTTAAACTATCTTTTCGAGTATTTCTAGCAGGTGATTATTTCAAGGGTTTGGTATAAGTTTCTCATTTGATTTCTCGGTAATCTATCATTTGGTGCAACATTAATTTAAATCTACAAAAAATGAATTATTTAAAAACACTTATAGAACTGCTTCAGAAAATTATATACGTATATAAGTGTTGATAAAATATTTTAAATTTTCGATAACACAAATTAAAGAGTATATCAATAGTATCAAATAACACAAATATGTAAAAAGTTTAGAATCATTCTTTCGAGATGTTTGGGATTCTTTTACTGAAAATTTCGATTTTTAATGTTGATCTTTGTATAATCAAGAACACATAAATCTACAAACAGCAGTTGAGGATCTTACCAGTTTACAGCTTAAGTAATAATAATAATAATAATAAAAAATTCTGCCATAGTATGAAATTCTTTTACCTCTAAACCATTTTCCTTTTTCCTCTCTTTCATGAAACTGGTAGCACCAAAATAAAACGTTTTATTGTCACGCAATTTTGCTTGAAGGAATCGAGATGAAATCGACTTTGGCATAGAGAGCAATTTCACTTTAAAAGAATGGTATCTGATTTATTGTGACCGCAAAAATATTATCGTGTATATTTCTGATCAGGAAAATATTCGTAGTGAAATAAATAGTAGTAGAAGTTCCCTTTTTGTGAAAACAATTTACATTGATGAAATTTGACGGCTTTTAATTTGAGTAAAATAAAATAAAATTCTCGATTTTCTTGGTTTGCATATGGGTTTGAAATTAATAAACTTAAGAACATGCTGGAGTCCCGAAGCAGTTTTACAAATTATAAACTTAATTACTAAATTTTGTACGCACGTAAGTTAAAATACAAGCATATTAATCACATTGAACTTTTTCTTAAAATCAAGAAACATTCTTGAAAAATTCAACTTTAAGAAATATTTTGTCAATTTTCAAAATGCTCCTCGTTACTTAATTTTTCATAGATTTTTACAAAATGTTTAAGAAAATTCTTAATATAACCAGGTTTATAAAATAAAACTGATTATCGGTTTAAACTTTTGACTTTATTTACATCATAAAAACTTAATTTAAATTTAGTAAGGTGTGACTATTTCTTGAAGACTCACGGAAGAGAAATAAAAATATTTCCTATAAATTAACTAATTAATATATGAAGAAAGTAACCATTAATGATCAAAAAATATTTTTAAGTAATAATAACGCAAAAATAGAAGAAAAATTAATACGAAATTAATACGGGAGAATGATTTAAAAATTATCAAAATATTTCAAAGAAAACTGAATTGACAATTAGGACTTGAAATTTTTAGTGCAATTAAATTAGTTTTACTTTTAACGTATATGTATACAAAATTTCTTAATTCAAAATTAATAATTTCCAAAAACATTTTGTAACGTGAATTGCCCCCTTAAGGTATCTGAGGGATTTAAAAATGAGATGTTACTATTTAAATATTTTCCTAAATTTCCAACATTCTCCTTTTGAAAATTAATTTAATATAGTATTTTAATTGCTAGCATTATTTCATATCTTTCTGAACATTTTCAAAATTAATATAGTCTTAAAATAAAATTTATGTCTTAAAGTAAAAAATATATATGTAACGTTCAATAAAACAACAGTTTCAGAAAATGTTTTGAAAGTTTATTTGTTATAAATAAAGTAACTCAAGTTCTTATTAAAATAACTTCAATTCTACGTTAAAACGCTGAAAAATTTGTGGACAAATTAAGTAAATAATAAATGGGAGATGAACCACTACTTAAAATCTATCGTAATAGAAAAAGCATTTTTTTTAAACTGTTTTAAATACTATCCTCACCACACTGTTTCATTCTGCATATTGCAAACACTTATTGAAATATTGGAAATTTCAAAGATATATTCATTAGATTTATTTTTAATCTTATAGTGATAAAAACTACAGTTTTGAGGAAAAAAAAGCTTGTAGAGTTAAAATGATTTCAATGTAATACATAATATACTCTATAACTCTGCCTATAGTCCGTGTTCTACAAAGAATTTTTCACTGCGATTGCTTTAAGCTGTTGAGAATTAATTTCCAAAATATACTTCAAGTTTTTTCTATTTTTTGAAGGATTAAATCCCTTGAGGCCACATAAGAAGAAAATAATTTTGTAACATTTAATCGAATAAAAGATACTTACTTAGTGCTGTAAGACTAATAGTCTATAGAAATTATACCTAAATAAAAGTTCAGGAAAATGAACTGATGAGATATAATTAGAGCAGTTCTGCGTAAAATATATTTTGTCTGAAGTTTTTGCTTTATTAAAGTAGTTAGGCAATTTAATATCCTTCCTGCCGGATGAAATACTTTTGTGATAGATTATAGAATATAACAGTAATAATAAAAGCTTTTCAAAAGCATCAAGTATTGTGCAATATTTAGTAAAAGTAAAGCAGATAAATTTTTCCCTTTTTGCACTGCTGAGTTGTAGAAATTAAAGTCAAAATACTTGAGATTTACTTTTATTGTTTATACTCCAATTAGGATAAACTGTCATGTGCTAAATAGTAATTTTAGTTAAACTGGGTATGATAAATTATAACATTTAACAACGGGTATATTAAAAAGAATGTTTCCTGTGATTAATAACCTGTTTTAAAATATTTCAAGATTACTGAACTGCTGCAATTATCCAAATTAAGCGGTAGGGTATATAAAATTTCAAAGTTGTACTCAACTTTGTAGCTCTTGCTGAAGCACTAAACTGTGCTTTTGTAGCAATCATGCAAGCTACAAATACACTGTTCTCGAGAAGAAGCTCTTTAAGTTATTCTACCGTTTTATAATAAATTTTTATTTTGTAGAGATATAAAGTATTTCATAATTTATATTTATTTTTAAAAATAAATCTAATTATCTTTTTACCCTAGAAGAAAAAGAAAAAAATCCTCCATTGTCCACAAACAAGACTTTTGAAACCCATAATAAACTTTTGTAAATTTCTATCACTTTTGGGAATTTTATAGAGATATTCTATAATTGTATTCCCATAGCCATAATAGGTGTTTAGCGATGGGTTATTTCTTTTCCAAGTGGTATTTTTTTTACGGTAAAAAATGTAACTCATAAATCGTTTGGTTCAATTTTTACCTATATGAAATATCTAATGCATTGAAAGATGAGCATATGAATTTTCATTGTGTTAATCAATAATTATTCCTTCGACAATGAATTTCTGCTCTTCATTTCCGTTACATATTATTCGTTTACAGTGAGCGAAAGAGATGGCGTTGGTTGGTTGGTTGGTTGGTTGGTTGGGGTTTTATGGCACTGAGTCCTCTTGGGACATATTATGCAAAACAAATAGTTAAAATTAATGCTACAAAAATCAAGTCAAAACAGATATAAAAGGATGACGGAAGATAAAAGCAAACATGTGAAAAATTCAAAAACAGTGTAGAGAAGAGACATAAAACTAAAATTAAAAAAAAAAAAAACAGCGATGAGGCATAAAATTCAGATGTGAGGGTAAAATCCAATGTCTTTTAAAAACAGAAAGAGCTTAGGATGAGGCGGATTATTTAAAATATCTTTAATATTAATAGATGAAGAGTTAAAAAAATGAATACGATGTTTTTTAAACCTGGGTCAATCAATGCGGACATGCTTTACAGAGATGACTGTATTACAGTGATCGCAAACTGGAGCAGATTCAAGAAAGAGATGGCGAAAGTAGTCCTATAGTTCTTAGTAGTCGTTAGTCTATGTGACTGTTATTAACATCCCTACTTTCGTAAGTGTGCAATTAGATGTTGTTCTTTTCTAAGTGAACTTTACGTGTTTGATTATAAAAACTCCCAAAACTGTATTCTTAGATGTAAAGTAAATATCTCATTTCTGTCTCTAATATGTAATTTTACTTCAGGAAATGGTTTTTGGTTTTGGTTTGAAGAACTACGGTCTACTGTTTTGCACAAGAGGGCTAATGAGACCGGGACCTACTGCTTAAAGCCGATTCCGAACGGCTACGATCATCCATGCCATAGTGGGATTAGAACCCACGAACTCCGGTACCGACGATCAGCGCGCTAACCAATAGGCCAGTATTCGGTAAAGAAAAAATGGAGGAGTAATACATGTGCGATTTTTTTTCTATCGAATGAATGCAAAAATAAATATATGTAAAGAAGATCGAAAACTTTGTCTTACTCAGTATTAAGATGAAGCGGATTATTTAAAATATCTTTAATATTAATAGATGAAGAGTTAAAAAAAAAGAATATGAATATGATGATGACAGTATTTGAAAGTTTATAGTGAATTTTGGGGGTAAATGACTGAAGTACAGCATTTTTATTTCATAAGTATATAGTAGTTCATTAAATTTATAATCTCATATCGTAATAAAACTTGCCTGTAAGACAATGATAAATAGTACCTACAAATGCAAAAAAGGGAATATAAAATGATAACCAAATAAAACATTATATTACAGACATATATAAAGTAGAAATTAAATTTAACATCTATAAGAAAGGTAATGGGTCATTTTTGGCCCAAACAACGCAAGTCAATGTCATATTTCAACAATGTAAGAAATTAATCCCCTCGTTCACCTGAATTTTATATGGAGCTCTTAATTTAAGTGACAAAAATAGTTTAAAATGACATTTTAAATAATATTTTACCTTAAGTAACTGCTTTTACATGACTAGGTCTCATACAGGATTTTTCATTTGATTGTGCTCTTGAAAACAGCGTAATATGTTAGTTTTATTGAAAAGCGAATGCAGAAGCAAACCATTTTGTTTGTGCTTCATTTTTGTCCTTTTACTACTAATTTTCACTAAATGATTTTAATAATGCAGAATTTTTATAGTAAATTTCATGTTGTAAGTGTACTTTTTATTTATTTATTTATTTTTAACGTATATGCATTTGCCGCTATTTTAGCCTAATGATTTAAGAGCATGCTGTGAGGATCATGAATTTTCCTTAATGGAACCATGACGAATAAAAAATTTTATACACAATTCCTAGTAAGTTTTAAGAATAACTATTCACAACATCCTTTTTTTTTTTAGTTTTCATATAACTGAGCGGAAGTAGTAATAAATGTTTAAGCAGAAAACCAGGAAATGACGCTTCCATTTTATTTTGCAACTAAATATAATTAACCCAAATTAAAACGTTTTATAACATGTTATTCAACAAACAATATTCTATAAAATGGTATAAAGTTATCAAAAGTGACCTCTTTTAAAGCCCCCTTAAAGTTATTAGAAAATATAATTAGGTGAGGATATACACCCAACTACAAGCACGGAAATACTCTTCTTTCAAATAAGTGCGATAGATGGCAGCACTTACAGCCTGACTGTTGACAAATAGTTCTTCAGACGAAATTGTCATTTTAAATTTACTATAACCACCCAGTATCACTAATTCCAAAGATGTTTATTTATGATGGAACAATATTAAGACTCTCTTATAATATATTTGATGCAGGGTGTGGTAGGTAATTTAGTCAGAACTAGTGTTTTTCAAGGTTAAAGACGACTATCGAATTGTAATGTTTATGTTTACATTTTATTTAATATTTAAATCACACAGTTATATTTTAAAATTCCTCATTGTAATAACTTACACACTGTGCTTTTTATTCGTTTAAGTTTTATACTCTAAAAAAGTGCTTAATAAAAAAAGAAAACTAGATTAAATGTAAATTTACATCTTTGTTTACCCATAATTGCTTCTCAGGCTTCTTACCGATAAAAATGTCTTTTTACATGTTCAGAGAACGTAAATGATAAATTTTTTACATAATTTTATACGGTGTTATAAGATCCAAAGTAAAAATATTTTTTGAACATTTTAAATTGTTCTATTAAAATTTCAAAACAATTATTTCACGGTTACCGCATTATAATTAATGATAGAGAATGTTGACGTATGACACTTACATTTTTAACATTTCCGAATCTTACCTTCTTAAGATCATTTGAGATTTGAGATACTTTTAATTTGTTGTAATAAATTTTGTTTTTATTGCTGTCAGCTCCAGTTTTATGTGTTTTTGGCTCATGAAAGCCAATGATTATACAATCATTAACTTTCACATAATATCACAGAGGAAGGGTTCTCATACAGGGCCTTGAGCAGCATGACTGTTCATGGAAGTGAAATACAACATACATGTACACACGGATCATTGGCTTTCATGGTAAAACAAAAACAGAAAAAAAAGTGCTACAGACATTTCTCGGAAGTCTGTTTTTAGAGCTAAACTGATATAAGGTTTGTGCTTTAATTTATTATACCGGGGATCTGTCATTTAAATATAGAGTTGAATTCTGAAATATTATAAATCTAATATTCAAGCTGTTTAAAGTAAGATTTAATTTATCGTATTTAATAGATTTTGCAAATTGTAAAAATTCACGGTATTCAATTGTATCATTTGAATTGCTGACATACTTCCGAAGTAAAATATTTTCTAGCTTTCGATCTATTTAAGCTCACTATTCTGTCTTCTTCCCCCAAACAATAAAAAGATATAGTAACAATTTTGTCTAAAAGCAGGTGAGGGGAGAGTGGTCCAAAAGAGTCTGGAAGATTCAGTGTACGACGGCGGTGCTGTCAGTAACTCGGTTGGAAGTAGGAATAAGAATAAAATAAGTGACATATTTGAAAAAGTAAAAGACAAACAGAAAAAAAAGAATGTTTTTTAACAAGAAAACCATTGCCCTTCTCCCCCCCCTAAAACTTCCTTGCTACAAAAGTTAATGTCTTGGAGATTTTCTCCTTTCCTAACCCGCCCCTTAGGGGTAATTTAATGGTTAAAATAATCACCCCCTCCCCTCGAAATGAAATTCATAGCCACAAAACTATCAAAAAGGGATAAAAATACGTGACAGGGTGCCAGCATAGAATGGTGTGTTATGGGAAAACGGAATTCATATTCGGACTCAGGAGGTCATTTTACATGTGAATCATGAGCCAGCCAGAATGGTGTGAGATGTCGAACAAAAAAATTCTTGCAAAGCAGTGTTATTACTTTCTCTCTATAAAGTTATTACTGACAAATGACAAAATAATACAATCTAATTTAGAGAGTAATTCAAATTTAATTCATGCATATATTTAATCTAACGAAATAATGTTTCTAAACTTAACTGCTATTGTTGAGTAAAATATTTAACCCCTTATTGCACATTTAAAAAAAAAAAAAGCCGGCCAAAAAAATCAATTTTTTAATGTAAAAAACACAATTTAGAAAAAAAATATTTTATGCTTGAATAAGTAAGTGTTATAGATTACAAACCCATGTAAATAATAAATATCAATAAAACATTTTTTTTCCTTTCACATTATTATTTTCAATTCTCGATTGCATTCGAGTGTGAAAAATTATAGCTTCATAAAGTACAACGCTGCTCGAATTATCTCGAATGTGCACAGTTTGGTCAGTTAACTCGAGCGTGCACGTTAACGGGTTAAACCAACAGTGCACTTTCAACCATGTGAAATCCTTAAAAATTCAATGATTTTATCTCACCGAATAATGAAAATCAAAACAATATTTAACAAAATCACTGCATAATGAATAAAGTTATTACTACAACATAAAACATTTAATGATTTTAAAAAAGATTTTTGTATTTCTGAAATATTTAAAACGCTCCTTGCATATTTTTAACTGTTAAAATCTTTTGAAGTTTATCGATTTTGTACTTTGTAGCCTATAAAATTGAAGCCAATGAAAATGAATGCGTTTGGAAACTCGAATCCATTAGTTCTGTTCTTCAAAGAATTGTTTTAGATATTTTTCACGGGGAAAATTAATATTTTCAGAGTTATTAATTTTCCTCTTTTAGGGATGACGAGCGTGAAAGCGTTTATGCAAATTATTAACTTAGAGTTGAAACTGTGTGCATCTATGAATGATTGGTTGGTTGGTTGGTTGGTTGATGCTTAATGGCACTGAATCCACAAGGGACATTGTGCCAAACACAGCATTATTGAAGGAGTCCAAGAAATCTTGAGTGTAGAAAATAGTCGTAAAGACCTTAAAACAATATCTGTTAGAATCTAGCTTTAAAGCTCTATAATATCCATCTACCAAAAGTGGAACAAGTTGGTTGTTTGGAATTTTACGGTACAGAATCTAAAAGTGGAACATATTTGCTGCATCTATACAAAGCTACCTAATTATGCTATTTTAAATTTTATAAAGTAATGACGATACAAATTTAACCACGAAAAAATACATATGAAAATACATCTATATAGTATAACTCTTTACTGAATCTCAGACAGATGAAATTTATTTAGGATTCTGGAAAAATATATTCCTTGCACTTAAAATGTCATAATATTCAAAAAAGTATTATAAATCCTTAATAATGGCATTGTAGTTAAAAAAGGTAGAGATTTAATTTAACATAAATAAAACGTGTAGTAAAAAATAAAAGGAAAGTCAATGGGAATAAAGTTATATATTAAGAAAAATAGTTCCGCGGTTTACCATCGAACTACTTCTTCAGTGCATAGTAAAGGAAAGATTATTGAACTCGTGCAATGCATTATTATATTCAGTTAAAATTACCTTCAAAGGTCGAAAGGTTTTTTTTAAGGTTGGAGAAACCCGTTTACATGAGTAGTGATTCCCACTCTCATTTTTGTGGTTTGTCGTCAGAATTTGCATAATCATTCGGATGTTCAATCTTATTACCCAAGTCCTCTAAGAATAAACAGAAAATTATAGTATGAAAAGGTATTAGTTCAATTTGATTTTCTCTAAAACGTTTTCATTATCTTTATTAGTTCTAAATCCTCTATATAATAATAATTTAAGTAATCTGTCCACCTGTCTTCGAATTTATGAAGCGGTTGGACCTGGGATGGATAGAGGCATCCATACTGGATTCTTGATGAGTTAAGGGTTAGCAAAATTAAAAGCGTCGTCTTTAAAACTTTTGAAATCTACCCATTCTCCCTTTTCGATCGTTTAATGCCGTTATATCAAGCCCCATTTTAAAAGCAGGCGATTAAATTTATCAATTTATCACATAATAAATTGGTAAAAATAACAACTTTTAAGCATTATAACGTCATTCCTTTCACCATATTATTTAATCATTTCTTATTTTAAATTATTTAAATATCGTCTGCATTATTTTCATACATTTTATTACTGAACTTAGATATTACGTAAATAATTTTCTTTTATATTTGGCTTAAATAATAGATTAGGTACATATGTGATAATTTTAAATTTAATCATCGATTATTTTTTTGTTTCAATGAAAATTTTATCACTGGTATTAACAAGGAATTTTTTTCTTAAAGCCTAGGAGTCTATTTCATGGACTAATAAATATCTATCGTTTACGTTATATATCTTTGAAAATTAAAAAGTTTATTCATTTGTATGTTTGATTTTTATACATACCCCCACGGTTTGCTATCGATTCGCCAATTTTGGACATTCATATAAACCGCTAAATAATCACGGTCAATATTAAAACCTCTGCTGTCCATCCTATCATGTAATATGACAAGATAAATTAAAGTTGGCAACTAACATACAATCAGTTAATTTTTTTTACCGATCCCGTCATATGACGGGCTATATGCTAGTAAATTAGTCACTTGTTTAACATAATTACTTGAAACTAAGAAATACCCATGACACTTTTATCAATAGAATGTACGCAAAACTAAATATTCATGCAGGATTAGTATTATTTTGATTTCCAGTCAAATTAAAATCTAATCCGACCTAATAAACATGATATACTTTAAATATTTTTTATTACTTTACAAATAATTCATTGATTGCAAAGTAAGTTTTAAGTAAATTGCTGATCATTTTTAAGTTTCTTTTCGTTTATTTTCTCACGACATATGTAACAAATATTTTAATATAGGAATTTATAATCTTATCTAGAAAACTTTTATTAATTTTGAAAATATGTATATAACTTTGTAGGGCTATGGTATAACTGTATTGACTAAATACAAAATGTTTCTCCTTACATCAACTTTCTATACCATTTATATAGATAATGGCTAATTTCAAAATATTATTCTTGCAAGACATTATGTCTTATATACATTGTAGGTTTACATTTACTATATACCCGAGGAAAACTTAAGAATTTTAGTTATCAGATATTATGTAATTTTATTTACATAATTATATTTAGTAAAATGAAAACTGTTTGTACAAAAATATATTGAGAAAATAAAAATACGTTTCTAGCTTAACTGTAGAATTTTTCTGCACAACTAAAATTTAGAGATGGTCCATTTTGAACACTATGTAATAAAAAAATTTAAGTATTTTGTAGCATATTACTAATAAAATTAAAATATACAGACTATAAACCTCAAAACTTCCTCTTCAAGAAAAAAAATATATTTCTTAAAAATAACTGCGTTATACCAGAAAATAAGTTATCAAGAGGTAAAGATAATTCTTCCACAATTCTAGTTTAAACAAACAGAAAATTGTTTGTTTCTCATGCTATAAGGGAAAATTCCCCAGAAGTATTTTACTACTGGGAAAATTATTTTACTCTAGAGATTTACTAATAAATTAAAATTTAGAGATTAATTAAGTAATTAGTTAGAATTCTACATGAATTATAGAAAGCATGGATATCATGTAAGACACGCGTTGAAACGCATAGCAATTACTTCCGACTAATTACTTCATTTTATAAAACTGTTTTAAGACTGGCCTGCAAGAAAATGTTTTACTTTGCTTCACTTTGGGCTGAACGAATCATGTTACGCCTTCCCACCCCATTCGCCTTTAACGAAAAGTGAATCATATTATTGTCACGCAATTCTGAAACCGCGTATGATCTGTCACGACATTAATCTTGACACTGACAGACTTTTCTTAGTCATGACTTTTCTAAGTCCTGGCTGTCGTGACAACCCGAGTTGCCGAAGAACCTTGGCATTCATTTAGGACAGATCTCTCTTGTCACCGCTAAAAAACAAATGCAGGGATGAGGAAGCAAAACCTTGAAAGCATAAATAAAATCTTATCCAATACCAAACTTTATTTTATTTTTGTCCGGCAAAGCAGAAATAGCAAATTCACACACATTACAAATAATTCCGTTAGTCAACATTTAAAAGCGTTTTGCATTAGCTTATGTTGATTCATTCATTGCGAACGGATTTTCCTTGTCACCTTTCAAAACAAATTATAAAAGCAAATGCAGGGATGAGGAAGGAAAAGGTTGAAAACAGAAATAAAAGCATTCTATATTATTCCATCAATACCCAAACTTCATTTTTTTTCTCCGGTAAAGAAGAAATAGAAATTCACATAATCTTCAAATAATCTCTCTAGTCAATGTTAAACAGTTTTATGTGAGATAAAAACAACCATATAAACCTTGTTGGTAAACAAACGCATGATTTTTACTTCCAAAGTTAAATGATTGATAAAATTTTTTCGTTGTACGAAAACTGCGAAAATTTTTGTAGGTTGCCAAATTAAAAAAAAATATATTTAACGATAAAAAATTTAAAACTTTTCTTCAACACTAAAATAGTGATATAAAATTATAATATTTTTGTACACGGAACTATATTTTTATCTACCAAGAGGTCATGACAAAAGAGTTTACATAAAATTCAAACTATAAAAATATTTTTGATTACTATTGTTTTTAAAAATAGGCCTTGAACATTTAATCATTTTGCTGCAACTACTAGAAAATAGGTATAAGATGTCAAATAAAAATGTATTTTTATACCATATGATACCTATCACTTGTAGCAATCAGCTAACATAATAATCAGAATAATAATGATCGTATTAACCCTTTTTTCATCTTATTTAATACCTGTACCAACCCCAAATTAATGAAATTTACGCAACGAGATTTAAAACATGGTTTTGTTAATGATTGTTACTCTGATAACTTCAATTAACAAAATTTACCTCTAAAACTCCAATCAGAAGGTTATATTAAGTTTAATTCTAATAAAAAGTTTCATCTATCATTTGTTCAGATTGATTACCGGAGGTCGTGGGTTCAAATCCGCTGCTGGCATGGATCGGCTTTAAGTAGTAGGTCCCGGTCTCATTAGCTCTCATGAGCAAAACAGTAGATCGTAGATCATATTACCTGAAAGTAACTTTTTATTAAAAGTAATTTCTCCGGTTAAAGAAAGAATTGTTTTGTGTATGATAGATGGTCAGCTGTTTGCAAAAGATCCAGCATTAGAATGAATTATGAAAAAGCGGAAATGTTTATTCTCACTTGTCATGTTATCAAGAGAGACGAAAAATAAGGGGGCAAATTTAGACCCCCAACGGCACTGCCCACCACGGAGGCTAACAAGGGGCTGTAGATAACTGCCCGTGCTATCCGGGGTCTATACGTACACAAGATACTGCTGGTATCACTACCACCCTTAATCGCAAGGCCCAAAAATTACAAAGCGCACTTGACCCTGAGCCAACATAAAAAAAAGTAATCGACCAGCCTATTGGTACTCACGGCCCCATATACATCTCCCATTTAACCGAAGCAAGAAACAATGCAATATATTGTGGAATACCCTCAATTACCAGAATCCCCGTTTCCGGGAACACGGGTTCACTACACGCTGCAAACATGTGGGCGATAAATAAACGTTTCAAAGGAATCAGGTGTAAAATTTTAGTAAATTTGGTCATATTAAATTTGTACATAAGGAAAAAGTTTTAATATAACTGTAATTTGTTTATGTTTATTAAACGATAAATCTACAATTCGAGAAATTAATAATAGCTAAACTACTAAAAATGTTATAAATTATTTTTTGACTTGGGATCCTCGAGTGTTTTTGCGAAAGGGCAACACAAAATACTCGAATCCATATTTATGCTTGTCATAAAAAGAAATTTCCAACCGTAAACCATAAAATTTGAGAATATCTTAAATTATTTGATATATTTTTGCATTTATCTTGCTTTATTTAACCTTTTACGCGACACATCTTCTCAGAAGCAATGCGTGCTCCTTTTGGTTCCTACCTGACAACTTTGCACCATTTGCCAATAAAAAGGTTACAATAATTTTCAGTGTTTAATGAAATGTTAACTTCATGCTTTTAACCCTTTAATTGGCAAATAGTTGGCAGGTAAGTATAGAAATATTAAAATGTTAGTCATAATTTAAAATATAATTAACTATATATCCTATCCAGTTGAGAAAACAAAATTGGGGTGCTAGAAATGTTATAAAATTAATCTAACTGGTATGAATTTTTCAATGAAAATTAACTGAATTGCTTGATGTATCAAATCCTAAGAAAATTCGAATAACAAAACTGTATAGTTTGAATTTTAATCTTAGTTTTTGTTTTATCTATATTGGCACCGCCAATATTTTTAAAATAAAGAATTTCACGAAATTATATAAGCTTCCTCCTGTAACCATACTTAACACTTTCGTCTTTTTTTCTAATCAAAGATACAAAATTGTTTATTAACATTCTGGTGTATGAAATGCAAATTTAGAGACGAAGTTCTTATATTTAAGTTTTCCGAATTAACTTAAATGTATTACTGGAAATTATTTAGAGACGTACTTACAAAGGAAGATTAAAAAGAAGCTGTTTAAGACAAGAACTGTTACTTTGTCTTATTTTCGCTCAAAAAAAATTTAGTTTCTTCTGGATATAACATTGGATACATTGTGAATATTTCAAGGTGCAATCAATTATACCTCATTTTCCTTCATGTGAGCAAAAAATAGTTATTTGAAGAAAAAGCACATAAAATATTTATTTGGGATGATGTCCAAATCCTAGGTAATATTCATCAAATACTGTCATCCATTATGAAATTTTTGTTTATTACCCCTTTAATTCGGTTTCAGGGTGGAGTACAGTAAACCCTTTCATTTCAACGGTTTATTAATGTCATCTTGAATTTAAAATAATTCCTTGCGTCTTGGTTTTGCATTCATGCCATTTATTTTCAAGATTGGTAGATATTTTATCTTTAGTTAGATACAAAAATAAGTTGGGTTACAATGATAGCTACATCCCTGACATGAAAGTATTGAATAAAGGGCTCAAACATCTCGGAAAATTACATTTTTAGATTAGATTAGACTAGAAAGTAATAAAAATGCAAACAAAAGGTTTTAAAAATAATTACATATGTGGTCATTAATTTTTTTTTACACTATACTGACTGTGATTTCGGTTTGGTTTAAAGAACCACGGTCAAATATTTTTCTACAAAATGGATAATGAAACTAGATTTGGTTTGGTTTGGTTTGGTTTGTAGCACTACGGTTTTTCCTTTTTTTATTTTTCTTTTATTCAATGGCTAATAAAACTCTGACTTATTTTTTAAAGCCAATTTCGAACATCCATGCCAACAGCGGGAATCGAATCCATGGACCTCGGAACCGAAGAGCAGTGTCCTACCCTTCGGTCATTGTCCAATGAAGGAGAGTTAAAAATGTACTTCTTAAAGTCTATTCCAAGTGGACATCCTTGTCATCCTTCTAAATAGCGGATTTTGCTACGGTCTACTTTTTTTGCAGTACGAAGGTTAATTCGACTGGACCCTACTACTTAAAGGTGATTACGAACGTCCAAGCCAGCTGCGGGATTCGAGCTCACGAATTCCGGTAAATAAGAAAAATGCCCTACTCATTTAGCCATCGTTTGGTAATGCCAAGAACGGTACTCAAGCCCTTGAACACTGGTATTGAAATCAGAGTCCTGCTTTTCGGCCATCGTCCGGCCATACTGACTGTAACAGGACTCTCTAACAGGACTTTACTTTATCGCTCACTTATGTTACAATCAAATAATCACTAATTATGTGATAGGTCATACTTAAAATATTTTTCTAGATTATCAAGGAACAATATCATTTGTTCAGTATGATCCCATTAAAATTTATGAAGCCTCGTACGAGACTTGAATGGGTGTTTGGGGAAAGGAATGCAAATCCGTTGACATTTACTAAAACTGTGCAAACGAGGAAGCACATTTTTATCAATAATAAAAATTTACACTCTTGAGAATGATAAATCAAAGGTATTAATAGTAAAGAAAGGAAAAAATCAAACATAAATAAAAAAAAAATTTCTGTAATCGTCTCTTCAGCAAAACTGAGACATCCACTTTTCTTGCCCTACCAACTCTCATTGAAAATTATATCAAATTTGAAGCCTCAATATAAAGTCTAGAAGTATAAGAGCTCTCACTGTAGATGAAAGTCTCTTGAAAAATTCAAGTATTTTTTAGTACTCAAATTAAGAGTCTCAAATAAGGTTCAGGTGAGCAAGAGGCTTAAAGTTCCCTTATCTAAAGCGGTCCAAACACTATCAGTTAAACTGTGTAGTTTTCCCTGTAACGTCATAACTAAATGATAAACGAAGTAACCGGTAGTTCTGTTCTAGGCCCTAAGCAAATGGACATATTTTGCAACAATAATTGTGCAGTTAACTGCGTTAAAGACGCATTTTACTTAACCTCAACTTTTGACATGGTCAGAACATCAGAGAAAGAAGTTGCTGTTATTAATACTTACAGCTCACTTCTGAAATTTAAAAATATACAAAATTCTTCTTATTTGAACCGGATAAATAATATGTTGAATAAGAAAAGTTAAATGATAAACTGCTAGTTATTGAGCCTGATGTACCTAGTGCGTGTGCTGTAAGAAATTAATAACCTCAGATACGCTTTTTGGAAAGAATGCAAACATATTAGCAATTCAAAAATATCGGGTGCTTCTACTGAGCATGTTTATGAACCCAAACGTTTGATACTTCAAGGAATAAATGATTTAGGTCCAGGTTTTGGAACTAATGCTTTAATTTTATCACCCATTCGCATTAAACGAGAATGACAAGACTGAAGAAAAGACCTCGTTCCTTGTATGCACAAAGGTTACGAACACTCTTCAAATAATATATTCAACGGGAGTCTGATTAGTTATTACGGTCGCTTAATAACATAGATGATACCCGTCGATTTAAATATCGATCCAAAAATTTTAACAATCCTGAAACTGCTGTTGGCACTCATCCCCCTGGTGTAGCAGATCCTGCATCAGGTCCAATAGACTGTCACAATATGCAGCTGGTTCATGGCTAAGGGTTATATACAGGTTCACAAGAAAGAGAAACCACGAGGGCGAAAAACTGATTAAACCTCAAGATTGAAAGGGTACGTCTTTCGTTTAATGAACTTGAATAACCGACTTTGCTCAAGAGAGTCCTCAAGTAATTTAGAAAGACCGTCACCTCCAGAGATACCTTTTGGAAACTTGGATATTGCGACCATCAACCTATTTTATTTGCCTCGGCCGCCATCAATAAGAACACGGTGGATTTTTGGTCTACTCGAGCCTCGATCCCGCAAACCTATGGTTACGAAATCAATGTCTTTGCCGACTAAAATACTGCGGATTTCTTCAAACTGTTATTACACAAGTTAAATCAACTTTATTTAGTTACAATTCCCTGTTCAAGTTGTACATTCAATTTAGTTGTACAAAAGATGTGAGTAACTTTATGCCACTTGAATTAGAGCTAAAACTTTCGTGTTTTAAAAAATATATATTTGTACTAGGTACGATGTATAGATAAGACACATACCCAATAATTTGAAACTTTTTAAACTATACATGATACCCAACGAAATCTAAAATATTTAATGTTATTGAGTAAATTAAAAAAAAATTTAGGCTAACATTTAATGTTCGACTAATTTTTAATTTAAGTATGTTTAACATCAAATAATAGTAGAGAATATCTTGCGTGGGAGCAAAGAGTAATCTTCAAAAACTATAAATACCTATAAATCTCTAGCAGAAAAGAATATTCTCCGATCTTCCCAATCTCAGTGGCACATTCTAGCTCGAACAGCTTTCCCTCTACCTGGAAAATCGATTCTGGTATGTCAATAATCAACCCATTAACATTACATGTCACCTGCTCTCTGAACTGTCATTGAGTTTTCTTCCTGTGACGATAGGATAGCATACGTTAATCTGCAATTATCCATTAGATGTTCAGCATGATAATATCAAGAACTGCAGTTTTTGTAAGATTTAAAAAGTTTATGAGCATTTCATTAAAGAAATTTCTATAACTATATTGACTTACCAGTGGAGTGAGTGAGTTTTAGGATTAATGACACAGGTCTTTAAGATTAATGAATTCAAGTCCAAGAAAGAATATGCAACTTACCTGTGGAAATTTCTTATTTTTCTGAAAAGATTCTAAATGATTGCTCAAATTATATTTATTGCTATTTAAATAATTATCATTACAATCTCTTGCAAGTAGTTTAATATTAAACAGAAAATAAAAAAGTGCATGATGTGAGACTTTGACGTTCGAAGTTAATAACTAGCGTTTTTAGTACTGTTGTATAAAAGAAGCGCATTTAAAATGAAAATGCAGCAATATTTCTATTAGTATTATTTCCTTCCCTGAATACCTGTATTTGTTATACGTATATCACATAAATAAATCAACTAGTAAAAATTATTCCGTGTATTCCTCGGACTTTACTCTAAATACTTGAAATGAGTGAACATGTAACAAGATTAAATACAGTGTATGATACAAAATGCATGCGATATAAGTGGCATAATATTTATTTATATTTTTTATTATTCAATTAGTTTACGCATGGCATAATTTAATGTATAATCAAATGCGACCCTCCACTTCTCCCCAAAATTTGAAGACCCTTAAGTGTACATAAAAAATAAAATTCAAAAAACATTCTTCAAAATTGCTGTAAATGATAGAACGTAGTTTGATATAAAACTTTGTATCAGAATTTCTTTTTTCTAATGGCGAGTATCCATGTTGCATTTGTGTTTGAATAAGATATGAAGGGAGATACATAACCTATTAATTACATTTTTACGAGCCATAAATTTGCTATATATTTATTTAAGGATAAATATTAAACCCTGTGATAGGTGTGCTTGGGAGATTTATTACGGCAAAAATATTTTTCTTGTAGATTTTTTTCTGGTGTTATCATAAATCATTAGTGTCACCAAGAAATTGTAAGTCTTGCCCTTTTTTACGATACTAAGGTAATGAATAATAAAATAAACCCTAAGATATTCGAAATGATAATCAACTATTATAAGAATAAATTTATATGTATATATATATATATATATATATATATATATATATATATATATATATATATATATATATATATATATATATATATATATAGCATAACCTGAATTTGGAATCAGTTATTTAAAATCCATTGTTTTTAAAAAAATATTAAATTAATTCAATCTACGGGGTAAATGGTACTGTTTAGTACGAAATAGGATGGATACTACTCTTACTATACGATAGGACAGATTAATTTTAAATAAAAAAGAAAAATCCCGTACTTCTGTGTTTAGTTGGCAGTATGTTTTTTTAAATATAAGTTAGATTGATATAGGACAAGGTGGTGTCCTTTGGAGTGGCATTGATTTGTTCTTGTATTCTTTCTTTGGTCACTACATTTAACAAAGTTTTAATATCTTTATATATAAAATTTTTCTGTCCATGTGTTTGTAATAAAACTAATCCTAAACGGTTGGACTGATTTTGATGAAATTGTGTATGCAATTAAGTTGATTCGAGAATGGTTTAGATTTCCATTTTGATCCGATAGAAAATGTTTTTTTTTTAATTAAAAATCCAAAACTGCGTGCTTATTGATATTATTGTAACGCCGCTTGAAATCCTTCACTGCCAATATATCTGTGAATCAGTGGTCAGCGCAACGGGCTTCATGTACGAGAAGTAGAGATGTAAAAAACCCGGAATTTTGAAGAGGTGGGAATAAACCCGGGAATTTTGGGGAATAAACCCGGAATTTTGGGAACTTTGGGAAGAAATCATTTTAACAATGTTTGCATTTATTTTTTCAACAGTGGTTCTTTAAGAACTAGCATATTACTTTTAAGAGATTTTTTTTTTTACTTTTGGCTATATATATATATTCGAGAAATAATAGCAATGAGCATTTAAATGATTTTATAGTAGTACTTATTTAATTAATTACCCTGTTAATCTTACCAAACTCATAACTGGTTGCTTCAATTTTAATTGCTTATATAATAATTATATACATTATTTTCGATCATTATTTATTATGTAAATTGCTTTATGCTAAACTTTATCTCCTTTAATAATATAAAAATAAATATCTTTAAATTTAAAAAAAGAGTTTATTTTTTGTAATGCATATATCATTTAAAGGTGTAATCAAATGACACTGGTGCATTTTGTGTCCAATTCTTACACACACACACACACACACACACACACACACACACACACACACACATATATATATATATATATATATATATATATATATATATATATAGAGAGAGAGAGAGAGAGAGAGAGAGAGAGAGAGAGAAAGAGAGAGAGAGAGAGAGAGATGTTATCCAACAAAAATAATGATTTATGGGTATTGTGACACTACAGATTATTGCCTAATATTTATGTAATAATAAAAATATTGGATATTTCTCAAAGGAAAAATATACTCATACTTTCATGCTAAACATGATACCTTGCCAAATATAGTTAGTTAATCCCAATTATTCAATTTTTTTTTCATAGCATATACTATTTAAATTTTGTGAAAATATCAAATTTTGAGGTCTGCAACAAAGGCAGAAAAAAAATGGTTCTCATTATGTCATAGAAATGGGCGACTTCAAAATTCCCATGTTTTGGAAATTTTCAAAATTCCCATCCAAAAAAAACCCGGTTTTTTCCCGGGTTTAAACCGGGTTTTTTCCACTGCTCACAACTCTAACGAGAAGACCCAGGATCGAATTCCCGTACAGGCGATGAGGGAATTATAATTTAATCTAATTACGTTTGTGATGACTGTACACTTGTAGGCATCAAGCATTTTTAAAATATTTTTTTCCTTACTTTTCCATCAAAACGGTCCAATTTTTAATTTGTTTCAAAACATTTTTCAATTTTTGGATTTACATGGTTAAAAAAGGACAAGGTCTGTTGGGTTGTCTATTTTATATCTATATACATATATATGTGAGTGTCTCTGTGTGTGTAAAAAACATTCCAGATATCTGCTGCTTTAGCTATACCTTAAATAGATAACTAAAAGAGTAAGTTTCGATTCGAAGCTTTGTATAAGGATAACAAAAATAGTGTTTCTAAAATAAATCTATCAGTTTAGATTCGTGTGGAAACACTTATTGACTGGACCATTAATTTATTTTTTATATGTAACAGAAAGCTCTATGGCAACATTTAATGCAATTGGATGAAGAAAAATGTTATAGCCAGTTTAAAATGTTTATGCACAAGCAGAAAATATTTCCATTATAAAAGAACCATAAAGAAGGGTAAAGAATAACACAACTTATTGTGTAGATCGTGGGAAATACCTGTAGAAATATCTTATTGCAATTCATAAATGATTCGCTTATCATTACATTGTTAAAAAATGATAAAATGAAGTAATGACAATATCAAAAGTGTATCTGCAATGATAAGCACACACTAAATTATTTTAAGAATAATGTAAAGCATAATGTATTTATTTCTCTGCGGTTTAAAATCACATAATTAAACCTGTAAATAGAAATGATTAAGTTTTGAAGTGCTTTTGATGGACACTTAGATCCTGAAAACAGCCATATTGCTTTTAATTGCCTGGCATATATAAACGCATCAGACAATTTATACTAAGTTTATTCTTAGGATAAAACCTGGGCAATCAAATATTTTCTTTTATAGAAAATACATCCTTTTTCAGAAAGTTGAGTAAATAAGATTTGTTTTTAAAATATTCAACATTTAACTGCATTCTTTTACAGAGCATAAATAAGGCTTCTAAACATATCAGGTGCGAAATTCTAAATAAAGAGAAATAAAGTAATTTTTGTTTATAATAAAAACATTTCCCTAAAAATTCAGTCGACCAACAATATTTTTAGAAATGTTCTTACTGCACGGTATATAAGTCAATTATTTTCCTTTATATATTTACATTTATATAGAAAAAAAAGTATGTTTTAATTTTTCCTTACGTTAGATCTCTGTAAATTGATAATTTACAGAGATAACTCTATGTAAATTGATAATTCACGTTTCAAAAGAGCACAGACAGTTTTGTGACAAACACATTAGCAGATAATGACCAAACATTTGAAAGAAATTGATGAAAAATAAAACATCTGAAACTTTTACTAATTATGTACCAAGAACATCCAACTAGAAAATGTTTTTTAAGTTTTAAATGTATACTACAAAAAAGAGTTTGGTGAAATAAATTAACCACTTAGCTGAAAAAAATTACAAAATTATGTATCGCTATAAAGCGTATATATAACTTCACTTTTTCAGGACAAAATAAATCTGATGAGATCCTTATATCACATTTTTGATCGTCTATTAATTTACAAACAAATTTTTTGCTTCGCTTCATTTAAACTTATTTTATAAGAATGTGAGATACCATTCTCCAATTTTTTAATATCTAAAATATTACCATTTAGTAACATCAAATATTTATACGTAAGTTGTTCAACAATGAGCAAAATTTTACTCAGCAATGAGTAGCATATACATTCAACAATTACTATAGCTCAAGTACTGGACCTGGCAGCAAATGGTAGCTTTTCTGTCTGTCGAGGTCTGAGACAGAATATCTATACGACTTGTCTTTGCAATTCCACTAAATGCATTAAAATGCATTTAGCAAAAAACTAAGCATGAAATAATAAAGTCATAATAGAAAGGGAAAATGTAACTTTGTTGCAATTCAGAATCCCAATTGACAAACGATATACACATGCTTTTATCAACAAGAGTTACAAATGAATTCCTACTTATACAGGTTCGACAGTCAGAATTGAGATGTTTCGGTATATTAAGAGAATATAGCCATAAAAATTCAAGGTGACTAGATTTTACAACAGACCTAAATAAAAAATTTCAACATTCTACTGACTAATTGTATTTGAGTTATTTTTGTCAGTTGAAATGAAAATTTTTATAGTATAAAGTACAGATTGTAATTCAAATTGGAGGTGGACAAACTAGATGTAACAACTTTCCTAAATACAAAATTTCAACATTCTAAGACTAACAGTTTTTCAGTAAAGCAAAATACATACTTACAGACGTTATGACGAAACTAGTTAGCCAAAATGAGTATTTCTCTTGAAATATAAACATCGAAATTTTTTGCAATAAAAATAGCTCCTGTACAAGGGAACAAAAAAAACCATATTTTGGGTCGTCCAGAGGGTATTTTGTCTCTTTAAAAATGGACAAATTATATAAAAGAAACCTGATATAAAAACTCAGAAATATAGACAAGAATAAGCAAATGTAGAAAGATTGTCTACATAGTTTGGAGAATTTCGCTTTTTCTTAGAATGACAAGTTAAAATTCAAATTAATTTTGAAGATACTAATTTAAAAAAAAATCTAGTAGTAAAATAAGTAGCACATGGTTGTCGATGAAACATTAAAGAAACTCGGGATTATTGCTCTATAAATATATCCAGAATATAGCTTTTAAGATAATTATTTTGGAAATCCTATCAACGATAGTTTTTACACGTAGAAATTATGAAATATTAAAAAAAATTAAAAACATATAATGTCGGAAAAAATTTCATGAGTTTTTTTAAACAAAGTGTATAAGAACGCAAAACGTATTAGATTTAAGAAAATATTTTATATTCATAATGTTACATTCTGTACACATATAATAGATAACCCTCTGTCTTTACAGCACATATAATTTAAAATATATAAATAAATTATTTATACGTAAAATGTTTACAACATATAAAAAAAATGTTTATAAGCCATGTTTATAATATGCTTTATAAAGTATGAATATTAACTAAACTTTTACTATTAAAAATTTTAAGACTATAACGTCAATATTTTACATATTTGACGTTCAAATTATTATATAAATCTTTACACCAGTGCACAAAATTTTAATGATGATATTTATAGTTTCTAAAAAAATCATGCACGTAATATAAAATGATAGAGTTTGGAAAAAAATAAAATCTGTAGACAGATTGTGCAAATAAATTAATTCTCTGTAACTTTCATTCCAAATGAGAGGAAAAGTAATAGTATCAAAATAGCCAGGAACTTTTACCATTAAATTTACAAAAAAAATTAAAATTCGAAAATTCAAAGATCTTGTGATCTCTTAATGTGTTCAACAGAAAAAAAAAATATTTCTCTCACTGAATTTTCCAAAATCTAATTGAACCCTCTAAAATGAATTAAAATTATTTAACGTATTTCATCTTTCATCATCTACGGTATTAGGTACAAAGCAATGAAAGTTTCTTTTTTCTAAATCACAGCAACGTGTGAAAGAAAAATATTGTAAAGCAGCTACAGAAGCACTTACAAAAGAAGCGAATTATTTAAACGGTGTCCTGCCAGCATTCAGTTATTAAGGAAAAAAAAACGTTGACACTTAATGGTTATTTTAAGTAGTTTCGACTTTTAACCTTGGAGTTTTAAGGGCCAAGAGCAGTTTACTGTTTAAATGGATCTGGCCATAATACTAGTCGCTATTTTTTAAAATAGAAATAGTTACGGTTCGAATCTTGTTTAAGGGGGAAATCGTTAACTAAATCTGCATTATCACTCAAATTAAAAAAAGAAAAACACAAAAAATTGATAATAACTAATATTTTTACTAAGTATTTATACTACACTATATTATTTTTAAAATTATTCTGAAGAAATACAGTTTTCAAGTACAAACATTATGTATGTGAAGCCCTGTGTAGTCATTGCCTTGTGTAGTAGGTTTAATAAATTAAAATTATACGTATAAATTTTTCTAGTTGTTATAACTACGTTCACGGTTATGCTATCAGGGCACTAATTAGGTCAAGACAATTTAACGCCTATACAGAATGGCTTTGAACAACCAATTGCAAAACAGAAACCCAATGTAATTAGGGTCAGAATGGCAGTGCTGTATCTATTCAGCTATTCCCCGATAATGTGAATAGAAATGATTAGCATATTTTGTTAAGCTATCCCCAACATTACAAAAATTCTACTATATTCGATATGAAACCCATTATTTTGGTTCAACAGATCAAAGTTTAGATTCTGAGGAGTTCATTTATTTTTAAGCTTGGGCTATTGAAATATGCCGCTTTCTTTGACACAATCTTCGAAACGGTCTTTCGCCATAGTGGTAGTTACTGTCGTAAATCTATTGTTAAAAGTCTAAAGCGCCATAATTCTGTTGTTAAAAGTTAGTAATATTGAGAGTAGATTTTAAAGATTTCACCACGTTGAAACTATTCCAAACAACTACGGTGACTTAAATTAAATTTTTGGCAATTCAGATTATCCAAAAAGAGAAAGAATAGGTGAACTCAGCTATTTTCTTTTCATCTATTTTACTTGTTGAAACCACTCTTTCCCGTGCTGTTTTCAATACTGGCAATCTTTCAGTGAACCAGAGATTGCCACTTGCTGAGAGATACAACAAAGCTTCCGAAGTAATGCGTTACAATACTAAGGTTAAAAAAAACTTTTTCAAGCAAGATTAAAGTTTGTTATGCTTTCTCTATAATCAAGTAATCGTGTTTGTAAGTATGAGTAAGTATGATCATTAAAATTGCGTGTTAATTATTTAACGCAAGCTTGGATTTTTTATTTATAAACTGAAATTGTAATTTGAGATATTTTAGCTAAAATATTAAACAATTTTATTAAATATTGAATAATTCGATGTTATATTACATATATGATCTGCATAAACATTTCCTTACTTGTAGTCTAATTCAATAACTATAGAATTAGAAAAAATTATTAATTTGATCTTTTTGAATAATTAATGATACTTTTCACTTTATCAAACCAATAATTTCTCAAAACATTATTACTCATAAATTTTAATCATGTCTATAATTTTCTTCCCTTTTCTTCAGCATTTTTTCTTGGTATATCAAGAATATGATATCTACGATGGTGCACCTAGTTTCCTCATCAACATTGTTTCACCAAAGAACTTAAAAGGTTTGGGGACTTGTTTACAGGATTGCCATTTACCTTCATTAAAAAAGAAAGTCCTTCCTCGGAAACATAAAACTTTACAAAATAGTTTTTAAGTTTCTTAAAAAATTAGGGAGTCGCACGATGACTAAAGGGAAGGGCGCTAGTCTTCGGAACCGCAGTTCGTGGGTTCAAATCCATAGCATAGATGTTCATAGCCATTTGAAATCATCTTTAAGCAGTAGCTCCTGGTTTTATTAATTTCCGTGTTGAAAAAAAATTCAGTGAGATTTTTTTATCTATATATTTAAAACGTAATACTTTGTAATCACATCTAGATGACAAAGAATTAATCACTACTATTATTGCCTGGCTAAACTTAATAGAGTTTATGATAAAATTAAATATATTCTAAAGTTCTTTGAAATTTTCAAGTTTAAGATAAAATTGCATAACAATTTAATGGTTGTCTGACTGAAGTAAGGGTTTTTGCAGCGATCTTTTTTAGTGATCATGAATGGTATGTTGAATAAAATTTGAATTAAATTATGTTTTTAACACATTGGTTAATGTTATTTTTAAGGGTAGTAATAGTGTTTTTATAATAAAAGTAATAAACTTTTTCCTTTTAATAATTTACAATTTTACAAACTGCAGTTATTTGAAGGTGCTTCATAGTTTTAATTGTGTCATAATTAGTTTTTGATTCTAGATCTTTTGCTGTTTTAATGTTCGGATTTTTTTTTCGAAAACCTTTACTCTTTGTTTTCACTTTCTTGTCTTGAGCTGTGCACATTAGTTTTCAATGGTCTTTGACCGATGTCAAATTTAATAAATACAGTTTGGCGTTGGTTGATCTCCTGGCCTTGGTTTGGGTGAGTTGGGATTTGATGTCACCTTCTGAGGCTCCTTCACCAGTTACAAACATCTAGACTGATACTGACTCTGGGCTTAAGTGTTTAACGCAACCAACCAATTTGAACAAGGGATGCTAGGCGTCAATAAGCTAAGAT
>CM063503.1:116908686-116967024 GCA_032207245.1 Pardosa pseudoannulata
AATTATAACTTGTCCCACGTACCGTAATACAAAATGTTCCACTCCTCTGTCGCAAAAAATTTCCGAAATTTTAAAACTCAAACAGGAAGATAATTTAAAGATATTTCTCTACTTTGGGAGATCGGTTAATAGATTAATTACAACGATTGAAGGTTAAAATCAATTTGCAACTTTTGTTTTATGGAAAATGAGTATACGATGAAGAAATTATTATACTGGAAAACATAGCTTATATCTAACTATTTTTCTATGGATTCACTCCCGTTTACAATCAGGGAACCCTCTCCCCTTTCATTTTAAAGGGAAAGTTGCAACTTGATTTCAACCTCGAAATACCGTAACAGATACATCAACCCATCTCTGAATGAAGGGGTTTTTTTTAATTTTAAATAACTATCTATTTTTATTACTGAGAAGTGGATCTTAGTTTTAACTTTTACTAAATATAATTAAAAATTGGAAACAGGAGAACATATAAAAATTTAGCTATTGTAATTTTTGGTTGGTTGGTTGGTTGGTTTTTTGATTCTTAATGGCACTGTATCCTCATGGGACATATTGTGCCAAACACATGGTTCATACAGGGTAAAAACTGTAGAGAAAATAAAACAAATGTAAGATACAAAAAGACAAATAGGTATACAATATCTTATAAAAAACGTATAAATCTGGTGGAGAGTTAAACGACAAAATGTGTAAAGAAAAGCTGAACATAAAAAATGTCAAAGAAAAGGAGTGAGGAATTAAATAAGTTGATAAAAGTATATATGCTTCAAAAATCGAAAGAGGTTTTGATGAGGGGTAGCATTAAGTAAGGCGAGCAATGGAATGTTGTGCGAATGGAAGTATAAAAGTCTTTTATTATTATAAACAGGACAGTCTAAAAGAATGTGCTTCACGGTGACAGCAACCTTGCAGTGAAGGCAAGTGGGAGAAGGTTCACCTTCGAGTAAATGACTGAGTTATTGTAATTTTTGAGAAATTAAAATTTCAAATTTAAGAATATCCTAAAAGGGATGCTTATCGTATTTGAAACGTTTTTCTATTTGAAAGTATATTGTCCGATTTACCTACTTTTAAAACTTCTCTTTAATGACTCTGCAATTGTCTTCTCGTGTATATCTATGTATCTATATGAGACTTAATAATTATAATGGAAATACTTTTTCAATTAATTTAGTGATTTAGTATTTTTAATTTAGTAATTTGAGTAATACTTTTAAGCATTGTTCGCGATGAGCTGTTAAAACTTAACTGCATTTTGCCTCTTGTTATATTTTTAAAACATTTAAATATATATTTTAAGTTGTTTGTATTTTTATCAGTTAAGTGCAATTTATTTTAGCCATGTATTTCTGAGTCAATGTCTGAGGAGCTCCAGCCACTTTTATTACTGTTTACTAGATTTAGACATAACTTCGATGAAGAGGGGCATCAATTCCCATAAGGAAATTATGGTGAATATAACATGTGTGACCAATACACAGACAGATAATTTAAGTTTTCTTGATTTTTGGATAATAGAATTAATTCGTGTAATTCTTTAGAATTTGCTGATTCCATTACTGATCCCATATTTTGTACAGTTTTAATACATTTATTTAAGTCCCTATATGAGAGATTGCAGATTAGTTTTTCTCTCACTGATTTCACATATTTATCTGCCAGATCATTACCCATATTGCTAACGTAAGATGGAAAAAAGGATTGGTTTAGTTTGGAGCGTTACGGTCTACTGTTTTGCATACGAGAGCTAATGAGACCAGGGTCTACTGTTTAAACTTGATTCAGACTGGCTATGAATCATGCCAGGAGCGAGATTCAAATCCTCGATTTAATGTTCCGAAGAGCAAAAACCTTACCATTCGCCCAACAAAAAAGAAGCAGTAGCCCAAGGAACCGAATTTGACTACTGAGTTAATTATTGAAAAATCAAGAGCTTGATTGGGGTGGTTCATCGAAGAAATAAATGTACTCCAGTACATTCATCGACATAAAGTTTGAATTGTCCTCACTGATAATACGTCAACTGTTTTAAAGCAGTGGTTTCAGCGGATCCCCTGATGTCCAGATGTCCCACATGTGTTAGCATTGAGGGGTACGTAGTAAATACAGGCGTGTAAGTTGTTAGTGTTGACGATGATTGTAAAAGAGTTAAAAATATTATTGCCTCTGTCATTTATTTGTATCTCAAAGAGTAAAATGGATTTTAAAAAGTAAAAATTTACAATACAGTGTATAATTAGACTTGTAGATTTGCCCGGTGGCGTTGGGGTAGCGCTTCGCGCTCTCACACAGGTTCGAGGTTTGATCCCCGGACTGAGCAAGGTCGACTCAGCCTTTCATCCCTTCAGTGGGTAGGCTAACTGAGAATCAAGCATGCTTGAGAACTAAACACTGGGGGTTCCGCATAAGGTTGACCACCTAACCGTAACATATGCTCCGCACCTCAGGGCCCATGGTCTTGGAAACGGAGATTGGCACCTTAGGCCCTGGCCCCCTAGGGGCTGTTGCGCCGAGGAGTTTTAGGTTGAGAACTATGGTCTACAATTTTGTTGTGAATGAAGGGACTAAAAGAATTCACTATAAGAAGATTCCGAATGGCTACGAACATGCTTGTTAACAATGATAGCTGAATGCACTAGCTCCAGTATCAAAAATCTACAAATTATTTTACCATAGTTCGGTTGCTCATTGCATTGGAACCTGCTCTTCAAAACCAATACCAAACGGCTACAATGTCCATTTCAGCAACAGCATTCAAACCCTCAAACTCCAACATTGAAAGTCAGCGCGCTACCTGTTTGGCCATTGTTTCAAGTAAGCCTTCAAAGGAAATGACCCGAAAGATTCACTTTAAGAGCTATTTTTATTTATTGCTTTCATTTTTAGGTAACCAGCGTGGGGGGTCTTTGTCTCATGGAAGAGGTGCTCAAAAATATAAATAAAACAGTTCTGGTGTGTTTCACCGCAAACTCCTCCTTCCATTAACCCCACCCTTTGAGGCGGTAGATTTAAGGAAAGCGTAGCCCTTCCGGTTCCAAGCATGACCTTGAAGCAAATGCTTTTAGATGACGCAACGTATGTGACGACAGAGATCGCTGCGCAAAGGTCTTTAAACCAATCCCTTTGCTCGTTCTATATTTAGTTGCGATCTCAAAGAGCATTTCTTCGCAGAGAGAGGAGTTAACTGTTTTCTTATCGTTACGGGAATGCGTAACCTGGAATGTAGTCAAAAATTAGGGTGGAGGGAGAGGTAAACCCAAATTTCTTTTAGTTGTAGCGTACATTTCTGCCAGTCAGTTGAGAGCGTATGGAGAAGCAACAGCTAAGAGCAGATACCTCTTACCTAATCATACCTGCTTTCCTCTACAGTCAGAAATTAATCCAGGTGTTTTATTTTTTATCATGGTTTTATGTCATAAGGTAGCAGGAAAAGGTAAATTCACATCATCCAAATTTCTTTTAGTTAATCAGTTGATACCATATAGAAGAACGCAGTTTACAAGCATACCTGTCAATTATTCAACCCTTCTTTAGTTTACAGTCATAAAATAATCCAAATTCTTTATTCATATTTTTATACCATAAGGTAAGAGGGAAAGGTGAATTTAATGCGTATAAAGTTCTTTTAGTTGTAGAGAACTTTTCTACCAAGTCATTTGATAGCGCACGGAGGAGTGAAAATTACGAGCAGACTTGTCACTCAATCCCATCTGCTTTTACCTAGAGTCACAAACTAATCCTGGATTTCTTTTAATCCCATGTTATATGTAATAGAGCATAAAAATGAGGCGGTAGGGAATTTTTCTGAGAGGCTTTCAAAGAAATACGTATATAAAATTTCCATTTATTTTATTAATTAAACATTAAATGCTCAGTATAAAAATTAAGAAAATTTTCTTAGATAAATAGCATTGATATCAGAAAAACTAAAAAAAAAAATAAACTTAAATTTTAAAATAATTCTGAATTTATTTTTACGTTTTGACTTCTGTTCACAGCAAAATAATTTATTGTAGTTTATAGACTTAAACATTATGATATTTAAGTAATCCATTTAAAAAAAGTTATAATTCGATTGTTTGCATTTAATACAATAATTTCAAACGAAAAAGTATTTAATTTTTTTTTAGTTTCATACACAAAGAAAAATAAATTATTTATGACCCTTCTTTGTTGCTTAGAATTTTTTTAGCATTTTTTAGACAATTTTTCCAAAGGAAAATAAAGAAAACTACATCCTGTACAAAAGTTAAAAATCGTGTATTCTATAAAAGTTTTTTCTTAGAAGGTGCTTTGAAATGGATTTTTTCTTTCTTTAGTCTAAAATATTTTTTTTTATTATCAAGGAATATTTAAGGATTTCGTATAAAATCGATATTTCTGAAGTTAAATATCTAATCTCATAGATTATGTACTTCAAATTAATTACAAATTCTGGTTTTGGCCGATAGCGAAAATAATCTTAAAATGGACTACTTAAAGATTATGCACTATACTCAAAATCATATGTGCATGCATTTAATAAAAACTCTCAGTAAATGAAAGTACATATAGCGATAACTCAACAAGTGAGTTTTTCTAGTTTCGAGTCGTCACTGAGTCAAATATTTTGGTTGCATCACAATGCATTGAAGCAAAATCAAATTGAAAATATTTGAGTTTTAAAGGCCTCTTATAAAATTAGTTAATACTCTTACATTTTGTTTTATTAGTTTTCATTATTATATTTATAAATAATTGTTCTTCGTCCTTTTCTTATGTTAAAAATGGGTAACACAAAATTGAGATATTTCGGGATTCAAACACAAATTAATTTCACTTTAACTATTTTAATAAAAAAAGTTATTTTGACACACCAGCAAGTCACCTTACAAGCATCGTCATAGAATAAATTAAGATCATATATCAAAGTGTTACAGTGGATTGATCTTTAGGGTGTACACCGTACATAGCATTAATTAAACCAGTATATTGCAGTACATTCTTATAATGTATTTGTATCACACAATATTCATCATTTATAAGAGCATTTTTCTCCTTTAGAATTATTTTTCAGAACTTAGTGGTGTTTATCTCGGGGGAAAGGTGAAATGTACCTGAACATATAAATATATTTCAATTCACTGCAATGAGAAAAATTGATTTGACATATGAATCATTGTATTTGAGGTTTCGTTTGGTTTATTTTGGAGCACCACGGTCTACTGTTTTGTACACGAGGGCTAAAGGCACCGGCACCTACTGCGTAAAGCCGATTCCGAACGGCTACGAACATCCATACCATAGTGGGATTCGAACCCACGAACTCCGGTACCGACGATCAGTGCCCTAACCAATCGATCAGCGTTCGGCCATTGTATTTGAGGAAAGTTGACGAATTGAAAGGACGCTATATTTTGGTAGAGGTTTTTACACATTATTCATATAAGTCAAATGAAACATGTTTAAATACAAAGTGTGCTTTCAGAACACCAATTTGTTATTAATCGAGATAAATTAAAAAAACCCTACCAATTTGTTAACGTTTAAAAGCCCTAAGTCCCCTTTATTTTTTCTTATTTGATACTTTAAGGAAAACAGAAAAAATGCTTTACATTCTACGGTTGCTAAAAATATTTACCTTTTTGTTTTTATCTAAAAAGTCTAATTACCAGCGACTATTCTGTCATCTGATTAGAATTCAACGCGTCTGTGCCGCGTACCCAAGTAGTTAGTTCTTCATTCAACGGCTTTTTCTAATATTTTCATCTCATCAACATGAATTACTGCAAAGGCGTGGAGATTTTCAGAAGTTAAGAGATCAAGTTACGCTAGACTTTCCCAGAACATTTTTTTCCATTGGCTTCTCAACAATGTTTTTCTGCGCTTGTATTCTTTATCTTTAAATCTCATTATTTCAGAAAAAAAAGTCGAGAGAGAAGGCATTTTCAACCTCTAAAAATGAAGGGATTTTTTAAAATTAGATATTTTCTTAAAAGCGACAGAGGATATTCAGCTGAATGAAATGCAGTGTGTAATTCAATATATTGATCTCATTGAATTATGAAATAAGGCGAATAATAATATGAAAATTTTTTTAATTGTTTTCATGCTCTAACAAATATAATAATTACCACAACATATAATTTAATTACTACTACTAATATTTAAAAAAATTTATACAGTCTACGTACTGTGCAACCGGCTTGGATGCTTTTAGATTTATATATTTTCCTTTGTAAAACAACTCCAATGACAAATGTAAGAAATATTGCCATTATCTGTTACCATAGTTATACATTGTTGAGGGGTAGTCTGAATTCAAGCAAATATTTATAACTATTACTATAGTATTTATATAAGGTTGTTTCTAAAGCAATCGAGTTAATATATGTAAGTGCTCTGCAAGTAAATAGTTATTTCAATGTAGTTCCTTAAATCAAGAAGTGTTAAGAAAACAGGATAAAAATTTGTAATTTTTACTCAATTTTTCATTAATGTGCACCTAAAACAATTTGACACATACAAATCATATTTAAAGCACATAACCTACTCTTAACACATGAAATGTAACACGTGGTTGCAGATTATGGACGACCTTTAATATTTACATCTGGTCGATGTAATTGTTGCCATTCGGTGTGTAGAAATATTGTCGATTTTTGTACCGCATACCTAAGCGTTTTTTAAAGTTGGTTGATTGGTTTTGAGATTGGTAGCACTGCATCCCCTAGAGACATACTGGGCTAAACACATGGCGTTTTTTAGTGATAAGCTTCTGTATTTTTAGAATCTTTTCAAATGCCAAAGGTATTTTAATCGCAATATCTCTATGTAAATTCTTTAGTTATTTACCTTGTTGCTTATGCATTAAAAGTCAGACAGAATTAATGTGTTCTATAGAGAATAATATATCAATTCTCTACTTAAAAGAACAAACATTTTGTTCAAGAAAAATGGATTTTTCTAAAATTATCCCTTTTTTTTATATAATCCTTGAATGTTTATGATAAAAGTTAAGTTTCATTTAAAATCTAAAGTACATCATTTATTTAAAATAGCTTTATTATGTGTCAAAGCACGGATTATAGACCTTTATGAACAAAATACATAAAAGTTCGCAAAAAATTAATAATTTATTTTCTAACTTGAGCCACTCTTATATAAATATGTTTCGAGCGAAAAATTACATTTCCAAGTAAATCAGTTGAAATTAATAGAAGTTAAACGTAACAGTTTTATCCCTTGCAAACTTCCACGTGTTGAAAAATAAACGGATTAAGTTGAGATTCTGTTTTCTGATAAGAGTTTGGTTGAGTGCACTACTATCTACATTTTTGCTATATGGGGGCTGATAAGACCGGGACCTTCTGCTTAGATCCTATTCCAAACAACTCTAACTATCCATGACAGCGGCAAGATTAAACCTCACGAACTATGGTATAGAGCAGCGTCCTACCCATTGGACCATCGTTTAACCCTTTTTTTACTATTAAGAAACTAAGCAAATTTTTTTATCCTCGCCTTATCACACGTCAACCTAAACCAAAGTAAATCGGTTTAAAAGTTTTCGTTATGTCACGAAAAATTCGTACATTCTAACTAAATCTGCTTTTTTATCATTGCGTATAGGTTTGTGTGTGATAAGGCTTTAAGATACGCTTTCTAAGAATAAATGAGTGAATCAGTGAGTGTCGGGTTTAATGGCGCAAAATCCAAAATAGGAGATGTTCTGAAAAACAAATGGTAAAGATATTTCTTAAAACAAGCAACGTATTTTTCGTAATTAGAGGAGGTATAAGTGACAACGATAAGAATTATGCAATATGAAAGATTGTATAAGATATCAAAAATGATTATATAATATTAAAAGGTATAAAATCGACAAAGTATGAAATAAAACAAAGACACCAGAAAAAAGGATTATAAACAGTTAAGTTATAAACAGTCCGATAGGCTTTAAAAATGCAAAGACGTTTAGATGGGGTCTAAGAATGAATGAAAAGTATATTTAGGGTTTTTTTACGAGAAAACGAAATACCAATGAAACACAACCTGCCTGAAAATGGAAATTTTGCTCAAAGCCTCAATTTATAAAATATTCAGATGAAAGTTCAACAGCTTTAAAAACATTATATTGTAGAAAAATATAGGAAACAACAGAAAATGTTGATTTGAGTTCGGGGCATACTAAAAACGGTACACTTTTTAACAGTGATCTATTTTTTTACAGTGATAACAGTGGTCGATCATGAGGTAACAGTAGCAAATTTTTGGTAGATCGCAGTGTTATGCTTAGGTTGACAAATCTGCATTTGCTCTACTGCGATCAAATAGGTGATTCAAAAACTGATTTCTTCAAGCTTTAAAAATATTTAGTCTCTAGTTTTTAAAGAAAAATAACCAAATTTAAGTCCTGGAGTAAAGAAAATAGATTTTACGGTCTCTAAATATCAACAACTTATTAAAATTTCTACAAATTATCGATTATTGTTCTTTTTTTATACATTTTACAAGTTTACTGGGAGTTAAAATTCACTTCTTTTACACAGACCCGAGTCCGATACCAGTCAGAATTTTTTAAGATTACAATACATTTTGGCTATTGATTTTTGCTATAAACTCTGTGATGGTTACCTACATTTGATAAGATTTCTTTTACAGTTATATATCTGACGTTTTAATTATATCAATAAAGAACCATTATCACTTCATAAATAAAGATTAACAATTTATTAAAAAATAAATTTCGAACTTTTGTTATCCTTTTTTTAACCCTTAAATGCATAATGAGGATTCAGTAGTAGAAGAAATAAACATTATTTTTTGTGTAGTACTTCTTTTACACACTTCTTACAAAACGATATTAACAAATGAGCTGCTGGAAGAAAAAATTCCTAATCTAAATATTTTTTGGTAAAATTTTTTTTAATATAAAGTGCATTTTATTTTTATTTTATGCTTCGCTGCATTTCAGAGTTTCGTTGCAATTGTTATGTATTTCTTATGTTATTTAAAAATTCGATTACACCGTTTGTTTGCATTTTTCTATGTAATTCTTGAAAAAAAAATACACGTGCAAATTAGAGAAAATCTCTATAAGAAGTCACCCGCTATGTACTGTTCTAAAGTAACAGTAAATAGTTAATGAGTTGTATATTGATAGTTATTTGCTCACAACTTCACCGATTTTTACCGATAGAGTGAAATTAATAAATACAGTGAAAGAAAAAATTTTCAAAAAACAAATTCTGTCCCTTAAACCCTTTTGCAACCATTCAGGCATAGAATTAAACACATATTTACTTAATTCTTCCTTGACAAATCATTACAAACTTACATATATTTGGAGTATTTGATTAGAATTAAAATAAATTAAGGGGACTTACAAAAGTAATTTATTTTGTTTCCAGCCAATCTGCTTGAATATTTTGTATGTTATTTGTAATATATCTATGCAACTGTGGTCAAAATTTCAACAGAAAATATTTGTTTTAGAAACTATTGAAAATTACTTTAAAATTTGATTAATTAAAAAATTTTCAAGCGCACCTTTTAAGTAAATTATGATTTATTGTTTATATACTTCTATTTAAATTTTGCTATAAAACTTAGTTTATATTGTAGGTTTGCGAAGAAAATGAAAAAATAAGAGAAAAAATAATTTAATGATTCACAATATCTATAAAAGTTAAATTATAGAACTAACAGATTTTGTATTTCCATATGCAACAATTTTGACTAATTTTTATTTTATATGCTGTAAGATTAATGGTCGATAAATTTCAAAGGAAAGAATTAAATTCGCCCGATATATTGCAATTACTTATACAATAGAAATTTTTTATTGGGGGAAAACTTTTAAAGTTATTAGAAATAATTTTATTGCATTTATTGGAGTAATAACTGTATTCCTTACAGTATATAGAATATCATATTTTTTTCCTTTTATTTATATTACAATTCAATGAGATCGAATTTTCTGTTAAATATCTCCCAGTTTAAAGCCGTTAGATAATTTTTGCTTTGAATTGATATCTCAATCAATCAGCTAGTTTCTTCTATTATATATATATATATATATATATATATATATATATATATATATATATATATATATATATATATATAAGTACATTTAAAGTTAGGTTTATAACATATTTTATACATATAAATACTCTTCGCAAACATCTTTTACCCAACACATGATGTGGGGTAAGGATTTCACTTATGACAGTTTTTGTACAGATACGCTAGTCAACAGCATTTTAGTTGAGTTTTCACTTCAGTAGTAGGTCAAAATCAGCTTCGACTGCACTGTTTCCTTACGTAAAGCATCATCAGTCTCCCTCAACACAAATTACCTACTCACTTTACAACCGGAAATGACTTTTTATAAGAGGTTATTTTTATACACACTTTCAAGAAGAGGAGGAGTGAAAATTTAGAGATCAAGACCGAATCACCATACAATAACGGAGATATAAACTGTAAAAAAATAACATTCTGCGGTCTATTTTTTTAATTGTATGTTTTGCCTATCAAATTGGAATCGCAAAGGATTTCCAAGTTTGAAAATAACCGTAGTGAAATAAGTTACGGGATTTCTTAAAATAAGCTAAGAGATCTCTAAGAAAGATTAAACTTGGAGGTTGAAGCATAACAATTTTTCTTCTTTTTTGATATAGGAATTAATAATTATTCTACCACAACACGGGTTCAACTAAAACTGTGGTCGGAATTTAAAACGTTCTTCTGATGTCAAATGGGCATTGTAGATGTCGGTGTATGCGGAGGTAACATCTGCTATTAGGGTTTGGTATGTGACTGGTCGCAACATTAATATGTTGAGTGCAAGAATTAATGAATGCCTAACCTTCTAGAAGTCTGACGTCATGAGAAAGTCCATTTGGCCAAAGATGTGTTGGTTGTGCTAAGGAGAGGAAACAAACAACCAAATTATTCAGAACTTTATACAAACATGACACAATAGTCTAGTATATTGCTAGAAAGTATTTGAATTCCCCGAGGAGTCCAGATTCCAACTTGAAAGTTAGGTGTTTGGTTAGGAGTGCTACGGTCTATTGTTTTGCTACATCAGGGCTAATTAGACCGGGATCCACTGCTTAAAGACGATTCCGAACGGCTAAGAATATCTATGCCAGCAGTAGGATTCGTACCCACAAACTCCGGTGGGCATCTTTTGGCTGACTTGAAAGTAAGACATTAAAAGTAAATTTGTTAGTGATCAAGGATAATAACGCTTAGGCCGATGACACACAAGAAGTGAGGGATTCAGTGGAAATGTCCACAGTTGACACAGCAAAATTAATCAAATACTAAAAATTAAATACAATAATCCGTACGACTCGGAATGTAAACAGGGATCTCTGCTACTCTTAATTGGAGTAATGTGCGGTCATTTAGCTCAAAGACTTTAAGAAAATTGAATTTTTAAATAAAATGGATATTATGACTTTATATATACCCAGGCCCTTCTGGGCTGCTGGATCTCTTAGTGCCTGTTCGATACAATGACCTTCCGTTAACGGACATTGTTGATGATCATAAAAGTTACTCGCTAAGTCATTTTAATGAGCTCCTCCCTACCACTTTAAAAGTAGGCAATGTATATTTTATTAATACATATTTTATATCAACATACGATAATTATCTCATTGACAAGAGAGGTTCGAAAAAAAATCAAATTATAAAAATAGTTTTCTCACATTCAAAATGCAATAAAAATTTTTTAATCATAATAATGCATCAGATTTTGATGCATGATAAATATTTTACTTATATTACTATTCTTACATTTTACTTTATCTAATTATTTTATTTCCCTTAACGAAAAAAAGTTACCGCTTTCCTTCTCTTCAGATATTTGTTTTTGTTGAGGTGGGGAATGAAATATTTTATATCATATGTATAAAAAAAACAATAAGGTAAAATAACAGCAACTAGCTGTCGAAAACCCCACGAGATGAATTCGAACTAAGACAATATTGAAGAAGTTGCCAGAATATGATCAATTCTCTATTCATGTCTTTTTGAATGAGTGCTCGTTGAATACGTGTGTATATTTTTGGCAGAATTCTATTTGAGAATGTATATGAATTCTCAACACAGCTCAAAATATTTTTAAAAATTAAAATTGAGGGACAAATTATTTTGTAGAGTTGTTGACTTGTGTACTTAGTGATTAAGATGCTTGTCATAGTATGGGGAGTCCCAAAGTAACACCTTGCAATGAGGAACCATATTTCATAATCATGCCCTGACTTCTTCTATACAAAAATGATCGTAGTGCTTTAGACCAAATCAAAACCTTCAAAAACAACAAATTAGTTGTGAAGGCTCTAGGAGGATAAGAAAGAATTTGGGACATCCGTTTAAGATAAGAAAGCGCTCTGCTTCGTTTTGTGTCTTTTCATTTAAACATATTTCAAGGTTTTCTAATGGTACTTACGTTATTGGTAGATTAACCTTCGAATGACCAGGTGAATGTATGAAACATGAGTTGTCATGTAAGATAAATCCGTGATTACTTTGTTAAAAAACACGTGCTTATTTACCATATTAAAATAAAACCTAGAACTTATATTATTAAACGATTACTCAAAGCTATGTGAGAGTTGCAGTCTTAAAAAAACAAAAAAATTCCATCTAGTTGCAACAAAGATCTTAAAAAATACCGATGAAGTCACATTACGATGATAAATTCCAAAATTAAAAAAAAAATAATTTATCATTTTGCACTCATGATGTATTTTTGTATCATATTGATATGATTTTTGCAAATAAATCGATTGTATGTATCACAAATTTTGTATTCCCAAACTAAAGTGTAATTTTCTAACTACTCATTTTTTCACGGATAAAGTGATAAAGTGTGAATTCATAACAAAATGCAGTGAAACTCACCCATAAAGATACTGAAATCAGACCTTGCATAAAATACTTGAAAATGGATATAAAATGGATATTTGCTAGGAATGTATACGATTGAAATTTTAAACCAATACTTAAGGTACAAGGATTAGGGGAAAAAAGATTAAAATGGATTCATTTTAAATTTTGTAGAACATAAAATAAAAAAAATAGTTTCGTATTTCAAAGTGTAAACAAAAATACTTTTTTCATTTGTAATTAGCATACTAATTATTACTTTGGCATAAATTACTTGAAATAGAATCCAATTAGTATTCATAAATGAAAGCTGTCTTTTATTTTAATAATTTTTATTTCACACAAAGCATCGCTTTTGTTATGAATATTTTATCTCAAATTTTGTCAAAATTTTAAATGAATCCTAGAAATAATTACTTTTGTAAGAATAACTCTTTAAATAAAATTTTTTATTTAATGTTTAAAATTTGAAAATTAGCGCATTTAGAATTTAATATAACTTCAAATGGATAGTTCTTAGATATTTTTTATTTACTTCCCTTATGAATAAACTGTTTTAAATTTGCTTCGTAGATTGTGAAAATATTGCATTGCTTGCAAACTATTAACGACAACTATTAAAAAAAAATCCCTCGTAATATTTTAAATTTCATCAAGACGCTATTGCTTTTTCAAATTTAATACATTAAAATACCATTTTTAAAAAGCAACAACCCCAATTTTCATGAATCTATACAATTTTTTTAGTACGAAAACTTTCATCGAAAAGCAAATTTAAGTAAATTTTGAACGATTCATTGATTTTAAAAGCATTTTTCAAAATAAATCTTTTATACTATATTTTGACAAAAGCAAAACGGAAGCAGTCGATTATATGGAAAATGTTACATTTTTATTTCAAAACGCTAATGAGACAAATAAAACATTATTACGACCTTCCGTTAATATCGCTATTTGGTTTGAGTACAAAGCGTTTTGGACCGCCTTATTTTAAGGCCTATATACAGGAGAGTTTTGTTGCAGGAAAGCTTTCCTGTGAATTATTATATGAATATATTTAAATCCTTTTTTTTCAAAGATTTCAAAAATGTCATAAGTTTTATATATAATTTCAAAGATGCTTGGAAGAAAAACCCCCTCAGTGAAAGGTTTATTGAATAATCTCTCTATTCTCCCTTCAATGAAACTAAAAATAGAAAAAGTCACAACACTTGGAATGATTTGAAATTGAGGTTAAGCTCAATTGGGGTTAAGTACAAATATATTTGAATCATACCCCTGGATCTCATCAGCACTTTGTATTTTTGCAATTACCTGGGGAAAGTCTAAATAGGTCTGTATTAAATTTGCTATTTTAGTTACGTGAAATATACTCATAGATAATTCAAATTATACATACAACCAGAGTTAAATTTACACAAAATTTACACAAAACATTTTATTTTCAAATCTGAGCCACTCATTTTCTTTTCATTAAAATGATTTTTTATAAGTGTCCCGTTTAAAAATACTATAAATTGGTATTTTTGCACTGAATTTTATTTCGTAGCTTTTTATTTAGTTGTGTATGAATGATTACATTTTTATACTGTATTGTTTGTTATTGATTATAAAAAAAGTGTAATAGTCTTAAAGTTATTCACTCTTAACAGTATTAGAAAACTACAAACTGATTTTTCTCAACTCATTGCTTTAAAATGTTTTAAATTTTGTCAGGAAGTTGAGCATAATTTGTATTTCTGTATGTTTCTAAACTATTTAATCTCAATGAAAACTGATTTATTTGAAATATTAATACCCTTTTTTATTTTATTAACTGACTCTTAGAGTGTAACATTAATAATTTAACTTCGGTAGAATTTCAAGGTGTTTGAGTTCTCCGAATAAATATCAGACTAATAATTTTTTAAACATGCAATTTTATTCGCCCATTTTATAACTGCTGCTGCTAGAAATATAACAGCATATAAGGAAGATAAAAAATGAACACAGACACCGATTAGAAGCGTAATGGCTAGTAAACATGAGTACAGCGAATCTGAAAAGTTTGGAGCAGCTAGGTTTGGAACAGTATGATCAATGTTTTACGATGTAACACGAAGTACCATTAAGCTAGAACTTTGAGTCAATTCCTACTGTCTACAAATATCCTTAATATCAGCGGGATTTTAACACTAAAATTCCGGGACGACAATGCATTTAAAAGTATTGAAAAATGTGACTAAATTCGGAAGTAAACTATTTAAAAGTTTTTTGTGGAAAATTCAAATCTATGTCATTCTATATACAGGCAAATATTTGTTTCTTTAATTGTTTATGTCTAGTACTACTAATTCCATTTGACCCAATCACTGCATGCTTAAGAAACTGTCTAAGACTAATAATACATATATTAAGAAACCTGTTTTAAGCAATCATGCTATTCGAGGTTATGTAGAAGTACAAAAGTAAAGACGCTGTTTATCAAAGATAATAAAAAGGTACCACATAATGGTATAAATAAGTAGTGGTACGAAGTTGGATGCCAAGTCACTGTTGCAGAGCACTGCTACACTGCCATACAGTGTGTCGATATTCCACCAAAACTTACAACTGACAAACAAACCTATGTTTGAGTTGTAGACCACACCAGATGTGTTCTATTCGAAGTAACTAAATAAGAACATATCTATTTCATGTGTAATCCATAAAATTATGGAAAATATTCCTAATAGAAAAATTATAGAATACCTAATCTAATGACAAAAAAATGCTTCATAACCGTGATCAGTCAAAGAAAAATGTCTTAAAAGTTCTGCAAATCTTAAAATGATGGTAAGAGGTAAAAAGTCAAATTACATCTTTACATTGCAAGACTAGAAAACTTATTTTTGAAGTAGTATATTCTAATAGCTACAGAGGAAACAAAAATAGTTCAATTTATATTCAATATATAAATTTAAAATTAGGGATTCTATATTTACAGTCAACAGCAATTTTCTTTAGAATAGATAGACATCAAGTGTTCAAAACAACATTTGTCTTTTATAAATGCTAAAAGAAATGAGTAAATTGATTAGTTGGAGACTTTAAATGCAATAAAACCAGTAAAACTACCTTCACACTACAACATAAATCTTGTCCTAAAAACAGTAAAAGTTGAAAAACGAATACAAAGCCAAGAAGCAGAGGAAAACAGAAAAAATGATGGTAAATAACTAAAGACATATGTGCGGATAAAATCCAATGCCTTTAAAAAGTTAAAAAAAAAAGAAAAAAAAATGAATAAATAATTTTATCTTAGAGATGACTTAGTGTTAGACATTTTATCACTTTCCTTTAATGTTTGGCAGCCATTCTTTATCACACTGACTACAGCAGCTGATATGCAATCACCATCAGAGGCGGCAAAATTTCTCTCACCTTGAGAGTCGAATGTTTTCCTTGAATGAGTCAAGCTCATGGTTAAGAGCGTTTTGTCTAACATGGGGTAAAACGTTCGGTTGGAAGCAACTTCTTTCTTCGTTTGGAGTTCACCGATTGGATGGATGGATAGATGAGTGGAATTTATTGGCACTGAATCCCAAATGGAATGAATTGTGCGAAACTGATGAGTGCCATAAAAACAGTGAAATATGTAAAATGTAAAAATATACAGTATACAAACAATGTTAAAAATTGGAACACAAAACACTATATAAATAGTAAGATAAAAAGCGTTGAATAAGAGTTAAAACCAGTGATAAAGACAAAAGGACAGGGTTGTTCACTAATTTGAAAGCTAAGGCTAGCGTTTATTTAAATATTAATTAGTATTATTGTTTAAAAATATATTTGGAGTTCCTACAAGCTTTCTAGCATAACACTAAAATTCGAAATAGAGTTATCAAAGGCAGTGTTTCAATTATTTGACTACCAGTAGGGGATTTTTATTTTTTCAGAGAAAAAATTTTTTGAAGACTTTACGAGTGTTTTCCAACTACATTTTGAGATAGGATATATCGTCATTCTGGTGTATCCATTACGTTGATAATCATCATAAACTGATATCATTGAGATCAAAATTATAGATGAGGATAGGTAAACAAATTTCCCAGATACAGACAGAGTATAATAAGATTTTCTCGAAAGGCTGAGAATAAATCCATCCCATAAGAAATGGTTTTAAATTAATAGATTAAACTCGAAAAGATTTCATTGTTCTTCCTCATTCAAAAATAAATAAATAATAAATAAATCAGATTTCAAATTTTTGTGATATGTGAAATTAAATGTTATATATGAGCATCCAAAATATAAATTGCTTATGAGACCTTTGTCGCATTAAATTTGTTACACTCTCTGTAACACTGAAATTTTTCTTTTATGAAATATTTAAAGATTTAGATAGAATTATTATCACTAACGTTTCACTACGCAAGAACTAACTCCGAACATTAGAGCGGTTGGTTGGATTCGAATACAAGACTTCGAATGTCTGAGACTTACTTATCGAAACATAATGCAGTAACATTTTAAAATGTGCTAGTTTAACATTATATAAACGTGCAATCTAAAAGGGTATTTGACCGGGAAATAATTTGCATACACAAATGTTAGCTTTATTCAAAAATATATTTATGAGGGAATGCATATATTGATTCTAGAATAACTATGTCCGAAGTTTTCCGACTCCAATTTGTCATCTCGTTTAGTCAGATTCTAAAACGAGCTCAATTCATTCACTCGTCTCCATTATAGACAGAGTTTTTTCTTTATTTTTATCTCCTACAGGTGACAAAAGTTCTTTCAAGAAAAGACAATATTTCAAGTTCTCAGCTGTTTTTCTGGCTTTTGATTGTGGCCGAGAGCCAATTCGAGGTTTTTAACCAGCCATTCAAAATCTATGAATGTAGAATTACTCCGAAACTGTTTTTTAATTAAGTCATTTTGAAAATGAATTTTGAGATGTTAAATTGGTTCACTATCATAGTACCTTAAAATAATCGCTTGCCGGTAATTCGGATTTATTTTGGTGTTCATCAAGAACGTCGACTTTTATTGAGCAATTAGTACAATTGACAAGAAAATATTTGAAATACTCCTAACCAGGTTACTTTTCATGCCAAAGACTTTTAAAGAAAATGCGCATTAACATCTGGTAATAAATTACTTGGAAAAGATAAATTAGATTTCTTTTGAGGTACCAAAAATAATCTTAGATTTACAAGCTTAATAGTTTTCTGGAAGAACCCGTGAATTAAAGATGTTTCACTTCCGGTTGGAAATTTTGACAGTTGTAGGTTCCTTGTTTGTTAAATGAGCGCAATTTTTTCAAATATGCGTAGATTGGCCTGTTAAGGGAGATTTTATGGCACAAGGTTCACTGAGGACAAATTGCGCCAAACAAGAGGTAAAAATGAATAAACTCGGTGAAACTAACATCAGTAGACTAAAAAAATACAAGTAAAACAGACCAGAATAAAAATTTGAGCACACACAAACAACAGCACAACAAAAATGTGAGATGTTAAGAATGAGGATAGAAAGAACCATTATAAAGAAAAGTAAAAAGCAATACGCTTAAGAACAAATAAAGAAGGATGTGGGGATTAATTTTAATTAATAAATCAGTAATTTAAATTTATATTCGGTAAAATTAAAGTAAATTGATAAAACCATGTAAAGCGAATACAAGCGTAATGAACAGTGAGCTCGAACTTGCAACGAGGAGGAAGTTTCCTTCCATCATATACCGAAATGAGTGAGGCTAGTGTGACCAATGTAAAGTCTAGTCAAAAGAACACGTTTCCGGTGTGATATTGATGGCCAGTGGGTAATATAAGGTTTGATGTTATGAAGTTAATTCTGGGTTTCACAATTCCAGTCATCATGTCAATTATTTTGAAATATATCTATAGATTTTTTATATCATTATACGGAAGAAAGCCAGTATATTAATCAGTAGCACTCCTGTTAAAAACGTCAGCAATTTAATTTCCCCAAATCCCTACCAGGAGTCAAACTGAAAAGAAAATGGAAACCATAAAGAATGAGTTTTTTTATAGTTTGAGGATCATATAAATATAGCTAATAGTTAAAGTACCCGAATCGAGATTATCCAAGAAGCTTATTGAGTCAATTTATATTGAAAAAGTTTTTTCTCTTTCTTTCGGAAATATAAATTAAGGTTTCATTATCAGGAGGGAAGATTGAGCAGAAATAAGGAAGGCAATAACTGCAAGTGACAGTGTCGCATGCAAAAACAAAACATACGTAGTTCCGATTTAGATCCATCTGTGTAGATTCTGTTAGACATGCAGATTCAAATGTATCAGCACTTCGGAACCTATGACGTGAAGTTGAACATCTGCAGAACTGTTTGGCTGCTGAACTACTGGATGTAGTATTAAAGACGGGCGAAAGCTAAATCTCGAACTGGCTTTTTGGTTTTTCGTTTCGCCTCTCCCCTTCCGACGAAATTGTTACCCTCCTCCCCGCCGATAGTTAAATATGAATTTGTTGAACTAAATACCTATGTGCATGTATAAGGTACTGTGAATTATTCTTTAGGTTTTATTATGTTGTGCAAAGAGCGTCATCTGTGAAATTCTACCTTAATTTATTGTTTATGTTTATCATTTTACTTTTGCACCTACTTATGTTTTAGTTAAATATATTGTTTACTTTAGAACGAATGTATTATTTTTTGCCATACATGATGATATGTTTTTTAATAGTTAATGGAGTATGGCTCCACTTCACAACCCACTCATGGGCTTGTTATAAAATATTACAATCCAACAGATTTAATCATATTTCCTATATCTATTTTTATGATTGTAGAAAATTCGCCACACAATGCGTAGAATTGACAGAGTGGCGCTAATTGAAAATTTAAACTATCAAACTCACAAAGAATTTTTTCTGCATGAGTCCCAAATCGTAGTAACATTTTGATAAACTTCGTGATCTACCATTGTTTTCACCACATGTTATGCAAATAGAACCGTTTAACCCCGTATTTTAGAGTCATCGTTATACCCTTCACTTGCATACCACTGTAACATCCTTTCTAACCAAAATAACGAGACTCATTAACAATACACAGGTTTAAAATTATTTATATTTCATTCAACCCATTAACACTCAACTTCCTTATTTGAGGAAGTCAAAAAATAGTTTGTAGAATTTTTATCGTTTCTTGAAACGATAGCTCCTTTTGAAAGAAGTTGAATATCATTCCTATGATAATCCTCAAATTTTCAAGTACATGCTATCATTTATAATTTTTGTCATTTGGATTGACATTTTATACTTTTTCGAAAGGTACGTCAGCAGAAATCATTACGAATAGCTATATTTATTACAAATCTTCCCTTTATATTACTATATTCACATATGGTGACAAATAAACCTCTTATCACAAAGTTGTCTTTTCTTAAAATGACTTGTGATGTGTAAATGACAATCTGTCACTAATGAAGACTTGATGTAATATTCAAAAGTTTTAAAATTTGTTTTATTCTGAGGTGTTCATAATGGCTTTTATGTTAGATAATTACCAATATTTTGTCAGCAGAAATTATCCGGGCTTTAATGGGTTAAGTCATTCAACGATACAAACTATTGTAAGCATAAAGCATTTGTCCACCTTATATCTTCTTAGGCATTTAAAATTATAAAAAATACTTTATTCGATAAACTTCAGTTACTTCATTCTCATAGATTTACAATCGGTTGATCTAAACTTGTTTCTGATGTTTCAAGGATATAATATTTTTTAAATTAAGGATTTAGTGAATGTTAACACTTAGAAATTTTAATGCATAATGCGTCAGTAATGCTAACATTTTATAATTGTTTTAAACAAACATATAGACATATTTATTTACACTTAAAATCAAATAAGAGTTTAAATTCCTAATAAATAACATTTCTTTAAAATTCAGTTAGAAAGGTAAAAAATGCAGAGCACGATAAATTCAAGAAATAGAAATATGGAAATATTTGTACATTAAGAGGTCCATTTTAAGTCGTAGTAGAACCATAAATACTAGTGAGTGAGTGAGTTAATTTTAATGGTGCAAAATCCAATATGGGACATGCTGCGCCAAACAAAAGGTAAAGATAAGCTATAAAACAAGCAATGTAATTTTCGTAATGAAAAGGAAAACAAGATGAGGAAAATACAGGTCACAACGATAAAAGTCATGTAATGTAACAGATTGTATAAAATATAACAAATGATTAAATAAGAGTAAAAAGTATAAAATCGACAAAGTGTAGAATAAATACTAAGTCACCAAAAAAGGGTTATATACAATTAAGAACGTCAATAGATTTAAGAAAAGCAAAGAGATTCGGATGGGGTGTTTCCCCAACCAAATCGTCCAAGTCTAAGTCTAAGTCAGTCTTTAAAAAATATGAGACGCTGATTATTAAAAATTGGACACTCAATTAAAAAATGTAAAATAGTATACCCTTTCTTACAGCTCGTATAGTAGGGAGCTGTTTCATTGGTCAGGAGATAGCAATGAGATGGCCGATAAGTAGACGAGTTAAAATTACATCTGTGGGGTCTGAAAGGTATAATTGGCCATGGAGATATGAAAGGTTTTAAAGGTCTGAGTTTGTTGCCGTCCTGTTGGTCCCACAATTCTTGTCAACTAGTGTTAATGTGATGAGAGATGCATTTTATAATATCATTGTAAGGATCAATCTGCTCGAAGGGAACAGAGGCAGCCTTCACAGCTCTGTCTGCAAGCTCATTTCCAGTAATTCCAACGTAACTTGACACCCAACAAAAGATAACATCATACCCTTTATGAGAGAGAGTGTTTAACTGATCAATAATATCAATTATTAGAAGATGGGCATTGGTAGGATATTTAATTTGCTCCAGAGCACTCCTACCGTCGGTATACAGACAAAACTTATGATGGCTTGAAAATTGAATTAGGTGAAGTGCACGAAGAATGGAGACAACTTCAGCAGTATACACGGAACAGATAGTTGGGAGGCTTAAACTAATAATAGTTTGTTCAAAAACAATACCACAGCCTACGCGACCGGCAGCTTTCGACCCATCCGTCAAAACCTGGGTGGTACTCCTTAAAATGGTCCATAAATACTGTACGAAACTGATAGCAAGATGAGGCATAAATATTAACTAGTTGGTTGGAGTTTATTAGCACTACATCCTCCTCAGATAAATTGTACCAAACACAAATATGTATGTAGTTATGTAATATTAGCAACTTGTAGCCCACTAGTCTTAACGATGTATATGTTCTTTTTTATGGAAGCAGCGTTTAGTAATGTCGTTGTAGAAGTTAAAATCAGTTCAAGTTTTTCAATTTAAGTTGCAACATATGACAGAAATTGATTTTGGGTTAAATATTATAAATATTAAGTAATAACAATTCATATTTGTTAATTACTTTGTTTATATACCTATGAATAGTTAAAAGAAATAAAAGGTTAAGTAATAAAATGTAGTTCCAAGTTAATAATCTTTTCTAAAGACATTACAGCTTATACATTAACAATAAATCTAGTATCCAAGGAAACTAAATTAAAATTTAGATACTCTTTGAAATATTAGATATTACTAATTTAAAAATTGGTCATAAATTTTTAAAATCTTTTAAAATGATTTATTCACACAGGAATAAAAAATATAGGATGATAAAAATTCAGTGGATCAATGAGTTCAGTGAATATGATTCCGTTTATTGATTCTTCACAATATAAGAAAACCTGGGTTTATAGCATTAATTTATAAAGGCAATAAAGTACAACACTATTTTACTGCAGTTCGAATGACGCTATTACAAGCCCATTATTCTAAGAATCTAGATGGAGAAGATTGTTTATGTAAACCAAATACGGGTACGTAATCATGATTGTCAGTTATATGGATTCTATTAAGATGAACTATGGTAGCATAAATCTCATCTTAATGTCGGATATTTAAATTGGATTCGAGATCCATATTACCTTTATAAAAATGTGAATGATTTTCTTTGAAAAACTAGGATTTTTTATTGTACTCTTTTATTTAACTCAACCCCTTCCGGTAAAATGACGAGTCTAGCTCGTCATTAGTTTTTCATTCCATGCCGCACAATGACGAGCTACACTCGTCATGCGATTAAAGTTACTGTTAAATATGATAATTTAGTTTAAAATTTCTAGTGTACTGAATTTGGCAACACTTTTATCACTTGTGAAAATCACAAGTCACTATTGCATATTGTTTACTTGGTACAAGTCATTGCCAAATTAATGAGTCAGAATAAAAGAAAATCTACTAAGAAATGCCGTGTGTGTTACAAGAATCAAATTAAAAGTGAGACTACTTGGCGGTGTAAATAATTAAGAATTCCTTTGCACTTTGTTTTGAAAAGTACCACTAGCTTGAAGACTATTATCTGTATACCTTATTAATGTTTTGCTTTGATATTTTCTTAATTTTACTGTTTCTGATATTATTTTACACTATGTAAAAAGTGGATTTTAATTAAGAATATGTAAGAATTGTAAAATGAAACAAGTTTTTTAAATAAAAATTAAATGGTTATTTCATGCACAGTTTTTCATTATTAGATCATACCGGAAGGGGTTAATCTTGTACTCAGTGTTGCAAACTTCTCGAACTCCAGTTGAGACGAAATTTCGAAACTTTGCATATTAATGTGTTTTTAATGATAATACACGAATCGATCATACAATTGCATCATTGTAGATAAATTAATTTACTTTAATAAACTTTCGCTTTCTAACTACAGTTATTCTGTTTCTTCGCTACTTTACATATGCTTTGGCTGTTCGGTGGTAATATACTCGATCCCTATATTAGCAGTCCGGATTTAAAATTATTTTTCCCTATAATAGATGTGTAGTTTTGCCTTTCATTAAAGGATGCGACACTTTTTTTTTAGATACAGGTGTTTTGTTTTAATGCTTCTTTCACGATTCCAGTTGACTTCATAGTCTTTCCATATTTACTGATGATTGTAATCATTCTGTATGATATACTTATAATGGGCTAATAACAGTTGCACATTCATTTCATAATTACCACGGCTTTATATTTAATTTAAGAGAAAGTTCAATGCTCATTTCCACCCCATGAACACAGGTGTCCCCCAAATATTACAAATGACAAACCTGTTAAATTACTACAAATAACCTTTCATTTAACTGCGAACTAAAAAAATTAATCATTGAATGCTTGTGTTAATAAAATAATTTAAACAGCATAAATCGAGGTTCTTTTAGGTTGAAATGATACACAGTGGAAAACTTTCAAACAGGAAATGCTGCTTAGATAAGCTAAGAAACCACAGGAAGCTGAGACTGTCTGTCAAGCTCTTAGTAAAAGCTGATAATTAATACAGAAGTAGTAAAATCGCTAAAAACGATATATATAATAGAGGTAACATATCCTTTTGTTAAACAAATAAAGACTTTCAAAGGAAGAAAGTGGAGGAAATTGAAAATAATTCATTTAGAGAATAAACATTACAGTTAAACACTTAAATAGGAATTTAATGAAACATAAAAATTCTTTAAGAAACACCGGGAAAGGTGAAATGAAATGATAATTTAATAAATTTCTTTTTAATAGTAGTTGGTTGCGGTACAATAACACCGTACCTTAACAGGGCATGTTGTACCAAATGCAATTTAAAACACAGAGTACTCAAATCCGACAAATTTAAACAAATTTTTCAAGTAAAATTATGGTAAAATGCCAAAATAAGCAGATAATAAATTCTCAATATATTCAAGATTATCTATAGGATATAAATAAATTTTAATAGAAAGATCTAGGGGTAAGAAATCAGAATTCGATTCATATTTTAGTTGTTCCTTTGTTGGCATAAGCCCATATCCCATACGCATAGTAAACTATGCTCCATATTATAACTAAAAATATTTTTCCTCTTTCCTCCTATATAGTCTAGTAGGTTTGGTTTGGTTTTGGAGTGCTACGGTCTACTTTTTGCAACACGAGGGCTAATGAGACCGGGACCTACTGCTTAAAGCCAATTCCGAACGGCTACAAACATCCATGCCATAGTGGGATTCGAACCCACGAACTCCGGTTCCGAAGGCCAGCACCCTAACCATTCGGCCATCGTTCGGCATAGTCTAGTAGGATCTCTTAATATTATGCTTTTCACGTTTTTATTATTAAAAAAAAGCACCTGTATTCCTCCGACATACAATCCTTCCTTCCTTCCTTCATTCATTTCATACAATGTATATAATAAATATATTATTGTGGTGTTACTACAAATATCAGACCAACGTATTAGGTCAACTAATCTATGAAGCTATTTGTTGGCATGTGAGAATCTTTTGTACACTAACGTCAGGTAGATTAAATTTCTATCAAAATCCAGTCTCGAATGGCTTCAAACATTCATGCCAACAATAGTATTCGAATATAAATACTCTGATACTGAAATTAGTATTTAGCCAGCATTCGGAAGTTGTATTGGAAGACATCACAATCAGGTTCTAGCTCTAAAAGCATGAATGATTGAAAATTGTTTCAGAATTAAATCTTTACCAAAAGTGAAAACAAACCAATTTTGGATTAAATAAAGCAATAACTGTATATTTTTATTACCTTTTATTTAGGGGTTTAAAGTTAACAGGTGTTTTACTGCTTTCTTTTGTGGGACACGAAAGTATTTTCATAAAATAATAAGATTATTTATCCATCGTAAGTGTGAAAACACAAAGAAAATTTTGTACAAAACCTATATGGTTTAACCAATTAACACCTAAAACAATTCTTCTTAATATACATATTAAAATTAAGTTATTGTGAAAAATTGGAAAAAAAAACGAAATTCGAGTAACTGTCTACGATATCGTAAGATACATAGAAAATGGAATAAACATGAAGTTAAGGTAGGTAACAACCTGTTTTATGGTTTGGTTTGGTTTGGAGCGCTACGGTCTACTTGTTTTGCACACTAGGGCTAATGAGATCGGGACCTACTAACCTGTTTTATGCTAACAGCATTAATTTTCAGTAATCAATTTTAGGTCTGACCTAGGTGGTACGGTACTACAAAAAAAATTACAAAAACATTCAGTTAACGAAAAGTATGTGCAAAATTAAAAGAATTTTTTTCCTAACTTAATGTAGAAATATGTTTGTTATAGTATAATTAGTTAGTAATAATTACTTTTTTGCTCAAAAAAAGGATGTTCACTTGTGTTGCAAAACGGTAGACCATAATGATCTAAACCAAAGCCAAAAAAACATTCATTACAGGCTGCAAGATGTACTAAAACTTTATCTGCTTATAGTTTTTAGTTATATTTTTACAATCCAAAAAGAAAATTTTTGTATTCAGTCAAATTTCACTAGTTCACTGTTTAAAGTTGCCTTCACGCATTATTACTTCGAAAGGTTTATTACTGATGAATATCATAAATATAAGGTACTAAGAATAAATAATATTTTAAAAGATATGAAATTCAAATAACTTTTCTATAACTATTAAAATTACAGCTCTTTCTCATTTGTAGATTGACCAATTCTAGAAATCATTCTAAAAAAAAGTAAAAAAGAGAGAACTTTTTGATGAAACATGAGATAATTATGTTAACATAATATTCTACACATATTTGTTAAAATAGATACAATTATTCTTTCCGATTTTAAACCATCTACCTCTGCAAAAAGTAAATTCATATTTAAATCTACAAAAATCATAAAATACAATATAATTTTCAAAATAATAAATAACAGGCTATACTTTAGAGTGTCATCTACCTTTCCCAAAAAGAAAAATTGTCCAAAAGATATTAGGTCAATTCTTTATGTAACTGAGTTTCATTGGGTATCATATCTTAAATCAAAGTTATTTTAAATACCACAGAGTAAAAAAATTAAATTCATTTAACTATTTTTTACTTTTAAAATTACAGCTCATCTTCATATACAAACGAGATGTCACTTTAGAAAACGTAGGATGTAATATTGAAATAACACATTTACTATCACATATAAACACAGCCCTCTAAAAAAGATAATTAAAAAATATAATTATTCATCCCAATTTTAGTCGATGTACCTGCGCAGAAAGAAAACTCAAGTGTGATACTTGAAAAATTATAAAATGTCCATCCTAACTACAAAATTATATTTAACAGCACGTGGTTTAAAACTTGTAGGATTATTTGCAGGGTTGATAAACAACCTTCAGTAAAAAGGGAAAAGTCGTTCCAAGGAAACAAAATATTTTACACTTCAGTTTATTTACTGTGCAAATAAGGGCTCTCATCGTTAATGGGTTAAGGTGACTTTTAACCATTTTTTTCGAGTGTTTAACAAATGATTTAGCAGTTTCACTCTTTTAGTGAGAAAAATCGTGCACTGAAGATCCTTTTAGCAGCGAAATGCGCAGGGTGTAAATTAAGAAGTGATTAACAGTTCGCACTAAGGGATTTTTTTTAGAGTTGTCGTTTCCTGAGTAATAGAAAAATGGTTTGGTTTGGTTTGTTAGGGCTTAATGGCACTACATCCACCTGGGACAAATTGTGCCAAACACAAGGATGCATGAACTCCCTTTTCCAATTAAAACACAATTAAAATCAAAGTATTATAAGAATAAGCAAACGAAGATGAGACAAAACAACCGATGAAAAGCGTATATAATTAAAAAAGAGAATAAGGTAAAACAACGCTAAATATGAGAATAAAAATCAGTAGCTTTTAAGAAGCTAAAAATTTTAGGATGTGACGAGGTATTTAAAAGAGATTTGATATCAGGTGTAGAGCAGTTAAAAAAATGGAGACGATGATGAGTGAAGAGAGGACAGTCTATGAGGGCGTGTTTTACTGACATGTCAACTTTGCAATGTTTACATTTAGGTGGCTGGTCACCAAGCAAAAAATGGCGATGTGTGTACCGAGTGTGTCTGATACGGAGACGAGTGAGAATGACATCCTGTTTTCGAGAAGAAAGAGTGCGCCACTTCTCGATATTCGGCTTGATGGCATGCAATTTATTATCAGACTTCTCGTCCCATGCCTTCTGCCATATTTTATAGAAACAACTTTTAATGTACTTTTTAGTATCACTGCAAGTTGAGGAAATCAGTAGCAGACTTTGCAGCGCTATCAGCTGTTTCATTTCCCTGTATGCCCACATGGGAAGGAACCCAATTGAAAAGGATTGTAAAACCAAGCGATTGAAGGCTTTCAATGAGATGAAAAATTTTAAAAACTAAAGGATGGCTCTTGCAGTTCAATGAACGCAGAGATTCCAACACACTCATAGAATCGGAATAAAAAATATATTTTGCTTTCTTATGATCATATAAATGTTTCTAGGCCTTTCAAAATAGCCACACACTCAGCAGAATAGATGGAAATAGCGGGATGTAGCCTGTAGGCATAAATATTGTTTCTTATCACATACGCACAACTTGCAAAATTACCACATTTTGAACCATCAGTAAAAAGTGGCGTATACTCAGTATAACTTTGTCTGTGGTGATAAAAAAATTATGTGCTAGTGAAAAAGAGACTTACTGCTTATAAATGATTCCAAACGTCTCCGGACATCCTAGACAGTATCCTAGACAGAGTTTTGTACACGCGATTTGCCATACTGCAAGGCAGCACCCTATCCTCCTTTACCTAGTTTGGAAAAAAATGCAAAAGTATAAGGCACAAAACTGTGGTTATTGCTGTGGATTTATCTATTTCCCCTTCAAATATTTATACGATGGTACTTCTGCTTATATAGATAATTTGTACGAAAATAATCAGAAAATTCTGAAACTGACGAAAACCGGCGCATTTTTATATAAATCAATACAAAGAATTTCTTCTAGACACACCGAATGTCTTACCAAGAACACAATTTATGCAGAATGGATAAGTTATTTAATCATAAAAAATAAGAAACCTATATAAAATGGATATGCAAAATATACCAATGTTCTCAAAAATGCAAAAAGTTTTGGATAGTGGGGTTTCACCAATCAAATCGTGCAAGTTTAAGAGAGTTTTCTTAAAGTATAATAATATACAGAGTACTAAAATTCAGACAGTCAATTAGAATGTGGGAGAAAGTAGTTTTTTTTTTACAATTAGTAGAATACGGAGCTCTTTGATTAATGAGGCGATGACAGTGAGAAAGCTGAGTATAGTCGATACGTAAATGTGTCAAAATCACATCCGCATACTTATATAAGGCCATGAATGAAGAGAAGATTTGATGGTATGGATTTCTACTGATTTGTTGGTGGCCAATAAGGTTAAATGTGATTGGCCATTAACTTTTGAAATATTACTGTAAGGAACAGAAAGGAAACCAGAGTCAGTGGAGTCATGCCGCAGTAAACATCAGCAGCAAGGATATGTGGTAATACCTACGAAATCAAAAGTCACGAACAAATAAACAGAAACTTTTTTTGAAAACCAAGACAAACGATAATTGAAATCAACGAAAACTGAGGTATTATGGTATTCATACCTCACATTTGATACATTTCTGAATAAGTTATTAATACAGAGTTACGATTTTTCTAGTATAATTAGAATTTAGAGGTGTGTGTTTACAGTGCTTTAAGGGAAGCGCACTAATTTATGTATTGAAAAAATATGTATTTAAAAATACAGGATTACGTCAGAACACCACTGTTAAGTCAACAAGGAGATAAAGTGATTCTCTCTACAGTTCTAGAGTTACAAAACACTGTACTCCACACTAATTATTTTCTTAAAGCATTGTTGCTGCCGTTAAAACAATTCAATACAGAACGTCAAGCTATTTTCTCTTATACCTTTTCACCTCCATTCTAATAATCTCCTATTTATGCATTATCACGAACATTTCCTGTCCTCCTTATTTTGGATTCATTTGGAATGGTTTGGTCTCTTTTTTTTTTATTCACGAGGATTAACGAGACCGGGTCCTACTTAAAAAATGGCAAAATATCTGGAACCAAGAAAGTAATAATAGATCGTATTCGTTGAAACCCATCAAATCTATCTGGTCTTCAGTCTTATGTAAGTAGTTTGGCATCGCTTTACCCGCATCACCTACTGCTTTGAGTGTCCTTCTCTTATAGTGTCTAAGTCTTTACAGTCATTTTCTTACCGTTTTCCCTCCATATTTCTGAGTACCTTACTTCATTAACTACCACGTTTGAATCTACGATTTTTTAAAAGATATTAGATTTTATGGTGTTCATATTTCATTAAGATTTTTGTTCATATACTTTTATTAATTATTTTTGCCTGTTTTTATTTTCTGAATTTCTTTTTAATTTTATTATTGCTGTTTTTTTCGTAGATTTTAAGGCCTTTATTTACGTTTTAACTATTTGTTTGGCACAATATGTCCCAAGAGGACTCAGTGTCATACAACTCCATACTAGCCAACCAACTAATCTAAAACTTAGCTATAAACATCCATGCCATCAATGGGTATTTACTTCAGGGTCTCTAGTTGCTAAAGGCAGAGCCCTAACTATTCAATATTTTGTGGTCACGTTTTACGAGAATTAAAATATCGCCCTATTATAACAGATTCTTTTTGTATTCAATTACTTCGATTAAAAGTTTAATCACAGTTATTCACATGAGAGTCAACGAAATATTATATGAAAGTTTTAATATTCCAAATTAATTTGCAAATGTTTTGGTAATATATTAGAGTTTAGTACAAAACTATCGAGATATTCGATGTAGTTAACTTCATCAAACTGCAAAGAATGAGATCGGCAGGACATGTTATCCGTATGTCCCCCGAATTCATCCCACTTAAGATCCTTAAAGCAAAACCAGATGGCAAACTTCTGAGAAGACCGAAAATTAGATGGCTGTATTGTTTGAAGGGAGACTTTAAAACTATAAAATCCTCAAACTGGAGAAGCCAGGCAAAAAGTAGATCCAACTGGAAGTAACTTATTGAAAAGGCCAGGATCCACAATGGGTTGTCGGCTGATGATGGTGATTAGAGTTTATATAGAAAACTTTTTTGGTCCACAATTCAAATTTGTTTATATGAAAAAGAAAAAACAACCCTAAACTCACTGTAACCTCATATGGAACTCATAAATTAAGTATTAAAAGTTACTTTTTAATATTTAACAAATTTGATCTTCTGTAGCACACCTTATACATGTAGACCACATCATGTCTTCATATTTGATTCCATACTCTGTAGCCTTTTGTAAAACAAGCTGAAAAGTTGATGTTTCACTTTGTTGAAGAGGTGATTGTAGAAAAAACACTGCGATTTCACTCTTTTAACCAAAATGTTTGTAAATATTTAAACATAAAATTTAAATACAAGCATAAAATTCGTCATCTGAATGCCTTCGTCTTTTTGTGTTTTTATTTTTCTATATGTTCATGCATTTGCCTGAGCAGGTCAAGCCACTTACGAGGTGTTTTAAGTTTAAGAGGATCATTTTAATCAAATTATTTCTTTCTACAAAATCTAGAACAACATTTTCAAGAGTACCTGTTCGCAAAAAAGATTTAATTGTTTGATTCTCGTATAAGTGAGTTAGAAGGTTAACATATTCACCACTTTGGATGAGATATCTCGTTTTTCAACGATATTTGCCGGGAGTTAGAGGCAAGATAATTCATTACATTACATATTATAAACATGTACTGGGGTATTACTCCATTATAATTATATTAGCGATAAGTGAAAGATAAAAATTACGAATACTGATATGAATTTGCACAATATAGGAGATTTAATTTTAGAAAATATATACAAATGTAATGCAATTAGCTATAAATATGCAAACATTTTCATACTTTACCATTTCAATAGACTTTCTATGCCTTTCCTGCGTTTGATCGAAAGGGGGTATATTAAAGCGGTCAGGAAATGCGGTTCTCTTGCTTGTTTTGTAAATCTATATGCAATAATATTTTAGATAGGTTATCCGTTTTCTGAAATCATAATTTTTGAATTAGAGTTGGAGAACTAAAATTATTATAAATGAAAGAAGCATTGCAAATGCAGCACAGATATATTTCAGTAATTAATTTTTGGAAACTTACCTAGAATCAAAATATGTACACTTAAGACACTTCCCGTCTAATTTCAATTATGATATAACTAAATGGTGTGAATCTCCTAAAATCGAGATATTATTCACAGTTATCTAATTATCTTACAGAGCTTCTGCGGACAACTCTAATAAATTTTGTGCCAAACAACACGTAAAATCAGAGGGTTTAATTAAATAATTTATATTTTATCAAACATTTCTACTATATTTTAACTTTATCAAAATAACTTTAAAACAATTATTTTGAATCCTAACTTTTAATTATATATTTTTCTGTGAATTTTATATAGGCATTAATACTTACTATCTTAATTAAATAAAAAATAAAATGATGTATTTAATACTTTGTAAAAGTGATGAGGTTTATATAACCGGCATGCGGCCCTCTTTTTCCTCATGCATGTCCACCTCTGGTTTATTACAATAATTACATACATTTATGTTTCATTTTCTTTAGCAGCGGTTGAACGTGTTAATTACAAAGGAACATGATATCAAACTCAAAAAGCAGTTGTTACTATCGCAATAAAAATGCATCTTCTTCCTTCGTACAAGTATGAGGGATTTGAAGAGAGAGCTGTAAAAATATCCTGTCTGAACATTCTTTCCAATTAGGCCCTGACTTGAGTCATTGGCGCGCGCAAATGTGACAGGGAGTGGTGTATTAAGTTACTCATTGCTATACCTGACTCGAAAACAGTCACGCAAAGGCGCTAACAAATGCCTCAACGGTTTTCTTTATCTTAGAGGATGTACAGTTATTTTGGGGTATTACATACAGATATTCTAGATTTTCATTTGTAACAATTATTACGGAATTTTAACAGAGTAGGGAGTGACTTTTAGTATTTTTTAATTGATAAAGTTTACAACATTATTAGGCATAAATTTTACAAAACTGTTGGCATATTATAACTTAATGCATGTTTTAGACAATTCATGTTTTTCTAATATCACTTGTTACATGCATGTTGTATGATATTATATATATGTAGGATTCCGGTGCAGTGTATCGGTAGGTGGTGTCCACATCGCTTTGAATAATTCGGTGAGTAAGGATTCATATAGAGAAGGAGATTTAGTCGCAGGGTTCAACAAAGCAAGACCACGAGAGTGCTAGAAGTGTTACTCTGCTAACTTTATTTCATCAGTTAAATGTTCAGTGTATTTATATATGTGTAATTGTATAGTATAAGTTTTCTTATAATTAAATGTTTGTGCTAGAAGATCGAAATAATTATACTCTCTCTCTCACGCACGTGTGTGTGTGTGTGTGTATACCGCTAGATAGGTATAGTGCGTGTTTTACATAGTTTGCCAAACGTAAGGAGTAATCAAAGAATTCATTTGGAGCGTGAAACACCATTGCATCCCTAGTCTTTTTTTTCTAACCGTTTACGAGATATGGTGGACAGAAGGAAATTGCTCTATATCTGACACGATACCACAAAACCTGATTTTGCGAGATTAAATAGTGAAACAGATACACTTATAGTAGCAACGAAAAAAAAATCCAATAAAGTGACACCACTTTCAAAATAGTTTATGAATCTAATTTTTAACTTCAAGCTCTGAAACACTGAAGGAAGTTGAAAAATTGAAATGTAAAATTCTACAAACGGGAATTTTACAAAAACCTTCTCGACACAACATATCAAATTTATCAGAATCGTGACTTTTTAACACTTTTGAATGAAGGTATAATAAATCATATAGGCCTTTTCATTCAAGAGGAATTTGTTTACTAGTGTTTGCAATACCTATAAATTTTCTAATACACCCCCATATTGTTTATGGGTAAATTAATTTATCAGTCATTCCAAAATAGACAACTTTGGAAAGTTTTAATTCCGATGTTCATAACTTATTGTATATTAAAATGCTTTATAACGCTGGCCTCTAAATATCAAGAGATGTGTAATATGCAGATATTCTGGTTATACCAACTTTTCCTATTTCATACACAAAGAATGAAATTCATCTCTTTCGCAAAAATATTTATTTTACGACTATGTACATTACTTACAAGTTATATTTGAAGAGAATAATTCTCCCACATCTGAACTCAATTTCAAACCTCTCTTTCCCAATTTTTTATATAAATCAACACTTCCATGTCTTAAATATTTCAGCCGTTTGTGTCCCTGTAGACTGAGAGGGTTTGAGATATTTTCATAATTTTTTTTAACTAATATAATAAAATCAGTGTAAAATTCAGCATTATACACACACACACACACACACATATATATATATATATATATATATATATATATATATATATATATATATATATATATATATATATATATATATATATAATGTTGAATTTGACACTGATTTTAATCTCAATGCAAAAATTATTTAAATTTAAGATGAATTAATACTTATTTAGAAGTTCTTGAAAAAGTTTTAAAAGAAAAAAGAATGTTCAACATAAAGACAATTTTTTAAGTAAAATTTGAAATCAGATTGAATAAAAACTCATAAAAATAGTGTAAAAATTTTAAAATAGCTTTTTTTATTGAAAATAAAATCTGCATTGTTATGGTACATTTTAAAACACGAATTTGCAGAAAGTGAAACAACATAAGGTTACGTTGTCTTTTTTTTCAGTTTCTGCATGTCGTTCACTTTTTCGAATCTTGTGATTCTTCAAATTTTTATTTTTTTTTTAAATTGAAAATAGATGGCTCATGGACAGTACTAGAACATAATTAGAAATTTAGATGCATAGATAATTAAAAGTTTACTCTGATAGATACTTGGGCTTAGTTCGTTTTGACAAAACTGACAATTTGTTAAAAATTAGTCTTTATTAATAATAATATATTTTTTTATAAAACCTATGTAAAATTATGAAAACTATATATGGTCCTTGTTTCATTATTTACACGTTTACATTTAACTTTCGAAAACTTTAATTAAAATTATAATTAAACTATTGAATATTTTGTCAATATTGAAATGTTTACATTTATATTAATTACTACTATCAGTACTTTATACTTATAAAGACGTAGTATCAGAAAATTATGGTATGCATTCACAGACCTGCCAACTTTTGAATATTGAAAATAGTAGCACTTGACATCTTTTGAAATCAAAAGTAGTACCACACTAACTTTCGAGGTAGGTTGGATGGCAAGTTTTTACACTATAAATCTTGAACAATCGCACGCGTGCCATAACACAATGCACATACTAAATGATTATGTATGATATTTACTGCTCAAACAAAACATTTATACTAGTATATAAAATCCCATATAAAATTTCAAATAGACAGTATTTCATTTTCAAAATATCATACATTTATATACATTTCTGAACTGAAAACCCCCCATAAAACTTCAAATGCAGTATTTCAGTTATATTAATTTTAGTTGTATTTAAATGTTATTTCACACCTTAACATTTTTATAGTAAGAAATAATAACTTTTAAAAAATCTCACAAATGTACTGAGGGAAGAACACAAACATTATTATAGTATAACCAATATTCTCAGACAAAAAAAAATTAATTTTTAATCCAAAAATTTCTACCTTTGAGAGGTATCTCACCGTAGTTACACGAAAATTGATTGGAAAAGTTTTTTACGGGTTTCCTTATATCGCTTGCGAAAATATATTCATTCATTTTGATTTTCCGGATACGATGTAATTTTTTATTCCTGTATATATATTTTGACGAAAAATTGTATTTTTTTGACCGATTTTCGTAGGATCGTAATTATTTTCTAAATTCGTAGAAACTACGATTTTTCCTTAGCAGTTGGCAAGTCTGCATTAAATATCTATAGCCCAATTTTTATTTTATTAGCTAAGAAAAATATTACCAATAAATCACCGGTACACTAGTATTTGAATTCTCATTTACTGAACTGAATAAAAAGGTAGATAAATTTAATTTCAAACACTGTTAGAATTTTTTTTTATTCCACAGTCTTACAGCTGTCGCATCGAGCCAGTTAGTCAACGATTAAAACTGGGATTTTTGCGGTTGAAAACATCTTGCTCCGCTCAATTTCGGCAGCGTGTTGCAACCATACTTCAACAGATATTTGATTTTTGGAAAACGAAAAGCCCATTTTTTTTATTTCTAATATCTTCTCATAAGGAGTTCTCACCCCTTTCCTCTCAATGAAAGTTTTCTTTGTTCCAATTGTCTTTAGTCTGTAGTTGTAATCAAAGGGATACTCGATTCCACTTGCGGTTATTTGGATTGAAACTGATTGAGCATTTTCCACAAATAATAACAATAATTCATTTATACAGTTATAAAATACACGTGATTTATTCGTTTAAATGATTATTCATCGTTATATCAAATGTTATAACATTTTTTAACTTAGAGACTATCTGTCCCTAACTAAAGAATATTGTATATTCCATTATAAAAACAGTGAAATTGATAATGTTCCATTTGGTCGTCTAATGCGTACACAGGTTTTTATTTTTCCGGTAAGGAATGTTTTAGTTCATTCTGGTTTTATAGAAAAATATTCAATTATAATTTTATGTAATTTACAAAATAATGTTGGTCTGTTCTGGGATTTACAATCACATCTTTGTATTGCAACTAACATTATGGTCGTATAATTACTGATAACTTAACGATTGTTTGTGACAAGCTACTTAAAAATGCTATGCAGAAAGGGCTTAGTTATCCTTTTAGAATCACATCATAATATTTATTCTTTATCTGTAAATTTTGATGTTTTATAAATAAAATGGGTGTAAAATACATCTTGACTATTTACTTTTGACGAGTGAAGGCATATTATTGATATTTTACGACATTGCCATTCTTCTTTTTTCTCTAATAGGGATAGTATAAAGGGTTTGACAGCTTTTATTAACAACATGCTTTTACATGATTTCTTCAACATGCTTTTACTATAACGTATGTAGATAAAACTGCGTCTAATTATGTGATAATTTGTAAACGTTTTTATTATGAACATCTATTAAGTTTGTATCATAATTAGGATGTATATAGCCACGTAGAAGCAACATCAACTGTATTGAAAAATCTTATTACTGCACTGCACTTTACAAAAGGATTGGTATAAATTTAAATGTATGGGTTTAACTTACTCTTGATTACTGAGGGCAGTTATTTTGTCAAGAATAGTTATGCGGTAATTGATGTATTGAAGGGATGTAATGATATTAGTGATGTTCAGAGTTATTATTTTGCTGATCTATTTAATTCTATTAATTTACAGGATCTTACTATCATTTTAAAAATAATGTACGAAAAATATGACTTAGTCATAAATTACATATCGTAAATATAGAGCTTTAATTCAGAATGTGTAGGATGAAACATATTTAACGGTATCGCTTATTATAAACAATTTTTCGGCATACCTATGGGAGAAGGATCCCTCTGCAATAGCAAACGTATATTTAAATCATTATAAAATAGGAACCTCTTCAATGATAAACTTATATATCTCAGATATGTAGAAGATATCTTGATCTGTTACACTAATAACCATTATCACTCTGATTTTTACTGGTTTTGAAAATGATTTCCACACTTAAAGATGGCGGTTTGAAGTTTTTAGATATAAAGATTAAAATTCATTAATTTAAACCTACTTCTTTTAAATATATTAGAAACGCGATGATTACCCTTTTAAACTCAATGGAATAATGGTATGGAGTTCTTATCCGTACGAATGTTAAACTTAATATTATTACTAACTACCTGTCTCGCTGTGTTTGAATTAATTCTTTTAATCACGACACCATTTATTGCATTAACCAATGTTTAAGGTTTGCATTAAGACCGAATTATCATCTGCCTTTCCTATTAACAATAAAGTTTAATTTTTTAAAAATCTAATCTATAAATGAATTTGAATTTTAATCGTATTCGTCGCTGGCTTTCTTTCACGTGTATGGGTTTTAATTATGGGAAATTTGACTGTGTGTAGGGGTGAGCAAATTTTCTATTTTTGGTGTGTATGAATGTAATAGTATGGTTATTATGTTTATGTGGTATTGTTTTTAGTGGGTTTTATGCTATTCATAATAATTTATATACTTTGTGTATGTATAGTCTTAATTTATGACAGTTTGTAAAGGTGATGTATAGATCTGTGTATCAATTGCTCGAAGTTAAAAACTAGTTTTTAATCGGAGTTGGAAGATCACACCTCCCTCCAGGCCAATTATTTACATCACCTTCACTGTTTTTTGTCTTTCATAAATTAATTTTTATTTTATGATGCATAATATTGTATACGATCCCCACAGTGCGGCGAAGGGACTGAAGTGAAGTGACCGAGAAAGAAAGATTGTTTATAAGGGAGTCGTCACGGTTCACACTCTCGTCCCTGTAGACGCTTTCATATCACGCCGTGAGTTTACAACACGAGTGGGTGTTGTACGGTATCGTTTCATGTAATGTGCAACTCATGTCAAGAGCCAGGTACTACATCGCATGTTTTTAAGTGTTTCCGAGTTTTACCTTCATATTAATGTATGCGCTTGTGTGTTTCATCAATGTAAATAAATGTTATCTGTGAATTCAAAACTCTTGAAGACTTTAAGCATACCACTAGCACACCGAGCCCCACATTCTATATATATATATATATATATATATATATATATATATATATATATATATATATATATATATAAAGTGAAAATATGTCTTAACCTATTACCCGGTACATTAGCCTCTATTATTTAATTTACTCGGTCTTGCTCGGCAAAAATAACCGAATCAATTGGCTTCTGTGAAGCTTTCGAAGAAAATGAAGTCCAACATTCTGCAATATCACATTTATTGAAGGCTGAAACATCGGTCTACCGATCATCTGTACAGTGCAACGGCTCAACATAGAATATACACTTTGTATATGATGGTCATATAGCCAACATTGAATCTTGATCATTTAAGAAATCTGAAATATATGGCTAGTAAACATAAAATTAGCATTTAATTCAGCTTTAGTTTTGAGAGACGGGTAAATAAGAATTTAAGTCTGAATTGAGTCACGCCTTTATCTGACATTTTATGGCTAGTCACAATTAGATATTTAAAAAACTATAAGGGAGAAATAATTTTGGAAATGTATTTTAGGAGTAATAACTTTGATATATTGCATATTTATATATATACACACACATAACTTCTCATGCCGAAAATTTATAGTTTTCAAGAAAATTCTTCGAGTTATGTAATCAATTTTTTGTTCAAGAAATGGAATTCTTTGATAGAACTTTATATTAGTTTTATCAACAAGTGCAACATCAGTATTATCAGTATACTTCAAATCTTTCTCCGAGTTATCGATAAAGCATGTTATTCTTATCAGTGAATACCATTGTTCGCAAAAGAGTACATTCTCAGTTGTGAAAGGAATTCGTTTGGTATTGGAATGAATCTTATTCAACTTCACCTATAGACCACATTTTCATTTTGGGTCAAAATTTACTGCAAGGTACTCAGAAATGTCTTTTTTTTTTACAATTTTCCGTTATACAGCTAAAAAATAGTTAATTTTGAACTTTTTAATATTATGCCAGTTATTGAAAAAAATTAATGGTTTTTATTTTATAAATGTTTTTCCATTTCCTACATAGGTAAATAACATTAAAATTTCATTAATTTTCATCATTGCAGGCAATACTAAATCGATTTGGCTTTCATTTCGAGCACTGGGGGCTGTAGTTCAATAGACGAGGTTGATTTGAAGTGCTACATTCTACTGTTTTGCTACTCGAAAGCTAATGAGACCGGTATGAATGGATGGATGAGTGAAATTTATTAGCACTGAATCCCAAATGGAATATATTTAATGAAACCGGGACTTACTGCTACATGGAATAATTTTACAATGCATTACTATATGTTCTCATTTAAATAGTATGGAAATAATCATATTAAGCATAACCAAAATTGAAGACAGAGATACTCTAGAAGTAAACCTGCTTAGTTAGTGTCCTGGGATTCTTAGTTAGGTCTGAGTCTCACAGGTCCTTTGAACATCTCCCTGTATGCCCCAGAAATTCTGCAAGATAAGTTTATGGGTTTAGATGTCCACCCAATGGGTTTGGTTTTTGAAGCGCTACGGTCTACTTTTTGCATCCCGAGGGCTAATGAGACCGGGACCTACTGCTTAAAGCCGATTGTTCACCTAATGGGAGGTTGGTAAGTAGGAGAGAGGTACGGAATCAGGGGAAAACATTACCTTTTCTGAGGAAAATCAAAATGGAAGGGATTCTTCAGCGTAGCACTACAGAAGTTATACACTAATCGGGATTGGGGAACCATTGCTACGTATAAAAGTAATCAAAAATACATTTCCTTCCTTTAATTCTTTGATGTAATGCACAGATTTTTCAGTCTTTGTTGTTGATTGGGATATTTAACTAACAGTATCCGAGGAAAAAAATGAAGTTCATTTTAAGTAAAAATTTATCAGAATAAATTTTAAGATTCTCGGGGTTAGGAATTATTGATATCAAATTTTGGACTACTCTATAATACATTCTGAGTTTCTTTTTATTCGGTTTCGTGTTTTTGTTTTAATATAAGTGAAAAATATTAAGTATTCCCATCACAAGTTGATTACGTTAAGTTAGTTTTGAATTGTATCACAGCCCTATTTTCAAAAGAATTAATGAAACGAAAGTTCATCTCATTTTCACAAATCCCTTTCGCTTCTATATATATATATATAATATTATGCTAAATAAATAAGATTTTTTTTTTACTTTAATGCTCTAAAACTTTTGTAATCTGAGTACCAAAAGAATCTTTAAAATAAGTCATTTTAAAAGTTTAATAAACTTGTTTAGCATAATTTAAACTTGTCCCACAGTAAAATACTTAATGTTACTGACATAATCTACTGCGACTACATGAGATTAAGATATGCGAATTTTTTTTATGTAAAAACCACTTCTAACGGATGTCCTACATTTAAAACAGTGAAGAAAAACAGGTGAATTCTTTTTTTAAACTGAGTAAATAACATAAAATTTTGTGTATGGTGTAGATCTGTAACACGGTCATACAAAGAGTTAATAAGACGAAGTTTAAAAAATTTGTTTTTATCAATTTATATATTTCTGGACAAAAACAATCTCAAAAATATAAAACCAAACAAAATAGATTGAATATATCCAATGATCACTTTTAAGATATATGCATTTTTATGTCAAATTTCAGCTAAATATATTTTTATACCTTAAACTTTAAATGTATATAAGATTTTAAGATTAAAAAAGTATAGATTCATATAACCTAAAAATTTCAGTGTTTGTAACATTACAAAAAGAGCAATAATTTTTTTTTACGAGAAGTATAGTTTGTTTAGCTTCCATTTGTTCAATATTTATAAACATTGTTTGTAATATGTAAATTCAAAAGTTGTGTGGTACGTGTATATTTTTCAATTCTTCGAGATTATATATATTGCCAAAAATAAGTTAAAATCTTAATCAAGAATTCTGTTCTAAATGAGGCAGAACTAATTGTTGAGGAACTGAAAAAAATATGTATATAATGATTTATTAGTTTGAAATTACATGCTTTTTAATCCGACTTACAAATACGAGTTTTTAAATTCTCAAAATATTCGATTTATTATTTATTTATATAACAACACGTTTCTCTGTAAATTTTAAAACAAACTCCTAGCTTTCATGAGTTCTAATCAAAAATGTTTTGGATAATATATAAATACTATATTTAAATGGAAATTCTCATATGCTACTAACTTTCTGACATTAAAAATCTGTTGAAAATGATTGGGGATTTTCAGCGCCTTAAAATTTATTTCTGCACTGAATAACTTATTGAAAAGGAAATATGCATTAATCTGAATAATTATAATTTATGCAAAAGTGAAAAGATATTTTAAATTATTATTTCAACCATTATATGGATTAAAGCGTTTTGGTTTTTGAATTTAGAAAAAGACATTACAGTGAAAAAATGTTTTTAGCCATTGATTATTCTGTGCGATTTAATTCTGACACAAATAGGACAATAATTTCGATTTTTTAAGAAATTTCAGAAGCGAACAGCGTTTTAGAAATTAGTTTTTAAGTAGATCCTGATCGTATAGGTTAAAGGTTATTGCATGGATTTTATTAAAAGTAACTTATTGAAGTTAGAATTAATTACTATGAAACTATTTAACATAAAACTAATATCTCAACTTTACTATAAATTTATGCTTGGTATTATTATGGAAATTAACGTAACAATCAAAGCAACAGATGAAATTAGGGCGAGGATCTTTACAAGCAAATATTTTAATACTTATGTAAAATGTAAAAATGCACTCAACTAAACGTGCAAACGAATACGCGAATAGCGAAACCTATAAACAAAAACCAAAATGCGAACAAACAAAAATATCGATTCTTTTTATTTAATTAAAATTTGTTTGTAAGGCAGATTTTAGTACTTTTAGTTACAGTAACATTAAATACAAAAATTATAGACACAGTTTTTATTTATGAATGAAATAAATCAATTTATAAAATTATATATTCCCAGAAGAGAAAGTGTTATTAGGAGAATGATTTAAAAAATTAAATGACAGTAACCATCTTATATCTTTCATTATTTCAACAGTTTTTATCTTAACATGCAATTAAAAAATATTTCATAGAATGTTAGAACTTATTACAAACATGAAAAAATAAATTAAGAAACTTAAAACATAATATTTAAAAACAAAAATGTATAGGTAAAAATATGTATTTTATGTAAAAAAATATGTATTTCTTATAAATATTGTAAATTAATTTGCACAAGAATTATCTTTAAAGATTGGTACTATCTGAATCTCCCCTACTTTTTTTATTTGAGAAATCTAATTTAATTATTAATCAAATGCATCCGATTAAACTGCAAACATAACTTTAACACGAAAATTAAATTTAGCACCGCCATTTGGTATGAATTATATCAACATGTTGCGTTATTTGCAGTATATCAACAATTACCAATTCTTTTTTTTACCCTGTGAAAAGTAACTTAAAATATTGTATATATTGCCGAGTTTATGCTAAAGCATCCTTTCCATTAATTAATTAATTTTGGAAAGCACAGAAATAAACTTCGATCACCAGTTGAATTAAGTTTAAAGCATCTTAGTCTCGAATTGTATTCAAACCGTGGCTCCCATGATAAAAGACGCGTTGCTATGGTTACTAAAGGCTATTCCAACTTACGATTCCGGCCTGCGTTTTCCCCTGGTGGTGAAATTCATTGTCAACACTGGCAAGGACCCGTTGCTGTTTCACAGCTCGATCTCGGCGACGATTCTGACAACAGCATTCGGATGCAAAGATGGGCGCCATCTCCGTGACGTCACCCAAACGTCACCCAACTTTTGGCCCTCGTGCGCACTGGAAATCTGCCATCCAATGATGGAATGCCGCCGAGATTCATTTTGTTTTTATTTCCACGTGCGGCTTTGTTTCGCACATAGCAAGCAGCACGCTATGCCACGCTGAAATCAGAGGAAACGGGAAAATAGGGGAACCCCATTCGGAGAATCATGACTTCGGTTTTATTAGACGTGATAACAGTTTATCACACCCTTAAAATTTCAGTACATAATTGATAAGGAAAAGATGGTAAGCATTGGCTTTTTCCCCACCTCTTCTCCAAAAAGGATGTATCTAACATAAAAATTAATTGCATCGAAATAGGTTGTTTAAAATTAAGCTGTTTTTCATTATATTGAATGAGACGAAGGTGATGATATAAAATATATTAATAGTAGCTGATGTTTAAATATATATTTCACTTAATCTAGAGTATGATTATCAATTTTCATTAATAAGATGGAAACCTAAATTAGTTATGAGTACATTTGTAAAAAATAAAACAACTATTAAATAATGAAAATTTCACATCGGAAAAAGTTTTGATCCCTCTCAGAATTATAGGTGGAATACTTTAAGTAATATCAGTGGTTATTGTATTTCTGTTTACACAATACTATAACCCAGTTTTTGCAAAAATGACCCCAAGGCCAGCAAAATCAGATTTTTATCTGAAGAAGCAATTTCGCTCCAATTTGTACTGGTTTTATTATTAGGAAATAAAAATGTATACAAATTTTGAAAAATATAAAAGTTTTTATATCTAAAAAGCTTGGAACATAATTTTAAATTATTTTTTTATTAAATTTATTTAAAATGCCATCGGGTGAAAGCAAAATTTGTATCATCATCTCTCTTGACCTCTTGTTTCACCTTGTTGCAGATCTGCAATATACTCCAAAATTGCCGCCATTTACACATTAAGATTTAAAAGATTTTTTGTTGCTTATTGCTATCCTACAATTAACACCTACAATAACACAATTTGCTATCCTAGGATTAATAACAGTTGTGGCGATACAGAATGTAATTTCTGCATGAAAGTTTCATTCACCGTTTGATTGGATGAACATGATTGTTACTGAAATAAAGAAATACAAGACAACAGTTTTAGATTTTTCACAATGATAGTTTCAAATTAAGATTTTTTTAATCATTTCCAATATTTATAAGAAATACGTAATTGTTTGTAGAAAATACTTTTTTACCCATAAATTTTTAATTTTTATTTTAAGTTTTTAAAATTATTTTTTAAAATGTTTAGAAATAGTGTATTTTAACATACAAAAATATTTTTAAATTCAGGGTTATGGAGACATAAAAGCTTTAGAATGTTGGTTTTTAATGTACTTTTTGGTAGTGTGGACAATCCGCGATTTGAAATTGGTCGAAACCAAAACACTGCCATTATAAATTTTCATGGTTGTACTCTCACCATCGGGCTATAAGTATTTTTTAAACCGACTATCGAACTCGAATGGAGTGAATTTTATATATTTCCTTTCATAACTTTATTTTATAATGGACAACCGTTCAATATCTCTCCCTACCCAGTTAGGAGTAAACACCTTCAATAATAAGTATAAGAAGAAACTTTCATTCCTTTATAGATTATATTATGAAACTAAGATTCAAAAAACAGCATATTACTAAAATTTATTGATACTCGTGTGACAAAAAGAGTTACACCCTCGTTATCTGATTCATCCAAGCGCGGGTAAACGGCGGGAGTAACTATTCTTAAGCTCCCCCATGACGTCCCAAAAGCTTACTTTCATGCCGGGGTGGCGGATGGCGGAGTGGGGCTGCTGGATTTCCGCTGGCGGGCGTTTATTCTGCGTAGTAATAGGCTCAATAACTTTGTCCGCAGTGTGGGAGCTGCGTCTGACATCTTCATAAATTATGCTGACCATCACTTGAAGCTTTGTAACAACGCTCTGAAGTGTGATACTGCCACCATTCGTTCGGGCAACGATGTTTTGTACCTGCACAGAGAGGCTCTTTACCGGTCCAACGATGGTGGGGATTTAAGCATTTCAAATAGAGTAAACCGATAAAATAACTGGATAAACTCGTGCAACAAATTCTTTTCTGGACGTGACTACATAGCTATGCACCGGCTCAGAATTAATGCTCTTCCTTCCAGAGTCCGGTGCTCCAGGGGGCGGGCAAGCGACCATAAGTGCGCCGCTGGTTGCCCATCTACTGCTACCACATGGTTCAGTCCTGCCCTAAGACACATGGTATCAGGATAAAACGGCACAACAACATTGTTAATTATCTAGCTAAAAGAGCTGGGGCTAGGGCTGACCATGTGGTTGTAGAGCCTCGTCTTGAGACTGAAGAAGGGTTGAGGAAGCCTGACCTCCTGGTCATCAACTACAACGATACCTATGTAGTCGACGTCCAGGTTGTAAATAATGATCAACACAACCTGGAACAATATAACAATAACAAAATTAATTACTATAAAAACAATAAGTCGATCACAGATATCATTAAAAACAGGTTTAATGTCAGGAAAGTTCATTTTAAGGCCCTCACCATCAGTTGGAAAGGTCTTTGGTGCAGGCGACTGCGCTTATTAACTTGGGTTTAATCAGAAAAAACGACATCATGATACTTTCGACCCGGACGATGGTGGGCAGTGTTATAGCTTTCAAATTTTGGCAGAAAAGTACATCTTATTTCTAGATGATTTATGTATTTTTTTTACTTGTGTTTTTGGACTTGTGTTTTTTATCGAATTTGAACATATTTTATGTAATCTTATTTTATGATACTTTATCTTTTTATGATGATTGACGCTTTTCTTGGTTTTACTATTTTAATGACTTGTACTATTGTTTTTAATTTTATTTCTACTTATACTACTGTTTTTAGCTATGACCTTGTACTGTAGTACTTTTTTATATATATTCAATTTATCTATATACACCAATTTTGATGTTTCTTAATTAATATTTTCTGCGATTTTAATCTATATATTTATTATATGCATTGTTTTAAAATTATTATGTACCTTATGTCATATTTTCATGCACTTCTTGTAATTTTGTGGTGAATCCCGTGGACTTTTAGTCCAACTCTCTGTAAATTTTTTGCAGACAAAAATATTTTATGACTCTCTTAACATCTTTATCCGTGATTTTATTATTAATTATTTTAAGATCAATGATATTATTTTTGACAAAGGTAGGCATCAATATGAATCTATCAAGCCTTATGATTATAGTTATACTAATCGTGCTCCTGCGCCTGCTAATCTCAATAACAAAGTCAAGAAAGCTAAAGCTTACGCTTACTTTCAAAAAATGTTCGGCAAGAATCGTCGCTGGCCTGCGCCGAGCCAGCGGATGGCAAAAATTCCATCCCGCCCAAAGATATTATTACCTTCTGGAATAACGTTTTTAGACCGCGCTGCCCGAATTCTAATTCCTATGTGAATAAGAATATTTTTACTGAGGATGATTATAATTTCTGGTGGCCTATAGGCCTAGGTGAAATTAAGAGCTGCTTGCCCGATGGAGGCACCGCTGCGGGTCCGGACGGCATTAGTGCTAAATCCCTCATTCGTTGCCCGCTGGAAGTTCTGTGCTTCATATTGAACTCCTTTATCATGTTGGGTGAAGTTCCCAGTTTTTTGTGCTATAGTAAGACCACGTTTTTACCGAAATGTGCCAACGTTAATAACCCGGGCCTTCTCCGTCCAATCTCTATGGCCTCTGTCTTCTGTCGCCTGTACCATAAGGTGCTCACTAGGAGGATAGAGGGCCACAACGACTATACTAATCAATTTGATTTCAAGAGATTGGACGGTACCGCGGTGTGTATTTATATGATTGATTCAATTATTAAGTACCACAAATCCAACTTCAAGCCGCTTTATTCAGCTTTCATGGATATCAAGAAGGCCTTCGACTCCGTGGCCCATGATGCCATTTTTAGGGTTAGGTTAGGTTTGGAGCGCTACGGTCTACTTTTTGCAACACGAGGGCTAATGAGACCGGGACCTACTGCTTAAAGCCGATTCCGAACGGCTACGAACATCCATGCCAGAGTGGGATTCGAACCCACGAACTCCGGTTCCGAAGGCCAGCACCCTAACCATTCGGCCATCGTTCGGCGCCATTTTTAGGGAATTGGAGATTAAGGGTCTTCCTGTGTCCTTTATTGATTACCTTAAGAACTTCTATCGCCATGCTAATTCCATCATGATGTGGAAGGGAAGAAGGATTGCCCGTGTCTCCCCCTCTAGGGGGTTCAGGCAGGGTGATTCACTCTCCTCCACTATTTTTAATATAACTATCGAATCTGTTTTGTGCAAGCTTAACTCTATTATCGAAGTTAAAGTTAACTCTAATGGTGAGAATCTTAATATTGCTTATGCCAACGATGTCGCACTCCTTGCCAATTCTGAAATCGGGTGTAAAACTTTAATTGATTAGTTTGGAGAGCTGTGCTGCAGAGTCGGCTTGGATATCAACTTCGACAAATGCAAAGGGATAAAGCTAAGACCTCGGTAAGGTCGGGAAGGTCATTCCTGATATGACCCCGATTAGATGTAAAGGTGGTAATGTTAATGCGCTCAGTTACAATGGCCCCGGATATTCATACATGGGTTGGTTGGTTGGTTGGTTGAGGTTTAATGGCGCAAGGTCCAAAGAGGACAAGATGCGCCAGACAAAAGGTAAATAGCAGCAACACATTAGAACTCACAACAATAGACTAAAGGTATAAATTAAAAGAGTACAAATAAAACAGACTAGAGTAAAATAGTCCAAACATTAAAAACGGAACATGACTATGGGATGAGAAATATGGTGAAGAAATGAAACCATTATAATGAGGAATAAAATCCAATCCGCTTAAGAAAATCGAAATGAGCAGGATGTGGGAATTCACCCAGAAGGTCATTTATATTGGCATTACCAAAATACATGCGATAAAAATGAGTGAAACGAGTGCAAGAGGTTAAAAAATGATGGACTGTCAGCTGACAGTCGCAGCTTGGACAACGAGGAGGAGGTTCCCCCAGAAGCAAATGAGAGTGGGTGAGTCTAGTGTGACCAATACGCAGTCTTGTCAAAAAAACATTGCGTTTTCGACCAGAAATCAAAGCCCAAGTGGTGACGTTAGGTTTAATATTATGAAGTTTATTCTGTGTTTCTTTATTCCAGTCGTCAGTCCAACTATTTCGAATAATAAGGTTAATCGCATTTTTTATATCTGTATTAGGGAGAGGGACATTATAATCATTGGTAGCAGTCTTAGCAACAGCATCAGCCTTTTCATTCCCCGCAATACCTGCATGGCTAGGCACCCAACAAAAGAGAATATGGAAACCACGACGGATCAGCTGCTGGTACAGAATAAGGGTCCTATAAATAAAGTTGTTCGTTATGACACCTGAACTGAGGCTATCTAATACGCTTAGTGAGTCAGTATATATTACAAAATTTTTCTTACTGCTATGGGATATGAAATTCAAAGCATCATATATTGCAATAAGTTCGGCAGTGTAAATAGAGCAAAACGAAGGCAGGCAATAACTCCAAACAGTAGTGTCACACACAACACCAAAACCAACGTAGTTTTCGGATTTAGACCCATCCGTGTATATTTCGTTATAACTAATGTAATCATCTCTATGACTGTGAAAGAGTTGTTTGTAAATATGAGGATCGATTACATTTTTTGTGTAGCCCTTAAAAGGATTCAGATATGAAATTTTAAGTTCCTTCCAAGGAGGAGTTTTAAAATAGGGGTTAGTCGACACTTCCTTGTCCTTGAGCCCCTCAGGGGGTTTACCTACTTTAGGTAAACACGGGTGTCGCAATCCCGAGGTACCCCAGCGAACTTTATTCTCTTTTTCAGTTTCCTCTCCTCTTGTCTCCTACTTTAACCTTTCCTTTTCCTCCCTCGTTGCGGTTACCTCTCCGGAGGTGAGGGCTTTTCTCGTGATGCTATGTTCCGTTCTGAACATAGCCTCTCGCGAACTGTTTACTGCCCACGTGTTTGCCGTGCGTGGAGACCCGTGTCCGCGGAAATGAGGGTCCTGGTAATTGAGGGGATTTCCCGTGGGGGAAATCATCTTTATGGAATTTCCATTTGGGCGGGAAATCTTCAACACGTTGCTTTGGCCTCGGCTTCGTGTAAACGGGTGGTACACTCTGGCCCATGTGTATCAATCGGCTGGTCGTTAACTTTGTTCTCGGCTTGGGCTAAGTGAGCGGCGTGCTTCCTGGGCCATTGCGTTAAGGGTGGTAGTGGCTTCAGGAGTACCTGTGATCGTATAGATCCTGGTCAGCACTGGTGCAGGTCTCTGCATCCCCTTGTTGGGCTCCGTGGTGGGTGGTGCCGCCGGGATCCGAATTTACTTTTCCTTATCATGGATTCTTCACACGCTCCCCCCAACATACAACAAACGTTTCAGATCTCGATAAGTAATGCAAGATTTTTTAACATTAAAATGAATGAAGGTACTTTTGATAACATCTCTCCTTTTGTGATTCATAAATGTCTCACATCTGCTATAGGTGACGTTAAATCGGTGAAAAAATTAAAAATTGGCGAACTTTGAGTTGAGGTTAAGACCAGTAAACAAGCCCAGATATTATCCAAAATTTCCGCTCTTGGTCATATTCCTGTTACTGTTTCTGTGCATCGTTCTCTTTAATTTCTCTCGTGGCGTCATTTCGGAGATAGATTTGTTGCGTACGAACGAGAGCGAAATTCTCGAAAACCTTAGAGAGCAAAATGTCTGCGGTGTTCGCAGAATTACCATTCGGCGGAATGGGGAGTTTCTCCCTACTAAACACATAATCTTGACCTTTAATACCCGAATATTCCTGCCCATATAACTGCTGGATACCTCCACTGCCCAGTCAGAGTCTATATCCCCAACCCTCTCCGCTGTTTCCAGTGTCAACGCTTTGGACATTCTAAGCTGTCTTGTCGTGGGTCCCTTACCTGCGCTCGTTGCGCTGTGGTGGGACATGACAGCGAAAACTGCAATGCCCCTCCTTTATGTGTCAACTGCAAAGGACAGCATCCTTCCTTCTCTCGTTCTTGTCCATCTTGGCAGACTGAGAAGGAAATTCAGTCACTTAAAGCTGAGAAGGGACTTCCTTATGTTGAAGCGCGCAGGCTTATTATGTCCCGCATGCCTAGACCTGGCTTTTCTTATAGCTCAGCATTAACAGCCAAACCTTTAGTCTCAATAGCTACCCAGACAGATTTGTCTCAAGCCGGCATCTTAAGTAAAAAATCAAGCAACGTAATAAACACACCTCAAAACAATTCTGGACAGACCTGTTACACCAATTCCAAAATCCCAGCATCTACAAAAGAAAATTCTTATGGTCAAACTAGCAATCAACCTAAAAAGGCTCTAACCAAACCCAACACGAAAGTTAAAAAGAAATCGAAACCTCAACCTACATTTACAAAACAATTAACGAAAAAAGACTTTTTAAAAAACAGACCATGTTCGGAATCGAGTATGCGGAATTCGGACGATTCCGTTAAATTTTACGTGTCCCCCGATGAAGACATGGCGATGGAAAGTACCTCAAGCTCGGAGGCGGAGGCCTCTGGTGCCACGCGGTGCTAATCCGGTTTTCCTCTCTCTTTTTTTGTTCATTATGGCTCTCGTGTCGTGGAATTGCCACGGCTTTAAACAGCACGTCTCGGACCTCAGGGACCTCATTAACACCTATCATCCCGCTTGTATTGCAGTTCAAGAAACTTTTCTCCGTACTTCTCAGACTGCAAAGGTGCGTCGATACAGCACAATTAGAAAAGATAATGACGGTGGTGACCGAGTTTCTGGTGGTGTTGCATTATTTGTGTCTCATGACTACCCCTCCTACCCTCTTCATATTAATAGCGATTTGCAAGCAGTTGCTGTCCAAATCCATATTCATTCTCTGGTCACTATATGTAGCTTATATTTACCTCCAAATACTACCATCTCTCAGAATTCTCTTTACAACTTAATTAACCAGCTTCCTGTGCCCTTCGTTATACTTGGAGACTTTAACGGCCATAGCCCTCTTTGGGGTAGTCCTGACCTAAATCCCCGCGGCAAGCAAATAGAAAAGGTCCTTTCTGAACACGACCTCTGCCTTTTCAACACTGATGAGAAAACTTACTTCCACTCTCCTAGCAGAAGCTTCCATTCTCTTGATCTTGCTATATGTTCTCCTTCTATATTTCCTCACTGGCGTTTCTCTGTCGATTCTTACTTGCACAATAGTGACCATTTTCCAATAGTTCTAACGCACATGTTACACTCTAAGAACAACTTTGAAATACCTCGGTACATACTTCACTCAGCCGACTGGGAAAAGTTCAGTAAACTTGCAAACATTACCCAAGCAATGGTCGAAAATTTATCAATAGATGAATCCGTTAATGCGGTCTCTATTACCATTATATCTGCTGCTGACGCCACCATTCGGAAGACTTCAGGTCGTCCTCGTAAACAATCTAAGCCTTGGTGGAATGAGGACTGCAGAAGAACTTATAAGGAGAAGAGGAAAGCTTTCAATATTTTTAAAAGGTACCCAACTGCTGATAACCTTCTGGCTTATAAAAAATATAAAGCCTTATTCCGGCGCACGTTAAGGAGAAGCCAGAAAAATTCATGGAATAACTATGTAAGCAGTATCAATTCCTCTGTTAGCAGTAAAGTACTGTGGGATAAGGTGAAGCGGTGTTCTGGTGTGTTTTCTAACAATCAAATTGCCATTCTACGTAATAGCGGTCAAATTATTTCCTCTACCAATGATATTGCCAATACCATTGCCTCCAATTTTGCTGATATTTCCTGCAGTTCAAACTACACTTCCACTTTTAAAGCCATAAAAACAATAGCAGAGAAAAAGAAAATAAACTTTCTCTCTAAAACCCATTCTCCCTACAACAATAGCTTTACTTTAAAGGAACTGAACACAGCCTTAAAAAGTACTCATAAGACTTCATGTGGTCCCGATTTAATTTCTTATTCTATGTTGAAAAACTTGTCGCCTTCTTCACTTTCAAACTTACTAACTTTGTATAATAGAATCTGGCATGAACACTCTTTTCCCACCCTTTGGAGAACTGCTATCGTTATTCCTATTTTAAAGCCTGGGAAAGATCCAACGAATCCGCAGAGCTATCGCCCCATTGCTCTTACTAGTTGCATGTGTAAAATCATGGAGAAAATGATCAATGCTCGCCTCATGCACTATTTGGAAAATAATAGTTGCTTGCATACATTTCAGAGCGGTTTTAGACGTGGCAGATGCACTACTGATAACATCGTCGACTTAGAGAGAGCAAAATTCGTAATGCCTTTGTGAGACGGAAACATATAGTCTCCATATTTTTTGACATTGAAAAGGCCTACGACCGTACTTGGCGATACGGTATTCTTCGTGCACTTTACAATTTTGACTTGAGGGGAAACCTTCCAATTTTTATTAAAAACTTTTTAAATCTGCGAGATTTTCGTGTTCGTCTCGGCAATACTTACTCCGATTCTTTTATCCAGGAAGAAGGGGTACCTCAAGGTAGCGTGCTCAGTGTTACGCTTTTTATTATTGCCATAAACGGAATTTTGAATGAAATCCCATCATCTGTTTCAGGTAGCTTGTATGTCGATGACCTTCATATCTCCTGTGAAGGAAACGACATGAGATTTATTAATCGCCAACTCCAGACTGCGGTTAACAAAATTGTTAATTGGAGTGAGAAGAATGGTTTCAGTTTCTCCAGGTCAAAGACTTGCTGCGTCCACTTTTGTAGGAAAAGGAGACTTCACCCTGAACCGGAAATCAAGCTTGCTGGTGCCGAAATTTCAGTCGTTAATGAAGTTAACTTCCTTGGCATTATTATGGACAAAAAACTTACTTTTTCTTCTCATATTTTACATCTGCGCAAAAAATGTGAGCGAGCTATGAACATTTTGAGGGTACTCTCTAGTACCAATTGGGGTTCTGACCGCTCTTCTCTAATGAAAATCTATCATGCGGTCATCCGCTCTAAATTAGATTATGGCTGTGCTGTTTACGGTTCCGCCAGTAAATCTGTACTTAAAAAGCTGGACACCATCCATCACACCGGTCTTCGTTTGTGCTCTGGAGCTTTTAGGACCTCCCCTGTGGAGAGTCTTTATGTTGATTGCTTCGAAGCCCCTCTTCATTTAAGGCGAAATGTTTTATCTTTACAGTACTATTTTAGGCTTTTATCTTTTAAAAATCATCCTTTTCATACCCACAGTTTTAGCAGCTTCCTCCCTCGTTTATTTAATCATCGACCATCTTGCATTCCTTCATTTCATTATAGAATAAAGGAACTTTTATCCAATTTTAATCTGGACAACATTAATATTTTAGCCTCTGACACTTATCATCCTCCTTGGAATGATGCAAATTTTAGCTTTTTAAATCCTTTTTCATCTCTTGACAAGACTTCTACGGCTGACATCATTTTTCAACAGTTTTTTAATCACCATCGACACTGTTACTCAGACTACGTTCCTATTTTTACTGACGGCTCCAAATCGGACGACTTTGTTGGCTGCGCTTTTATTTTTGAGGGTCATTCATATAGTTACTCTCTTCACCCAGCGACTTCAATTTTTACTGCCGAGCTTTTAGCCATTGTCAAAGCTTTAGAAAAGTTGCTCTATTTTAACAAAGGAAATTTTATTATTTACACGGATTCCTTGAGTGCTTTGCATGCCCTTGGTTTTACAGATTCTCATAGTCACCCTCTCATTTTTAAGATTTTAAACTCTCTAAAATATCTTGCTTCCTTGGGAGTAACGTCATACTCAGTTGGGTTCCTGCACATGTAGGTATACATGGCAACGAACTTGCAGATAAAGCTGCGAAGTCAGCAAACAATTATCTTGCCTTTGAGTTGCCCTATTCCGATGTGAAAAAAATTTGTGACTCAGTTATTTTATAGAAAGTGGCAGCAATCTTGGAATGGACAAAATGGCAATAAACTACATGCTGTTAAACCTCTAATAACAATGTGGCCTTCCCTGCCTAATCGAAGAAATGATGTAATCATAACTCGTCTGCGGATTGGACATACTCGCCTCACTCACCGTCACTTGCTCATGGGGGAAACTGTGCCGACTTGCCTTTGCTGTAATGTGGCTATAACTGTTAATCATATTCTAGTCGAATGTCCTGTTTTATAATAATCAGAGGCTTTATTACTTTCACTCGAATAAGATTCTTTTAAGTGGAGTACTTAATTCTACTCCTCATAAAAATGTTTTTGGGTTTTTAAAGTGCATTGGATTTTATCCACTTATTTGATTTTGCTATAACATTTTCTTTGTCTTTTTTGTGCTACTTTTATTTTTTACACCTTTGTTTTTATCTAATCACTATTTTTTCATAAGCCTGCTTTTAAGCTCGTGTTGTTTTCCTTGCCTTGTCATTTTACTAATGGTTTTATCTTTATAGTGTTTACAATGTATGTGTTTTATATTTTTTTACCCTGTGTCTGGCACAATATGCCCCTTGTGCCATGTCTTCAGTGCCATTAATTATCAACCAACCAAACAACCAACCAACCTTGTCCTTGAGTAATGAATTTTCTAAAATCCCTTTTATTTACATTAATTTACATTGATTTACATTAATTTTAGTTGACCCAAGATAGATTTCAGGGTCAGGATGGATGCCGCGTTTGCGGCAGAAGTGTACACAAGAAGTTTTTTCATTAGAGATCCTAAAGCCGTTCAAATTAGTCCATTTAGTAATATTACGAATGGCCCCTTGAAGTTGCCGTTCGATGAACCGCATATCTTGCCCAGCACACGAGATCTGGAGATCATCGACGTAAAGGGTAGCGCTGATGGAAGGGGGAAGCTGAAGTAAAACCTGATTGATCTTAATACTAAATAGAGTCACACTTAAGACAGAGCCTTGAGGCACTCCCTCTTCCTGAATAAAAACATCAGAAAACGTGTTTTTCATTCGCACTCTAAACTCACGATGAGACAGAAAGTTCTTTATAAAGATCGGCAAGTTCCCACGTAATCCCAACTCATAAAGATCGTAAAGGATACCATAGCGCCAAGTCCGATCATAAGCTTTTTCAATGTCAAAAAAGATGGAAACTAAATGGCTTCTTTTCACCAAAAGCATTTCTAATTTGCGTTTCTAAGTAAAGAACATTATCAATTGTGGACCGACCTTTTCTGAAACCGCTTTGAAAAGGAGGAATACAATTTTTACTTTCTAAAACGTGCATCAAACGAGAATTGACCATTCTCTCAAAAGTTTTACATAGGCAGCTAGTGAGGGCAATTGGACGATAATTGCTAGGGTTAGAAGTGTCCTTCTGTGCTTTGGGGATAGGAATAATAATAGCAGATTTCCACTGACTGGGAAAGGTGTGTTCTGACCAGATGCGGTTATATAGACGTAAGAGGTTCAAAAGAGAACTGTGAGCCTTAGCATTTGATAAGTGATGTTATATGGACCAGGAGAAGAATTTTTTGGGTGTTTTAAGCTGTTGAGTAGTTCGGATTCAGTAAAAGGACAATTGTAAGGAAGGTCAGATAGAGTAGAGAAGCTTAAACATTTCTTTTCAGCTTGGAGTTTGTGGCGCATAAACTCGCTAGAGTAGGAGGTGCTATTAGAGGTGGAAGCAAAGGAAGCAGCGATTGTATTAGCAATATCTTTAATATTTGATATTGGTTGACCATTATGAAGGAGACAAGGAACATGATGGTTACTATAATATATCCCCATAGCACGCCTCACTTTCGTCCAGAGTTGCTTGGATGAAGTGTTAGAATTAATCCTAGTGACGTATCGTTGCCAAGACTCACGCTGGCAACGTCTCCTAACTTTTCTCGCCTGGGCTTTACATTTTTGGAATCGGAGTAGGTTGTCAGTATTGGGATACCTACGGAAAATGTTCCAAGCCTTTTGCTGACGCTTTTTGGCCAAATGGCATTGCTCGTTCCACCAAGGCTTTCTATTTTTAAGGGGGCGATTGCTAGACACAGGAATGCTCGCATCAGCAGCTTTTAGAATAGTGGATGTAACAAGATGGACAATATTGTCGATATTACCTTCGATCATGTCCTGAGTGATGTTAGCAAGGGAAGTGTAGGTTTTCCAGTCCGCCTTATCATATATATAATGATGAAGAGCAGTAGAATCTGCAGAATGTGAATACAGCGGGGAGAGGAAAATTGGGAAGTGGTCACTATTATATAAATTTTCAGACACCCAGAATTGATAGAGCGGAAAAATGGAGGGAGAGCAGATAGCTAGATCTATTGCATGAAAGGTTTGAGTAGGAGTATGAAAATAAGTGCTGTCGCCGTCATTAAGGATGCAAAGAGAAAAGTCATTAATAACATTTTCAACAAGTTCCCCTCTATTGTTGAGGTCAGTGCTTCCCCAAGTGGGGCTATGGGCATTAAAATCACCGATTATTATAAAAGGAGGAGGGAGTTGATTAATAAGTCTATTTAGTGATTGCTGTGACACAGATTCGTTTGGAGGGAGATAAATACAACAAATTGTGGTGAGATGTTTTAGATGAATGCGAGCAGCAACGGCTTGGAGAGTGGTGTTAAGAGTGACATCCATGGAAGGAATGTTACAATTTATCAATAGAGCAACCCCACCACAGGCGCGTTCACTCAAATCATAATCTTTTCGGATAGTTTTGTAGTTATAAAGCTTGAGATCGGTTTTACAATTTAGGTAGGTTTCTTGTAAAGCCAGGCAGACATGGTTATGATTGAATACGAGAGTTTTTAAGTCATCCATTTTGTTGCGAACACCGTGGCAGTTCCAGGAAAGAACGGCCATCAAGAGGAAATTTTAAGGGGTTTACGATTTCCTGTGATCCCTTTTGCCTCATTTCCAGGAGCGTCTTCTTCCATTGATTCCCCAGAGAGTTCAGAGTCCGAAACACGTAGATTTAAAATGCTGTCGTCTATATTGGGTTGCTTGGGAATCTTTTTGACTTTAAAGTAGTGAGCTTTATAGGAAGATCCTTTAGTAAACACCGATCTAGAATGGCTATTTTCGTTTTTCTTTCTGACTTTTTTCTGTTGAGTTTTTGCTTGCGTTGTCTGGGTACAGGTTCCATTTTTATTTTTCTGCATTAGGAAAGTAGGTTGAGGAGAGCCGCGAGTTTGCGATGGGGAGAGAGATGTTGGAGCAACTATTTTAACAGGTGAGTCAGTTTGTACAGCAACAGATTTTGTACTTTTGGTTGGCGGCAGAATAAGAGAGTCCAGGTTTGGGGGTACTTAACTTTACTAGATTCGTGCTTCTGTGTAAGATATATTTTGTTTTACTTTGACCGCCTGTATTTGTTTTTCAGTTTGGACAAGATTTTGAATAAGATAGGTGGTCACCCTTGCAGTTGACGCATTTAAATGGTTCCGAGCAACCTTCGCTGCCGTGTCCTGAGGCAGCACAACGAGGACAGATAAGATTACCACGGCAAGAAGTCTGTGAATGGCCAAATCTCTGGCATTTAAAACAGCGTAGAGGGTTAGGTATGTACGGTCTGACAGGGCAATTCAGGTATCCGGCTTTGATGGTAGTAGGAAAGTTTAGGAAGGTCAAAAGTCAGGATTAGATGTTTAGTATTAAAAATATTATTGTCTTTGCGGATGGTGATTCGTCGTATTGCACTCACATGTAGCGGTTTTAGATTTTCCAGAATTTCTGATTCAGATACATTTTGAAGATCAGATTCAGATATAACGCCTCGGGATTGATTGAGTGTTTTGTGAGCAGAAACGGAAACAGATTTTAATCCTACGTTCTTAAGTTTTAATACGTTAGATGCTTGGATAGCATTTGCGACTTCTACAAGAAGGTCTCCAGATTGCAATTTTTTTATGTTTGTTACTTCACCGACTGTCGATTGGATGGTTTTGTGGACAAGAAAAGGGGAGGTTTGGTGGAAATTTTCTTCGTTGCATTTGATTATTTTGTTTGTTTGATTTAGGGTTTAATGTCGCAAAG